>ML661915.1:0-15223 GCA_007570785.1 Antilocapra americana | reverse complement strand
TTCAGAGACACTTCCAGGCAGGGATGAGCAGGAGTAGCCCAGGAATTGATGCTGACCTTTTATTAGTGAAGTAGCAGTTAAAGTGTGGAAGTGAATTGCCTTGATTTGAACCCTGACTCTGACACTTATTTGCTGCCTGTTTTTCATTCTTTCTAGTTCACAGTTTTTTTATTGTTAAATGAAATGAATGGAAATAGTACCTTATCTGATTGTTTTGAGGAATAATGTATTGATTCTTAGAGGCATTCCTAGCATAAAGTAGACTCAGTAAATGTTTGCTAGTGTTGTTGTTGTTTTCCTTGTTCGTTATTTTAGAATCTGGAGAAGGCTCAACATTTCACTTTCAGGCTTTGCAGTTACATTTGTTTCTACAGTTGAAATGATGATGAACTAACAGTCAAGAAAGAAGGAGGAATAAAGAAATATGGCTCAGGAGCTCTGAATCACAAAGTGGTACAACATGGCACTGTGGCGATAATTATTGAGATAACTTCTTTTCCTGCTCTGTATAAAACACATGGGGAGCACTGGGTTTTTGAGGAAAAGTCAGTAATCCAGAAACATGTTTGTTATACTCTAGGGAAAGACTATAATGAAAAAGTTACTTAATATGTACAGAAGACTTAGTACACATTGTAGACTTTCATAGACATTCAGTATATATCAGGTAATAAATTATTTTCATTTTTGGACAGCAGCTTTACAGTACTAAAGATTAAGAAATGTATAAAGATACTAGAGAGATGTACTTTTACATAAAAACCAGCAAATGAAACCAATAGCTCTTAAAAAAGAAGAAAATGTGATTCTTATGGTACCCATTTACTGTTATTTGTGCTAAAATAAAAATAATACTACTTTTATTTTTTATTTTTTTTATTTTTATTTTTATTTTAATAATACTACTTTTAAAACAAAATTGTCCACTGTCACTGTGCTATTCAGTTCAGTCACTCAGTCATGTCAGACTCTGTGACTCCATGAACTGCAGCATGCCAGGCCTCCCTGTCCATCACTAATTCCTGGAGTCCATCCAAACCCATGTCCATTGAGTCGGTGATGCCATCCAGCCAAATCATCCTCGGTCATCCCCTTCTGCCCTCAATCTTTCCCAGCATCAGGGTCTCTCCAAATGAGTCAGCTCTTTGCATCAGGTAGCCAAAGTATTGGAGTTTCAACTTCAACATCAGTCCTTCCAATGAACACCCAGGACTGATCTCCTTTAGGATGGACTGATTGGATCTCCTTGCAGTCAAGGGACTCTCAAGAGTCTTCTCCAACACCACAGTTCAAAAGCATCAATTCTTTAGCACTCAGCTTTCTTCATAGTTCAACTCTCACATCCATACATGACCACTGGAAAAACCATAGCTTTGACTATAGACAGACCTTTGTTGGCAAAGTAATGTCTCTGCTTTTTAATATGCTATGTAGGTTTATCATAACGTTCCTTCCAAGGAGTGTCTTTTAATTTCATGGCTACACTCACCATCTGCAGTGATTTTGGAGCCCAGAAAAATACAGTCAGCCACTGTTGCCACTGTTTCCACTCTTTCCCCATCTATTTGCCACTACCAATATATTCTCAAAATGTTTTCTCTCCAAATTTACCATGAAGCAAAAGGGGGAAAATGTATACATCATAGTTATGATATTAATAATAATAATATAATTGAAATTAATGCAAATCCTGAAATAATTTGGAAATCAAATATTCATGGTTTTAGAAAATTTGGCTTTTCTACAGGAAAGTCCCAACATATATCTTCTAAATCATGTTATCATTTTAAATTCCTCTAAATAAGATAACCAAAAAAAACTAAGAATATACATATATTTATAAGTGGTATCTACATAGTTGAAATTAGGTAAATTAAAAGGTTCTGGTTGTTTACTGTTTATCAGTGATGGGGTCAAAATATAAGCATAGAAAATTTGAGAAGTATTAAATGTAATTGGAATTTGAGCTGGATTATGTCACACTTGTTTCCTGAAAATAAACCATCTTAGAAGAGTTTAAAACATTTGTGGAGTGTACACATTGAAAGAAAGTGTTAACTGTCAGATGAATAATCTTGTAATATTCATAGTCCCTACTCTTACTCTGTTCTGGATGCTTCCTCTTAATCCTTCTGTTACTGTTTCAGTGATTCTTCTCATTGTAATGAGTAGCTCTTCCAAAATTGCTCCATTATCCCTAAACCTGAGACAAACCTTTCCCCTAAAAACCACAGAGAAAAAACTCAATGTGACAATCAAAATGGTTACTGATGACTGTTTTCAAAGTGTTGAACAATCTTACTCCTCATTGTGTTTATATGAAGACTCATTTGTCTTCATATGAGAACTTTTCTAGGAAGACTTATCTAGAAAAACAAAACTATTTGTTTTTCTTACAAACGATTATTAATGACTTGCTTCAAAGGATTGAGAAAATCTGTTCTTAACATCGTTTCCAATTCCAATCTGATGGCTGCTCTCTTGGCCTTCACATGAGTGATGTTATCATGTTGATCAGCAAACAAAGGCAGGCCCACCATAGGGATCCCATGGTAGATCGCCTTGTAAATGCCATTGGTCCCACCACGAGTTATGAAAGCTTTGGTTTTTGGATGGCTTAAGATTGAGTGAATTTTGGTAGAATGATTAACTTTGAGTCTTAGAAATAAAATGAAAAATGGGTATTATAAGGCACTGAAAGAAGCAGTGTCTTTTAGATAACATGATGATACATGAGAAACTGCATTTAAACTGCTTTTAAGAACTCAGAGCAAGAATCCATTAAGTCTGCTGAAGAGGTAAGTGAAGACTTCCTGAAAGAAGTGCTTTGTCACTTGAATTCCACAAGTGAATCCAAGATTGGCAGGTGAACAAATAGAACAGTGTGGATAAAAGGAAGTACATGAACAAAAAAAACAGGGAAGGGCACGTCAGAAATATACTCTCTTAAAGAAATAGTGAAGCCATTTATTCAGATAAGAAGGGTGTGAAGGCAACAGGAACCAAAATTGTAGTGGAACTGCAAGCAGAGGGAGGAAAAAACAAATTTTATCATGAAATGTGACATGGAATGCCCATACTGTTTGTATGCAGCCATGACTTTTCACACATAAGGGCATAGACAAATGAGATTTTCAATGACAAGTATAAATGTTTGAGAAATTGTTAATTGGTCTTCATTCTAGTGTAAAAACACAGTTGCAAATTACTAATAACTTGCAATTTATTTTATTTCTTATACTAGCTCTCAAACTTAATAGTTACTGGTTTATTTCTTTTTGACTATTATAGAAGGGAACTAACTTATATCCACTTAATATAACCCATTATTTCATTAGAGTTTTTATCTTTTAATTTACAGAAAGGAAAGTGCATGCAATGAGAAATAAATATTTTTTTCTTATTTGTAATTTATCAGTTACAAATTGATGTAATTATGTCCAATTCTTTGTGACTCCATGGCCTGTAGCCTGCGAGGCTCCTCTGTCCATGGGATTCTCCCAGCAGGAATACTGGAGTGGGTTGATATTTCATTCTCCAGGGGATCTTCCTGACCCAGAGGTCAGATCCAGGTCTTCTGCACTGCAGACAAATTCTTTACCATCTGAGCTATAGTTCAGTTCAGTTCAGTAGCTCAGTCGTGTCCGACCCTGTGACCCCATGAACTGCAGTATGCCAGGCCTCCCTGTCCATCACCAACTCCCGGAGTCCACCCAAACCCATGTCCATCGAGTCAGTGATGCCATTCAACCATCTCATCCTTTGTCGTCCCCTTCTCCTCCTGCCCCCAGTCCTTTCAAGCATCAGGGTCTTTTCCAATGAGTCTGCTCTTCCCATCAGGTGGCCAAAGTATTGGAGTTTCAGCTTCAACATCAGTCCTTCCAATGAACACCCAGGACTGATTTCCTTTAGGATGGACTTGTTGGATCTCCTTTCAGTCCAAGGGACTCTCAAGAGTCTTCTCCAACACCACAGTTTAGATGCATCAATTCTTCGGCACTCAGCCTTTTTCACTGTCCAACTCTCACATCCATACATGACTACTGGAAAAACCATATCCTTGACTAGAAGAACCTTTGTTGGCAAAGTAACATCTCTGCTTTTCAATATGCTATCCAGGTTGGCTATCTGAGCTATAGGGAAATCTCTAATTTATCAATAATTAATTTAATTTATGCTGCCTAGGAAGTATAAGTTCTTTTAGATTACAAATTATTAAGCCCTACTTCCAACAAAAATGGCAACTGGTAATATCTTACATGAATTCAGAGTATTAGCACTGTTACAAGTTTCAAAATTGTTTGACTTTAGAAAAGAAAACCATCAAAAAGGCTGTTGAAAAAGTTCCAAAATTATGTTGCTAAAATTAATTGAACCAAGCCTGAACATTTTGACAATGAGTCACAAAGCATTGACAGCACTGATTAATGTGGTTTCTTTGCCCAGTACCAAAATAAGATAACCAACCTTGATTTCCAAGCAGTTCCTTTAACTGTATTTTAATTTACTAGTGTTTGACTTCTACTTGTCATATGAATGTAAAATAACTTTAAGTTCTCAGCAAAAAATTAGTGTAGGTGCTTAGAAGAAGACTATAATATCAGATAGCAAACTAAAAAGTTCACAAATTTCCAAAATGATATTTTACATAGTAGAAAATAACACCCAAGTATATTTTACACAATATAAAATAAATTACTACTATATGGAGGAAGAGGCAGCTGAATCTTTTCCATGCCAGTCTTCCTCATACTTGACATCTTCTTATAGACTCTTTTCCTCCCTCAATTTTGAGGAGAAACAGAGTCCACTTAGGGTCAGACTTTACAATGGGCAGGGTTCATTCTAAGGGCAGGACCCCATCTTCACACTTTATCTTTGATCTTCCTACTTCAGACTTTGGCAGAGCCCAGTCAACCAGGGATGCTGATGTTTGTCTAAATCACTGTGGCTGGTTGGATGTCTGGAGGCAGTTTGGGGAGCCCTTACCATCCTTTCTCTAGGTAGCTCCCTGAAAAGCACACTGAATAGTACACCAAAGATTAGAGGAAATAAAAGGGGCCAGGATTACCTGGCAAGTACAAATTGCATGGCATATTTCAGGCTTTTATCACAATGACTTAACATTATTGTGCTACTATGCTTACTGGATCATTGAAAATGCAAGAGAGTTCCAGAAAAACATCCACTTCTGCTTTATTGACTATCCAAAGCCATTGACTGTGTGGATCACAATAAACTGTGGAAAATTCTGAAAGAGATGGGAATACCAGACCACCTGACCTGCCGATTGAGAAATCTATATTCAGGTCAGGAAGCAACAGTTAGAACTAGACATGGAACAACAGACTGGTTCCAAATAGGAAAAGGAGTACGTCAAGGCTGGATATTGTCACCCTGCTTATTTAATTTACATTCAGAGTACATCATGAGAAATGCAGGGCTGGAGGAAGCACAAGCTGGAATCAAGATTGCCGGGAGAAATATCAATAACCTCAGATATACAGATAACACCACTCTTATGGCATAAAGTGAAGAACTAAAGAGCCTCTTGATGAAAGTGAAAGACAAGAGTTAAAAAGTTGGCTTAAAGCTCAACATTAAGAAAACTAAGATCATGGCATCTGTTCCCTTCACTTCATGGCAAATAGATGGGGAAACAGTGGAAACAGTGGCTGACTTTATTTTTCTGGACTCCAAAATCACTGCAGGTGATGATTGTAGCGGTGAAATTAAAAGACGCTTACTCCTTGGAAGGAATGTTATGACCAACCTAGACAGCATATTAAAAAGCAGAGACATTACTTTGCCAACAAAGGTTTGTCTAGTCAAGGCACTTTTCCAGTGGATATATATGGATGTGTGAGTTGGACTATAAAGAAAGCTGAGTACAGAAGAATTAATGCTTTTGAAATGTGTTGTTGGAGTAGACTCTTGAGAGTCCCTTGGACTACAAGGCTATCCAACCAGTCCATTCTAAAGGAAATCAGTCCTGGATGTTCATTGGAAGGACTGATGTTGAAGCTGAAACTCCAATACTTTGGCTACCTGATGCGAAGAGCTGACTCATTTGAAGAGATTCTGATGCTGGGAAGGATTGGGGGCAGGAGGAGAAGGGGATGACAGAGGATGAAATGGTTGGATGGCATCATCGACACAATGGACATGGGTTTGGGTGGACTCAGGGAGCTAATGATGGACAGGGAGGCCTGGTGTGCTGCAGTCTGTGGGGTCGAAAAGAATCGGACAGAACTGAACAACTGAACCAACTGACTGACTGATGCTTACTGTTAAAATTTACATCCGGAGAACATCTGTATGTGTACTGTATCCTCAGGAGTCCTTCACAGTGTAAATGAGTAAATGACAAGACAAAGTCTGGCAATTTCTGTACCTGCCCACACTACTATTATAATACCATAATTCACAATGCATCTCTTAAATATACTTCCTTTTTATCACAATATTGTTTCAAAATTCTTGTCAATCAAAGACACTTGGTGCTACTTTAGCACCTGCTGTGTATATTTTGGTGTTTTATAAATATATCTGAGGGTCTTCCATGCTGGCTCAAAGGTAAAGAGTCCACTTGCAATGCAGGAGACACAATTCAGTCCCTGGGTTGGGAAGATCCTCTGGAGAAGAAAATGGCAGCCCATTTTCAGTATTCTTGCCTGGGAAATCCCACAGACAGAGAAGCCTGGCTGGCTACAGTCCGTGGGGTCACAAAGAGTCAGACAAAACTTAGTGACTAAACAATAGCAACAACATAAACATCTGAGATAAGCTGAAGCTACTAACATGGTTTTACCTTTCTTACAGAAAATGTCTAAAATCTGGCCTTTTATAGAGTGTAACTGACTTATTAAATATTAAGTTACTGTGTATACTTTGTGTTGAATCTGGGCAAGGACTGATGCAATCATATTAGCTCTTTCTTCTGACATGTCAGTGATAATTAACCCCAAAGAAAACAACACAATACCATTTTCTTCAGAGCCCTGCACAGGCTCTTTCATTTCCTGTGAAACAAAGCATTTACTCCATCACAAAATAGCAACAGCATAGTAAACATTCACTGAAGGATGACTACAAACAGTTAAAGAGAAAATCTGATATTTTGAGGAATTATTAGAGTTGTGGCTGTTTTTCAAAATATTGTGGTAAAATATATATAACATAAAGCTTACCACCTTAACTACTCCTAAGTGTATAGCTTAGTAAAGTATATTCATATTCTGCAACCAATCTCCAGAACTTTCTCATCTGGCAAAAGTGGTAGTCTATGTCCATTAAGAAACTCATTTTCCTCTTTCCCCAGCCCCTGGCAACCTTCATTCTTCTCTATGTTTCTACAAATTTGACTAGTCTGGATACCTCATATACATTGAGTTTTGCAGTGTTTGTTTTTTTGTGATTTACTTATTCCACTCATGTAAGATTCTTCATTGTGACAAATGTCAAAATTTTCTTTTAAAGTCTGAGTAATATTTCGTTGTTTGTAGATACCACATTTTTTTTAATGGATTTATCTATTGATGGACACTTTGGTTGCTTCAGCCTCTTGGCTTTTGTGAATAGTGCTTTCGTGACTATGGTGTGCAAATAGATCTTGGGATCCTAATATCAATTCTTTTGGATACATGCCCAGAAGAGGAATTGCTGGACTATAATTATGTTTTCAAATTTTTGAAGAATATCCAAATTGTTTTCAGTAATAGCTGTCTTTTAAGATTTCACTCCTTAGATCCTTGAGAAGGATATGTGTAATTTGAGGACAGTTTTTTCTATTAGGTATATTTGTGGGAGTGTGTGTGTGTGTGTGTGTGTGTGTGTGTGTGTGTGTGTGTATGTGTAAGCAAGAAATGAGATAGAGCCAGTACATATGGCAATGAGTGGATAATATAACCTTGGTAACAAGATTATACTTAGACTTTTTATCAGTAACATTATCAATTACTAACATAGATTCCTAGCAGGAGGTATGACCACAGGATCTTAAGTCACCTTTAATTCTTTATTGTTGTAGTTCTACTACATCATCTGTTTACTCCAGTCAGAATATCTAGGGAATTATTTTAGCTTAGTCATTACTGTCTCACTTCTCTGACTATGAGCGCTAAGAAATAATTATAATATAAATGACTCTATCAATCAGTCAGCTCTGTAATTTTTTTGCCTTACTTTAAACTTTTTCAAAATTTCTCAAACTCTCCATCTAAATTACTAATCACTGACATTGAAGTGGGTGACATTAGTCCTGGGTGTTTATTGGAAGGACTGATGTTGAAGCTGAAACTCCAGTACTTTGGCCACCTCATGCGAAGAGTTGACTCATTGGAAAAGACCCTGATGCTGGGAAGGATTGAGGGCAGGAGGAGAAGGGGACAACAAAGGATGAGATAGCTGGATGGCATCACCGAGTCGATGGACATGGGTTTAGATGGACTCCAGGAATTGGTGATGGACAGGGAGGCCTGGAGTACTGGGAATCATGGGGTCACAAAGAGTCAGACATGACTGAGTGACTGAACTGTACTGAATTGATTATATTTCATTTAACTTAAATTTTATTCAATGTATTACAATTTTTACCTTTATTTTTTAGCATAAAACATTGAAAAATTTACTTTTAAACAGTTCCCTAGGATATCTACTCTCTAGGACTTTACTGGATTATATAATCTTGATGTATTGGAAAACTGATTTCTAAATATTAATTCGCAAATAAAATCCAAGTGGCTGGTTCACATTGGGTTATTGATAGTATGTTATAGTTATAATAATAACAATAGTTAATATTTCTTCTGGATCACTGAGTATGTGTCAGAGACATTTTAGCTGCTGCATACCTACTAAATTTTTTTTTCTAAAATGACAATATGAGGTTGGTGCTTTTATTATGTTAGTGTGCTTATAGCTCTATGAACATTGTAGTCTAGTTTTCCATCATTGTTGTCTGTATTTTGCCTGCTAAACAATGGCCGTTTCCACTCTAGCCCCTTTACAATCCAACACAGTGACTAAATCTTGTGTTTTTTTTTTTTAATGTGATCATCTCTCTCCCTTTCTTAACCTTTTAAATTTTCTCTGTAGTGCTCCTACTAGATGTTTCAAACTCGTTATAATTATCTGTCTCCAATTTACCTCTCCAGCATCATCTGCTTCTTTATTCAGCCTCTTTCTGTTTAGACCAAACTTAGACTCCTTGGGAATTGTCATTAATACTCCACCTGCTTTTCTTTCCTGTCTTCCTCCACACATGCTCTATCCCTGCTGTTTATTCCTAAATATCCTTCAGATCTCACCTTAATATCAGTGCCGCAGAGATAATTTCTATGATTCACTCTGGATATTTCCTTAGTGTTGTGGTTATTTCTTATTATAATAATTTTCACACAATTTTTGTGTGTTGTTATTCTATCTTTTACTTCCCTGGTGGCTCAGAGGGTAAAGCATCTGCTTGCAATGCAGGAGACCTGGGTTTGATCCCTGGGTCAAGAAGATCCCCTGGAGAAGGAAATTGCAATCCACTCCAGTATTCTTGCCTGGAGAATCTTATGGACAGAGGAGCCTGGTAGGCTACAGTCCACAGGGTTGCAAAGAGTCAGACAAGACTGAGTGACTTCACTTTCCCATTCTATCTTCCCACATAGGGTATCAGGTGGCAGAAACTGTGTCTACACCATATCTCTGCATATTAGCACTTACTTCTGGAATAATAATTATCATTATAATCATTATAATGATAATTATTTTTGAATGAATGTCTGATGCTTTACTATGTGTTCAATAATGAATTCATGATTTGATCAACATATTCTCAAAGTTTCCTGGGTTTCTCGTTTCTCCAGGATACCCTCCTTCCCAGTTTATTCTGTAATGATAATAAAATTCAGATACTGTGTTGGCATAGAAATAAATTAGTTTTTAGTTGGAAGATCATTTTGGTAAGCTTTCTACATCTGACTCATTGAAATAAAATATTCCAAATAAAGCAAGCAGACTTATTGAAAATGCAAAGTAAACAAAACAAAGCAAATAACAATATGCTACCTTAGGCAGGTGTTTGGCAGGTTTGCAGTGGAGGCTTCCAACAAATTCAAAATTTGGTAGCAGAAGGCAAGGGAATTCAAGATCACTGTAGGTTCGAATGAGCCACATCTCAGCTTTCCCCATTTTCTTTGATAATGTAGTGGGTCTTCTTGAAAGGAAGAACAAAAACAAAAGCAACAAGGAAGATTAGACAAAACAAGAATGCTGCCATGTGAATATTTTAAGTAATTTTTAGAAAGGAGCTTGGAATGATACAGCCAAAGATGTTTGAAAGTGTCTGTTCTTTGATAAAGCAATTAGATATGTGTATAATGTAATATGCATATGTGTGTTCAGTCTCTTAGTCATGTCCAGCTCTTTGAGACCCCATGGACTGTAGCCTGCCAGGCTCCTCTGTCCATGGGATTTGGCAGGCAAGAATAATGGAGTGGGTTGCTGTGTCTTCCTCCAGGGAATCTTCCCAACTCAGGGATCAAACCTAGGTCTTTTTCATCTCCTGCATTGGCAGGCAGTTTCTTTACCACCAAGCCACTTGAGAAGCCCTATAATATAATAACAATAGCATAATATTATATTATAATATAATACGGACTTCCTTTTTTGCTTAGCTGGTAAAGAATCTGCCTGCAATGTGGGAGACCTAGGTTCAATCCCTGGGTTGGGAAGATCCCCGGGAGAAGGGAAAGGCTACCCACTCCAGTATTCTGGCCTGGAGAATTCCAACAACTGTGTAGTCCATGGGGTAGCAAACATGAATATACAGTATAGAAACTGAAATAAACAAATAGAAAGAATTTATAAATTCTACCTAGATACTTGTGCTCCAAATATGTGTGTCATTTTTCAATTTAAATGACTTCATCTACCATGAAATTTTATGGGGTTTCCAGTGATTTTTTTTAAGTTAAAAAAATGTGATAAGTTGGATATATAATTGCTTGGAGAATTTCCAAGATCTTCAGTTTGTGGCTTGTTACTTCCTGAAATGTTCTGTGTTAGTGATGGTCCACAGGGTTCTACTTTCAGTTCAATTCAGTTCAGTTGTTTAGTTGTGTCCAACTCTTTGTGACTCCATGGACTGCAGCATGCCAGGCCTCCCTGTCCATCACGAACTCCTGGAGCTTACTCAAATTCATGTCCATCGAATCAGTGATGCCATCCAACCATCTTAACCTCTGACGTCCGCTTCTCCTCCTGGCTTCAATCTTTACAAGCATCAGGGTCTTTTCCAATGAGTCTGTTCATCGCATCAGGTGGCCAAAGTATTGGAGTTTCAGCTTCAACATCACTCCTTCCAATGAATATTCAGGACTGATTTCCTTTAGAACTGACTGGTTTGATCTCCTTGCTATCCAAGGGACTCTCAAGAGCCTTCTCCAACACCACAATTCAAATCATCAGTTCTTCAGTGCTCAGCTTTCTTTATACTCCAACTCTCACATCCAAACATGACTACTGGAAAAACCATAGCCTTGACTAGATGGACCTTTGTTGGCAAGTTAAGTCTCTGTTTTTCAATATGCTGTCTAGTTTGGTCATAGCTTTTCTTCTAAGGAGCAAGTGTCTTTAAATTTCATGACTGTGGTCACCATGTACAGTGATTTTGGAGCCCAAGAAAATAAAGTCTGTCATTGTTTCCAGTGTTTCCCCATCTATTTGCCATGAAATGATGGGACCAGATGCCATGATCTTAGTTTTCTGAATCTTGAGTGTTAATGCCAACTTTTTCACTCTCCTCTTTCACTTTCTTCAAGAGGCTCTTTAATTCTTCACTTTTTGCTATAAAGGCTGGTGTCATCTGCATATCTGAGGTTACTGATATTTCTCCCAGTAATCTTGATTCTACCTTATGCTTCATACAGCCTGGCATTTCTCATGATGTACTCTGCATATAAGTTAAATAGTTCAGTTGCTCATTCATGTCCAACTCTTTGTGACCCCATGAAGCACAGCAGCACACCAGGCCTCCCTGTCCATTACCAGCTCTCAGAGTTTACCCAAACTCATGTCCACTGAGTCAGTGATATCATCTAACCATCTCATCCTCTGCTGTCCCCTTCTCCTCCTGCCTTCAATCTTTCCTAACATCAGGGTCTTTTCAAACGAGTCAGCTCTTCACATCAGGTGGTCAAAATATTAGAGTTTCAGCTTAAACATCAGTCCTTCCAAATAAGCAGGGTGAAATATACAACCTTGATGGACTCCTTTCCATATTTGGAACCAGTCTGTTGTTCCATATCCAGTTCTAACTGATGCTTCTTGACGTGCATACAAATTTCTCAGGAGGCAGGTCAGGTGGTCTGGTATTCCCATATCTTTCAGAATTTCCACAATTTCTTGTGATCCACACAGTCAAAGGCTTTGTTATAGTCAATAAAGCAGAAGTAGATATTTTTCTGGACTCTCTTACTTTTTCAATTACCCAACAGATGTTGGCAATTTGATCTCTGGTCCTACTTTAACATATAATTTAAGTGTTTGTGTATTATTTATGAGATCAGTGGATTATTTTATATTTTTATTTCATCTTTACATTTATAGGAGAGGGATTCTTGGGACTTTATACAAACACACTTTCTGAGGCACTCGAAAATTTAGGGCTCATCCTAAACACTAAAAGATAACTTACCTACTACTTTGCTGTAAAACCACCAGATTCCACTTGTTTACATTAAATATCTGGAAACAGAAGTCAAAATAAAGTACATATATCATATTTTTTAGCCTTTCCATGAGGTCATATGGTCATTTATTTCTGACAGCATAACAGGTACTTAGGATGATGGGAATGGAATTTTTCCACCATACTTTTCAATTGAATAACCAGAGATGAAACGAAGACTGTATGTTAAAGATATTTTAAGTATCTCAGCCAGCAACTCACCACAAGGTCCAATGGCATCTTCAAGAACGACCTTGAACTTTGATTCCTGTAGCTTTGTCAGAAGTTTCTTGTTTGAAACAACATCTTATCAAAGCTTCATAGTAGTATCAGAATATCCCCAAATTGCATTTTCAGCGTTGAGAAATGTGTCCAAAATGAGTCTTTTGACACATCCATCCACACATCTAGAGAAAATGGTTGATAAAAATTTTTTAATTATTGTTACTAAAGATGCATGGAAAGCCTCAAACTTAATAGCAGATGGTTTGTTGGGATCAATAAGAATGGAAACTGAAGGTGTCAAAACAGTTACATCATGACCCCTTGTGACAAGTTGATCCAGAATCATCTTCATTTTAATCCAATGACTATATTCCACTGGCCACACCAGCACCTTTCCACAACTTTCAGAGCTTAAGTAGCAAGTCAGCCTTAGCAGCAAAAGAAATGACAGACATTTCATAAACAAATTCATATGCAAAAATTGCTGAATCCTTTTGGCATTACTCATGCTTATATCTTCTCATGCTTATGAAGAGGTACTCCATGTCCAAGGTCAGAGAAACCTTAGCAAGAGGATAGGCATTGGAGAAGCTGTGAGGAGGTACCCCATGCCCAAGGGCAAAGGAAAAGCCCCAGCAAGTTGGTAGGAGGGGTGAATTCGTGTTTAGAATCAAAACTGATTCCCTCCAGAGATGCTCACAGGGCTCAAACAAACCTTGTGTGCACCAGGACCCAGGGACCCCACAGAGACAGAGTTGTGTTGAGCGCTTCCTGTGTAGGTACATGTCAGCAGTGGACTGCCACAGAGACGGGGTTCTGGGTGAAGCAGACTTGAGTATGGCATAAGCCCTCTTGGAGGGGGTCACCATTAACCTCACCATAGAGCTACCAGAACTTACACAGGACTGGGAAATGGACTCTTGGAGGGCAGAAACAGAACCTTGTGTGTACCAGGACCCAGGATAAAGGAGCTGTAACCCCACAAGAGACTGAGGCAGACTTGCCTGAGAGTATCCAGGAGTCTCCAGTGGAGGTGTGGGTCGGTGGTGGCCTGCTGCAGGGCTGGGCGCAGTGAGTGTAGCAGTACATGCATGGGGTCTTTTGAAGGAGGTCCATTATCTTCAACACTTCCACCATAGTTTGGCCCCAGGTAAATAGCAGGGAGGAAAGCAACTCCACCCATCAACAGAAAATGTGATTACCGATTTACTGAACATGGCCCGATCCATTAGAGCAAGACCCAGTTTCACCCTCAGTCAGTCTCTCTCATGAGGAAACTTCCATAAGCCTCTTGTCCTTCTCTATAAGGGAGCAGACAGAAAGAAAACCACAATCACAGAAAAGTAACCAATCTGATCACATGGACTGCAGCCTTGTTCAACTCAAGAAACTATGAGCCATGCCATGTAGGGCCATCCAAGACAGATGGGTAATGGTGGAGAGTTCCGACAAAATGTGGTCCACTGGAGAAGGGAATGGCAAACAACATCAGTATTCCTGCCTTGAGAACCCCATGAACAGTGTGAAAAGGCAGAAAGACAGGGCACTGAAAGATGAACTCCCCAGGTCAGTAGGTGCCCAATCTGCTACTGGAGATCAGTGGAGAAATAAATCCAGAAAGAATGAAGAGACAGATCCAAAGCAAAAACAATACCCAGTTGCGGATGTGACTGGTGTTAGAAGCAAAGTCCAATGCTATAAAGAGCAATATTGCATAGGAACCTGAAATGTTAGATCCATGAATCAAGGCAAATTGGAAGTGGTCAAACAGGAGGTGGCAAGAGTGAACATTGATGTTTTAGGAATCAGCAAACTAAAATGGACTGGAATGGGTGAATTTAACTGAGATGACCATTATATCTATACTATGGGCAAAAATCCCTTAGAAGTAATGGAGTAGCCATCATAGTCAAAAAAAGAGTCTGAAATGCAGGACTTGGATGCAATCTCAAAAATGACAAAATTATCTTTGTTCGTTTCCAAGGCAAACCATTCAATATAGTAATCCAAGTCTATGCTCCAACCAGTAATGCTGAAGAAGCTGAAGTTCAATGATTCTATGAAGACCTAGAAGACCTTCTAGAACTAACACCTCGAAAAGATGTTTTTTTCCTTATAGAGGACTGGAATGCAAAAGTAGGAAGTCAAGAAACATCTGGAGTAACAGGCAAATTTAGACTTGGAGTACAGAATGAAGCAGGGCAAAAACTAATAGAGTTCTGTGAAGAGAACACACTGGTCATAGCAAAAACCCTCTTCCAACAACACAAGAGAAGACTC
>ML661914.1:735467-918068 GCA_007570785.1 Antilocapra americana | reverse complement strand
GCTGATTTGGTGCTACAAATGGTAGCTGTCTGAGACCCTGAGTTGCAGCAGCTCTAAAAGTGACAGGACTTCTCCAAGTGGCATTTACAGGGGTCAATACTATAAAACAGGCTTGCGACACACAACCTCAGACAGCAAGGACACTGCTCAACCACACTGTGTCCTCTCTTGATTTTTTTTCATGGGGTGGGTGTGACAGTAAATAGAACTCAGAGCCATGAGATACTCTCACTTCCAGATTAAAAAGGACAGTCATTAATAATAAAAAGGGACCTCCAAGTCCACGCTGAGAATTTAGGAGTATCATTTGGGAGAAAAGGTAGGGGCAAAACGTTTATTCTAAAGTTGGCAACTCCCAGCTGTGTGTGTAGAAGCATTCTAGAGTGGAGAGGTTTAGGAGTCTTCTATCTTAATCCTACTCTTGGGCGATGAAAGTAACAGGAAAGCCAAGAAGGGCTGTTTCTGCAAAATCAGTTCTTTCCTGTGTCTTTCCATCTGTCTACCTTATAGAGCAGTGTTTCAGCAACCACTACACAGGTAAAAAGTAATGAATTTTCCATAAGTCTAAAAGTGTACACAGTAAGTGCTCAAAAAGTGGTCCTCCCTCACACACTGGTCTTCTACTAGAATCGAAGGGAAAAGTTAACTCTGCCCACAGAGGAGATGCACCTGCAGATTCTGGGACAGAAGAAGGCTCCCTTAGCAATAGCCTCACCTCTTCCACCTCATCTCTAGAACCCAGGTAAATTCTCACCTAATGGGAGGAAACTGTTACCCTTGAGAGTGAGGGCCTAGTTCTCTCTCAGAGACACCTTTGCCTGTAGGCAGAAGGTATGGTGCGTCTGGCCAGTCATCACGTGGGAGACTTCCTGTCAACATGGCCCTCCACGCAGGTAGACCTCAGCGGTTAGATCCTAGGTGCAGTATGCAGAAGCAAACAGATCAGAGCTTGAGATGCTGTGAAGGGAGTTTACTATCTTGTCTGGAAACCAACAAGCACATTAAAAAAAAAAATATCATCACTTCAATTTACTTAAAATTTTACCACTAGAGAAATATTTCTTTAATTCAAACAACACCCTTCTTACATCATTGATATGATATGCAGTCACATTAATGTCAATTCCCCTGACAGAGTTAACCTACTAAGTTATGACACCAGGTATGAAACTATACCCCAGATTACCTCCTGACGACAGGGGTGTTGGTTAGGAGACCCAGAGCAGTCAAAGGTAAGAGGGTAGCAGAAAGACAAATAAAGAAGAGGTTGGAATTTTCCAAATGTCAATGAAATTCACATTCTTTATACAAAGATATGAGACCACTTTCCACTTGACAAAGTCTTATTTCGTAAGTAGGTAATTAAATAGCAACACTTCTAAGACACTTAAATCCTATTAAAATAGGGGGCATAAACAGATGAATTATAAACTCTGAATTCTAAACTGAACAGGAAAAGCAAAATAATGAGAAAGTGGCAATTATTCTTAAAAGGAAAAAAAAAATTGAGGAGGGAAAAATGAAATGGAGAGACAAAAGACATGTTTCCCTAAGGATAACGTCTTGACTTTTAACATAAGTATCAGAACAATTTGAGTGCACAAACTGGATCATAGATGGCACTGTCTGTTTTCAGCGACCAGCATAAAATCGTCTTTTTGATTGTGAGACTCAAGTGATTTGAGGTGGAATTAAAGTTCATAGTTAGTTGCTTTAGAGTCCATTTTGCTTGGGTCTGAATACTATAATACGACTTCCTAGACATGGGACAATAGGCAAGTCAACTGAACATTCCAAATTTCACCTTCCACCTCTCTAAAATTGAAATAATATTAGGAATTAACCCAAAAGGTTTTCTGTGGAGTAAAGAAGATAGTATATGTAGAGTACTTATATAACTTTCTGAGTCATATTTATTATTCTATTAATATTACTGCTGTCAATATTATTATATCATCATCACCACTTAAACATAGAAACTGGAGGAGTCATGAAAAGTTGTCAATGGAAAGGTATGGAAAAGCACCATAATCTACTCTGCATTTCCCTAGATCACTATCATCTAGGAGTTGGTCAATTAAAACAGGCATCCAAGAAAAGTCTAAAACTATTTAAAGGGATAAGAGGTAGCCAGAGAACTCTCAACAGAGAAGCTGTCCTAAATAGAAGCCCATCAGTGAACCAAATAACCCTAGGGCATCATTCAAGACTCCACCAACAGAAGATGACTGATGTAGAGTCCCTGACCCCAAACAGCCCACCCAGATGGTGGGAAGACTTGGGTTAAAATCCTCAGCAGAGGAAACAAAGGCTCTGTGAATAAATGAATCATCAGACCACACAGGGCAGGCAGCTGCAGGCTTTCATGAGCATTAATTTTGCTTAATATTATACATTTAAATGGCTGCAAATACATACAAGCATAACAAATAGAAAAGCACAAAGTAATCATTAGGGTTATAATGTGTGTGTGTGAGTATGGGATCAGAATAGGCACATTGCAAATAAAGTACAATATAAATGCTAAATACCTCACCATTTGCTACTACAATAATGTGTCATGTGGCTGGAGTTCTTAAGTACTTTATGTTCTCTGCTGGTATGAAGTCATTAATCCCATTTATGCCATTAATGAGGAAATCCTGGGTCCAAATTAGGAGCCCGAGGAAAAAAACTGAAATGAAAGACAAATAATGGTTCATTTTTCTCTAAAGCTCTAATGATTCTTTGCTAAATAACACATATTTCCCTGAACCCTGTTTTAACCACTGCACAATACACCCTGAAAAAAACTGATTATTACCACAATATTAATTATTTTGAGTTGGATGCCCCACACATTGCCACTACCCAAAATGAACCTGGGTCCTTCAAAAACTTCCTTTAATGCATTCACATTTCGATCACTCTTTCTCTACAAGTTTAATCAGTGATTTTCCAAGTGTCAGTGAAACAGGATAGGCAGAGAGAGCTTCCACTCTGCAAGGTTACCCATTTTTAAATAGTGACTCTTACATCACAGGACCGAGTCTTCATGGTGAAGGGAATGAGCTCTGGACCCAGACAGGCCTGGTCTGAACTTCAGCTCCATCTCAGGGTGAAAAACCTTTGGGCAGGTTACTTAATATATTGGAGTCTAAGAGTTTTCATATTTAAAGTGGACATGATACTACTATCTACTTTTAGGGTTATTGGCCAGAGTATTTATTTTTATTAACAACTGAATAAATTCAGACGGAAAGGGGAAAAAGTAGAATGCAAAGAAAGGAAAAAAAATTCAGGCACATCTTTTAATAAAAGACCTAAAATAGGACAGTCTGAAAGAATCCTTCCCATAATCTGAGATCTCCTTGAATCTAACTGAAAATCTCTCAAACAAGGAAATTGTGAGTTTGAAAGAGATAGAAACCACCTTCTAGAGTCTTGAACCTCAAAGGCAACCAAGGTAACAATAATCTATTCTTTAATTGATGTTGATATATTTATTGGTGCTGATGGCATTTGTTATTGTTGTTGTTGTTGTTGTTGTTGTTGTGTGTGTGTGTGTGTGTGTGTGTGTGTGTATGTGTGTGTTAAAAAAACATTAACCTCCCCAGAGAAAGGACTGAAGGCATGGAACCTTGACTGTTCTTTCCAAGCAGAGAAAGTCTTAGGTTGGGAGGACTTCAGAGAAAGTCTTTGTCCTTTTTGTGCAATTATGAGGCATAATTACTAAGAAATTTACAACAAAGGAGCCTAATACAACTTAAGTGACTTCTATTCACCACTATAACCACACATATCCTGAGAACCATTAGGAAAAGTATCTCACTTCTACTTGGGTCTGTGGGGATCCCTTCTTATTAGGTAGCTAGTTTTAGAGGCAACTCTTCTCTCCACAGAAATGAAATGGGACAACTAATTTGGTGCCCAGAGAGATGCCTGGACCCCATAAAACTATACTTCAGTAAGAGCAGAACAATGCTAAGATGCCATCCAGATCTCCCCTTAATGAAGATTGTGTTGTCCAACTGCTATCAGCAGAAGGACTCTTCAGTAATTCCTTCAGCAGGAAACACCTGCTCCACTCGTCATGCCCCTTTCAAGGTTGCCTATATGCAAGAACTTGTCAGTGCATCTCAGTCCCCTGGATGACTCTGAAGGGCCACTCTAACTCAGGGCTCCCCATGGGTTCAGCCAGACTACTTCAGCTCAGTTTCTGCCTAATTCTGTGTCTTTCTCTTTTATCCAGAGGTGGTGACTACAGGGCACCTCCATGTAAATATCTTGCACATCAAACCTTTTATCAGAGTCCATCTCCAGAAGAACCTAATCTACTATAGGGACCATATATTTATTTTTCAAATAAGGACAATTTAGGGAGAAACATGTTGTTAACAATTTTGCTGGGACAATGGACTTCAACTAATATCAATCTTGGCAAAGAGAAAACTTTTATAGTAACCCCAAGTTGTTATTGTTCAGCTGCTAAGTAGTGTCCAATTTTCTGTGACCCCATGGACTGCAGCATACCAAGCTCCTCTGTCTATGGGGCTTTTCCGGGCAAGAATACTGGAGTGGGTTGCCATTTCCATCCAAGGAATCTCTCTGGACCAGGGATTGTCTCCTGAATTGTCAGGCAGATTTTTTCACTGAGTGACCCAGAAAGCCCAAAACCAAGTTACCATATCTGAAGCAGGAAATAAATTTAGTTAAAGTTTCATACTGTAGAAACCCACATAGGGAGCATAATAGAAATGATTCATTGATGCATTTTTGCCTTTGAAACCAATCTTAAGTCTTGCCTTTTAACAGTTTTACATCTTTAAAAAAGTTAATATGTTCACTGTGAAATTTTAAGCTATGCAGAAAAGTAAAAAAATTAAGCAGAAGAAAGTCCTCTAAATAGCTTTTTCCAACCAAGAGGAAAATATCAGTATTTTGGTTTGATGAAAATTATTCTAGCTATGTTAAGAAGGAATAAATGAATAGATGAATGAATGCATGTGTACCTGGAGTGAACAATTTTATGACAATAGGAGCACATAATACAGCTTTTAAAATTATATATAATTAATTATACATGAAGACAGGTTTATATATATATATATATATAATATGTGTAATGTATATATAAAGCTTTATTTGTAATGAGAAATTAAAGGAAATTTCAAATTTCAAATAGAGGCTTCTTCATAGGAAAATGAATTCCTCTTCCCCAAATCTCCTGGGTATGGCAATGCTGGAAATGCAAGCCCACTTTGTCATGACTCTGGGTGTCAGGATGACTTAAACAGAGGCCTGCTTTTTTTTTTTTAATGCTCTAGAATTTTCTTTTTACTTTTTTTTTTTAATTTTCTTTACTTTATTGTGTTGGTTTTGCCATACATTGACATGAATCTGCATGGGTATACATATGCTCCCCCTCCAGAACCCCCCTCCCTCCTCCCTCCCGATTCCCAACCCCCGGGTCATCCCGGTGCACCAGCCCCAAGCATCAACCCTGGGCTGGCGATTGATTTCACATATGATAATTAACATGTTTCAATGCCATTCTCCCATATCATCCCACCCTTGCCCTCTTCCACAGAGTTCACGAGACTGTTCTATACATCTGCGTTCCTTTTTCTGTCTCGCATGCAGGGTTCTCATTACCATCTTTCTAAATTCCATATATATGCATTAGTATACTGTATTGTTGTTTTTCCTTCTGGCTTACTTCACTCTGGAGAGGCCTGCTTTTAGCTAGATGGAGGCAGGTAGACTTGGTATTGCCACTGAAAGAGTACCAAAGATGCCCCCTGCCCCAAGTGTCTCCTGTATAAACCTACTGCAAGGTCTGGAATTTCTACTTTTTGTCACCTATGGGGGAAATGTCCCTCCAAGCAGGTTGTTTCAGACAGGTAGTTTGATGAAGTCAGCAAAGCACTCCACTCAGAGCAGGGGACTCAGTCCTTGTCTGGGCCTGCAACAACCTGAATGTCTCTTAAGCATTTTGAACCTAGTGTTTCATCATTCTCTGAAGGTTGTTGAGAAAGTCAGAGGAGAGACTATATAAGAAAAGTTTCACAGCTCGTAAAGCCTGACATTAATGCAGAGTATGGTTAAAAGAGTCATCTTTGAGTACAATGACAACATGTCCTGTTTTGCCTGGGACCGTTCCAGTGTATTCCTCTTGCCCAAAAGCTACCTATTTAACTTTCAAATGTACTATTAAGTCATTGTCTGTATTGAGAAATCTTGCCCAAATTAGGCAGCAGTTTAAAAAGATCAAATATATGGACATAATTGTATGCCTCATATCTCTGTTACATTGGCCAAGTTATTTATATTTTGGGAGCCTCAGTTTTCACATCTTTAAAATGGGGGATAGAAGTACAACATTCCTCATAGAATTATAATGAATATTAAGTGAGACACCCTATAAAAAGATTGTAACACAGGGTCTGACCTATCTTAAGAACTCTCTGAAAAAAAAAGAAAAAAGAACTCTCTGTCTCAGTCTCTTCGTGTCTTTGTCTCTTTCTCTCTATAGTCATATATATATATATATATATATATATATGAATAAAAACACAAAATCATAAGTTTTCAAGATTAGAGGAAGTCATTGAAAACACTGGGTCACTTTCTGGATGAACAGGGTTAAAATGGAAAGGGCGTCCCTAAGATGGCATTTTGTCACTCCTGCAGGGAAATGGGAGTTCTGATCCCCACAGCTCTTATTGTCTCATAGGCTTAGCAATTCTGAAGGAGTCTGTGGTGCAGAATGTGCTGGCACTTTTCAAGCTTTTTACTGCCTCAGATCAAAAAGGTCTGAGTGTGAAACTACTATTCAGAAACATCTGTTTCTCTAAATGGCAAGAAGGTTGGGTTCTCCAGGGGATATTTGTTTGTCGTTCTCCTCCGAGTAAATATAACTCACAGAGTTTGCAGAAAACTTGTAGCCCTGGGGACTTGATTTACCTCCATGAATTTGCAGCAAATAGTTCCCAAGGCAGGAAATTTGTTGTGTGAAGGGCACTGGTGCTGTACACATGTCTATGTGCTCGGTCGTTCAGTTGTGTTCGACTCTTGCGCAACCCCATGAACTGTAGCCCACGAGGCTCCTCTGTCCATGGGGTTTCCCAAGCAAGAATACTAGCGAGGGTTGCCATTTCCTTCTGCAGAGAATCTTCCTGACCCAGGGATCGAACCCAGGTATCCTGCATTACAGGTGGACATTTTACTGTCTTAGCCACCAGGGAAGATCTCAGAATTGAAGAGGAGAGGGATAAATCCCATCTGCCACCTTCTACTTTTTTTTTAATTAATTTTTACATTATACTGGCTTCTCTCATCCCTGACTTAGCTTCATTTCAGGGAAAAAGGACTACTGCCTCATTGTATTTTAGGGGCCAGTTACTTTAAATAAATAATTCAAGGAACACTAACATTTGCCTCAGGAAAAGTTTTTCTAAGTTCCATGTCTTCAGAACCAGGGGTTTCCCAGGAGGTGCAAACTGATCACTAAAGTATTTCTAGGTCTTGAACCTAGAAGTGGGCAGAATAACAACCAAGATGTTCATGTCAGAGTCCCTTGAACTGTGAAAGTGTTAAACTCCCTGGCAAAGAGAAATTAAGGTTGCAAATGGATTAAGGTCACTAGTGCCAGTGAAGTTGCTCAGTCGTGTCCGACTTTTTGTGATCCCATGGACTGTAGCCTACCAGGCTCCTTCATCCATGGAATTTTCCAGTCAAGAGTACTAGAGTGGGTTGCCATTTCCTTCTCCAGGGGATCTTCCCGACCTGGGGATTGAACCCAGGTCTCCCGCATTGCAGGCAGACACTTTACCA
This sequence comes from Antilocapra americana, assembly GCA_007570785.1. Classification (NCBI taxonomy): domain Eukaryota; kingdom Metazoa; phylum Chordata; class Mammalia; order Artiodactyla; family Antilocapridae; genus Antilocapra; species Antilocapra americana. The sequence continues at coordinate 910,253 of ML661914.1, read as the reverse complement.
TCTGAGCTATGGATTTGAGATGGGGACATTATCCTAGAGTATCCAGGTGGACTTCATGTAATCATGAGGGTCCTCAAATATGGAGAAGGTTGAGAGCGTTTCTCTGTTTCTCAAAGTGTAGCCTGTGAACCATCAGCATAAAAACCAGTTGGAGAATTATTTTCAATGATAATTCTTGCTCTGTTTCTCCTACCCAAGACTGGTCTGAGTTAGAGCCTAAGAACTCCTTTTAAAAGTAAGCATCCCACTTAGTCCATTAAATATTCTCATCATTCACATGTGTAGGCACAGGATAACTATATGGGTTGATAGATAGGTTAATCTACTTGATTTGTGGTAATCATTTTAAAACATATACATGTATAAAAGTACCACTTTGTATACCACAAAATATACTACTTCTATTTCCCAGTTCTGCCTCAACTATAGTGTAAAAAAAGTGAGAAAGGGAGGCAAAAGTGTTAGAGTGATGTTACATGAGAAAGACTGGGTTGCCCATTGTTAACTTTGAAAATCAAAAGGGCCACAAGCCAGGGGATATGAGCAGCCTCTAAAAGCTTTGAGAAATGGACTCTCCACCAAAACTTCCACAGGGAAAATAGTCCTGCCAACACCCTGACTTTAGCCCAATAAGACTAGTTTTGGATTCTGATCTTTAAAATTATTAGGTTATAAATCTGTGTTGCTTAAAGCCACAATGTTTATGGTATTTTTTATAGCAGCAATAAAAATAAACTTATACAAGCCTCTGAGTGCCTAGAACTTTCAAAGAGGCATCAACGACTCAGTAGCTGAGAACAGGCTCTGGAAGAATACTGCCCAGGGCTGAATCCCAATGTTCCTAATTTATTCACTGTGGTTCTGGGACAAGCATCTCAATTTTTTGAGCCTCGATTTCCTCTTCTCTAAAATAGGGATAATAACAATACTTCTATCATAGAGTTTCTGGGAATATTAAGTGTAAGGATCTATAAAAATCTATTTATTACACTACCTCTTTTAAGGACTGAATCAATTTTAGGTATCTGGAAAAATAAAGCCTTCAAGTCATGTATGGGACTCCCAATCACAGGTAACTTGTCAAATAAGAAGATTGGCAAAATACTTTAAAAGAATTGGAATAATATCTAGAAATAGATAAAGGAGTTATCATATGGTTTTAGGTAGACTCTCTCAAGCAAATGGAAGACCTCTCTATGGAACTGTCTCACTTCACTGCACCTGAACCAAACATATTGAATGTGTTACCCAATACTGTGCTGATTATTTTGTTTCAGAGGATACACATCTTGTTAAAACGTAATTAAAGGGGAGTTTTTTGAGGCTGCAGGCATGTAACCATTAAGCTCTTGGAGCTAAGAGTGCTGGGCGTGGGGAACAGTCCATCAACATAATGACATCTTAGTCTCGAGTTCTCCCGGCTCACCACTGTCAAAGCCTAACTGGAGGCCTGGGGTTGCTACTGGAGAACAATCATCTCTGCCTGGTAGCACAAAGCAGGAAGCAGAGGGATTCTCCTGAAGACAGTTGAAAGGACTAATGTCCTTAAGTGGACTCAAGTATGTATGAAAGTTCATTGTCCTCAGCCATATCTTGTCTTATTTTGGGTTGAGCCTGGAGGATTGTTATCAATACTTTCCCACTTGCAAAGTAGAAATAATAGAGACTGCCTTGACAACTATCCTACCAGGCTCCATATTTCTAACACCTGTATTTATACACTTATAAATATTTATTTAATATCTGGCTTCCATTAGACAGGATATCAGATACTACACTTGCTTCATTCATTGCTGAATCCTAGTCCTGAGCAGTATTTGGGACTCAAAAGGGACTCCATACATATTTACAAAAGTGAACACTATTAGATAAAACATAATGTGAGTAAAGCAGGAAGAAATGTAAATAAAATTAAAAGTTTATTGACCTTGACACTAGATTTTAAAGAGAGTCCAAATGTTCACCAAAGAGAATATTGGGAAAACTGAATTTTCACCCTAGCCTGACATTGACCAGAGTTACAACTTTAGTTAATTATTACATTTCTCTGACCCACAAATGTCTTACTATAAATATTATGCAGAGTAGGTGATTACTGAAATCCCTTATAGAACCAACCTCATAGACCCAAGGATGATGCCTCTTCAAACTATTATATTTCATTGATCAAAATTCTGATGCACAATGGTTGCTCTAGAGTTATATAATATGCTTATAAATCCTGACACTTGACTATTAATTTCCTCCCTCCTTCCCTTATTTCCGTTCTTTCATGTATTTATAGTTTTTAAATGTTTGCTCTGTATGCTGCATTGCAGGCAGATTTTTAACCATCTGAATCACCAAGAAAGCCCTATGTACTTGCCCTGCTGCTGCTGCAAGTCGCTTCAGTCATGTCTGACTCTGTGTGAACCCAGATACGGTAGCCCACCAGGCCCGCTGTCCCTGGGATTCTCCAGGCAAGAACACTGGAGTGGGTTGACATTTCCTTCTCCAATGCATAAAAGTGAAAAGTGAAAGTGAAGTCACCCATCCGATTCTCAGCGGCCCCATGGACTGAAGCCTACCAGGCTCCTCCATCCATGGGATTTTCCAGGCAAAAGTACTGGTGTGGGGTGCCATTGCCTTCTCCTGTACTTGCCCTAAGGAAGTTTAAAAATACATTATATACCTGTCTAGAATTAGGCATGCATATTTTAACTGAAGTCTCTATCTTTGATAAGATTCAAATTCTATCCTTGTGTTCATTTCATTAAGTGGTTTAAAAAGCTATTTTCTGACCTTGATGCATTATGGAAATGACAGAGACTAATTTGCCTTGAAGAATAATCTTCTGGAAATCAGAACTTTGATCTCAATGATGTTGCCAAACACAAGCTGGAGAAAGGACTCCATATACCCCTTTAACTAAGACTTTTGTGCTTCTTTTGTACTTGAGTTTACTTTCCTGACAAATTTCTTTGCCTTCAACTATAAGTCAATATTTTCTATGGCAGACTGACTTGCATGATGTAAAACAATATCCAACCACATATTACTGCTTCCCCCTCACTATTTGTAGATGTCATAGCCTATTCTCTGGTTTTCAGTCATTAACATAACAGTGATCAAATAGAAAGACCTCAGGCAGAGACTTGACAAGAGCAAGGAAACATGATTGCTGGAACTCATTTGAGATGTAATAGTATTCCAGCATACTGTACATTTTTGACCTTAAGCAAGGGAAAGCTGATGACTTTAATAGAGTTTTCTTTGTAAACCTTTTTCTTTCTGCTTCAAAAATGCTGACTTTTTTTAGCCTTTCCTTTCCTACAATTGCCTTCAAAAGCATATTTCTAAGTTTCCAAGCCAGAGTTCACCTCAATAATGCCTCGGTTAATTTTACGAGTACTCACACTTGATGGGAAGCCAAAGGCTCTCTTTGACAGGATAAAATATAGCCCTGGAATGCCTGTCCTCTCTTTCTTCCACAGAAAGCACTCTACAAATATGAGAAAGTGCTTCTAAGGTTCCAATTCTTTCGAAAGTAACCCAATAATTATATCTGACACTATCTCACCAATAAGTGAGACATTTCTGTTAATATAGATCTGGATTCAAACACCAAGGCTCAGTTTCCCTTTCTTTCCACATGATTGATGATAGCATCATTGAGATAACAGAGATCCTGAGATCCTGGGATGTAACAAATATTTCATAAACAATAGTGATGGATATGTACCTGTTGAATCTGTTACTGTTGAGGGGGCAAGGAAGCCTTTGGTTTTTGGCTGAAGGCAGTAACCAGATCAGTCACAGAGGAACCTCTGCAGTTTGAGGGATGATAAGGGCTGCTGTTTGGGCACCCTCCCTAACTTCCTTGTCAGCCTGATTTCTTATATTCCCAGTATCTCTTAACTTCTTACAACTCCTGCGTGTACTTTCACACTCCCTTCCTCCATACTGATTATTACTCAGTGCACTCTCTCCCTCTCTCTCAGTATCTCTCATCTATTCTAATCTCCAGCAAGCTAAAATATGAAATATGGCTTTCTCCCTCATGAACCAGGGTAGAAACAGAAGTCCAGCAACATAACTCTAAAAGAATCCTAGATGTCATCTGTTACTCAAAGGGCTTAGTTATTAGAAATTCTGCTTCCCCAGGAAAGCCTTTCTGGAAGTGTTAGATGAAAAACAAATGAAAAAAAGGAATATGGACATCCAGGTGCTAAATCAAAATGTCAACCCTGACCTTTGGGGGTCAGAGCCTTCAAAGGTCTCTCTGACTTCAAAGGTGAAATAAACATTTTTGATAAATTGAAGCCTCAAGGAAGGGAGGAAGGTGTGTGGATAGGTATAGGGCAAGAGGTCCAAGGCATTCCGTCAGCTCTCCATCCTCTCCAAGTTAGCATTACATAATTATGCAAGTTTAAAATACTGATTAGACGGTGGTTTTGGTTATTTATTCATAAGCTTTTTTTAGCAAATTAAATTCACATGACAGATTTTTTTTTAAATGCATTAGTACTAGAAGTCTTCCAGGAAGTTTTGGGAAAAAGCTAGACAGTCATACAAAGTATTCCAGCATAGTCTTCTTGTTTTCGCCTGAAGACATTATGTGATTTTCTACCAGTCCTCAAAGCACATTCAGGGGGACAACACAGATGAAAGACTTCCACCTCAAGTAACTTCACTTGCCAAAACTGCCCCACAGAAAAACAGAAACACCAAAGTCTTTTCCTGTTATGTGAGGCACAAAATCAAAATTCCAAAGTCAACAGTTACTTATTATTTTATACCTTTGATCTACCAGGTTTTAGGAGGGAGCCCCATATTCAGTATTACATCCACCTCAACCCACCACATGCTGATAACATACAAGGCAGAAACTCCTAAGGGCAGGGGAATTGATTTCCCACAGCAGGAATAATGATTACTTATTAAATGCTTCATAAACAAAACTGTGTTAATGACCTTATCTGACTACCTGGTTTATTTTTTTTAAATAGAGATTATGCGAGTCTCCACCTTTTCAAACTTTTAATGGTTTCCTGTTACCTGAAAATTCTAAGCAAATGCAATTTGCCTTCCCAAATTTAGTTCTTGTTCCTCAGTAAGTATTCCATATCCCAGTTAAACAAGACTTCTACCTGTGTGGGAAGTTTTCTGACCCTTCCACTTTTTTTTTTTTTTCAGATTTTCATATCCTAAGATGATATTTAAAGAGGACATCTCAACTATTCGTGACCATCTCAAATACTTCCTTTTCCATGAATGATCTCCTGCCTAAATCTTTCACAAACATATGACATTTTTCCTTCTTTTGTACTTCCATAACATTATCACTCTATATATTTTGAGAAAACTATTCTCTACTAACATTTATTATTAGGAGAAAAGGCAAATGGTTGTCTGAGAAGGCCTTACAAATAGCTGAAAAAAGAAGGGAAATGAAGGCAAAGGAAAAAAGAAAAGATATATCCATCTGAATGCAGAGTACAAAAGAATAGCAAGAAGAGAGATGAAAGCCTTCCTAAGTGATCAGTGCAAAAAAACATGACAAGCCCAAGTAACAAAAGTTCAGGAGATGTCTAAATACATCCAGTTTGCTAACAAACACATGAAAAGATGCTCAACATCACTCATTATCAGAGAAATGCAAATCAAAACTACAGTGAGGTACCACTTTACACCAGTCAGAATGGCTGCCATCCAAAAGTCTACAAGCAATAAATGCTGGAGAGGATGTGGAGAAAAGGGAACCCTCTTACACTGTTGGTGGGAATGCAAACTAGTACAGCCACTATGGAAAACAGTGTGGAGGTTCCTTAAAAAGCTGCAAATAGACCTGCCATATGACCCAGCAATCCCACTGCTGGGCATATACACCGAGGAAACCAGAATTGAAAGAGCCACGTGTACCCCAATGTTCATCGCTGCATTGTTTACAATAGCCAGGACATGGAAGCAACCTAGATGCCCATCAACTGACGAATGGATAAGCTGTTGTACATATACACAATGGAATATTACTCAGCATTAAAAAAAAATTCATTTGAAGCAATTCTACTCAGATGGACGAAACTGGAGCCCATTATCCAGAGTGAAGTAAGCCAGAAGCAAAAACAACAATACAGTATATTAACGCATATATATGGAATTTAGAAAGACGGTAACGAGAACCCAACATACGAGACAGCAAAAGGAACGCAGATGTATAGAATAGACTCGTGGACTTTGTGGATGAGGGTAAGGGTGGGATGATATGGGAGAAGGGCATTGAAGCATGTTAATTTTCATATGTCTAATCAATCGCCAGCCCAGGATTGATGCTAGGGGCTGGTGCAGCGAGATTTCCCGGGGTGGGGGAGGGAAGAGGGAGGGGGGTTCCGGAGGGGAAGCATATGTAAACCCATGGTGATATCATGACAATGTATGGCAAAAACAATTAAAAAATTAAAAAAAAAATAAATACATCCAGTTTGCTGTAGATTTGTTGATTCTAGGGGGAATTGTAAATTAGGAAAGAATAGAGGCTATACATTCAAAAAGAAGAGTGGAAGGCTATTTACTGTTTTATTAGTAGTAAAAAAAAAAAGACTGATTAAAAACAAATGTCAATCCATAGTGAACTGAGGAAACAAATGACATTACATTTAAAAATAGAATATGCATAATAAGAATGAGTAATCAGTCCATGAACTGATACGGAATTATTTCCAAGATTTACTCTTAAGTGAAAAATAAGTGCAAAGCAATGTTTATTTGTGCAACATGAGAAAAAATAATATATATCTAGTTTTGGTTTATTTGCACAATGTTTCTAAAAAGATACAAAGAAACTGATATAAGTAGTTGCCTCTGGGAAAGAAACTGGCTGTTGAAAGGTCAAGAGTAGGAAAGAGAATTTTCAAAAATAAATAAGAAACAAATAAATAATGGAGAATGACAGTGTGTCCTTTTAATAGGATGCCAAACAAAGATATATATTCAATGCCCATTAAAAGAATAAGAATGGAACATTGTGAACAACTTAATGCCTACAAATTTGATAACAGAAGAAATAAATGTATACCCTGAAAGAATAAAAATCTCACAAAAGGAAAAATGGATAATCTAAATAAGTCTATAACTATTAAATACTTTTATTCAATAAATAATAATCTCTCATTAAAAGAAAGTAACAGGCACAAATGATTTCACTGGTGAATTATATCAAACATTCAATAAGAAACATTTAAGAAATTCTCTACAGTTTCTTTCAAAAAATACAAGCAGAAAGGAATATTTCCTAACTCATTCTATGATGCCAGCATTACTCTAATGAGAAAATAGAAACAGACATTACAAGAATGAAAAATTACATACCAGTATCCCTTAAGCATATATTCCAAAATCTCAACAAAATACTGTCAAATTGCATCAAAAAGCGTATTAAAATAATTATGATCAATTGTGCCTTATTCCAGGTATATAAGACTTATTCAAACTTTAAACACAATTTAATCATCACTTCAACAGGCTGAAGAAGAAAAATATAATGATATTATGTGATGCAGAAAACTGTTTGACAAAGTTTATCCATTCATGATAAAAACTCTCAACAAGGTAGCAGTAGAGGGAAATTTCCTGAATTTGTAAGTAACATCTATAGAAACATTCAGCTAATATTGTACGTAATGATTACAAATTGAATGCTTCACTAGGGATGTCCTAAGGATGTACTCTTCTTTGCTTGTGATGAACATTGTAGGTGGAAGACCTAACTAATTCAATGAGACCAGAAAAGGAAATTAACAATATGCAAATTGCAAGTAAGAAAATTCAGCTGGTCTTGTCTGCAGATGATATGACTGTCTATGTTGAAAATCCCTGTGAATTGAGGAATAATTCCTGCAACTAATGAAAGTTTATAGAAAGGCTACAGGACAGATGATCACTATTAAAAAGTCTATTGCTTTTAAATCAGCAAAAAACTAATTGTAATTTGAAATTAAAACACACAATATCATTTATATTAACATCCAAAATGAAATATTTAGTATAAATTTAACACACTATTTTTAGGATCAGTATGTATGAAGCTATAAAACTCTGGTAAAGAAATCAAATAAGAGCTAAATAAGTGGAGAGAGATTCTATAGTCATTAAATTGTAACACTCAATGTTAAAATTTCAGTTATCCCCATCTTGATCTATGGCTTCAATTCAATCACAATCAACATCTCACTGAACTCTGTTGTAGATGTCAACAAACTGTTATTAAAATTTGTATGAAAAGGCAGAAAACAAAGCAAACTAACAAACAAAATACCTGGAAGAAGAGTAACAAGGATGGAAGACAAACTACTTAATTTCAAGACTTACTATAAATCTAAAGTGATCATAGAGTCTGGTATTGTTGAAACAATAAACACAAATAGAATAGACAGTCAAAAGAAATGGATATACAAACATCCTCAAATGAAAGACCCCTTCTTCAGCAGAATAAAAAGTGATGATTGAGGGAGACTGAACTAAGATGGCAAACTGGGCTGATATATCCTTCTCATCCATGAAATTACAAAAATTTATTCAATTATAGAAAACATGCTAGACAATGAAAATCATAGCTGCCAAAAACACACAAAAAATTAAAGTGATTCTGAAAGCAAGACAGTATAAGAAATGAGATCTACAGAATAACAACTAAATTATGTAAGACTACTCTGAAAATTATTTTTAAAGCAAAACAAATGAGCAAACAAACAAAAAGCACTAAGAATTACCAAGTAATCAGGAAAACACAAATCATGAAATGGAAACATCAAACTCAATAAGCAAAACATAAATTTCCCTAAAAAAACTTGATATAATAAATTGAAATGGAACATAGAATAAAAAATATAATACTCTTACAACTAGTTCAAAGACAGTGACTGTGTACAGTAAGATAAGATACTTTGGGATTTATATTTTTAATTTTCATAAGTAATATGAAAAAATACTAGAATTTAAAACAAACAAAAACATAAAGATAGGAAACTATCCACTCCCAAGTAAAGGGTGGTGAATATTCAAAAGATGGGTGAAAGATCATGCTCAAATTCTAGATGGGCCACAGCTTGAGTTTAAATTTGCCCAATAACCAAAGAAAAGAGAAAATACAGTTAGCTTGTGAATTATAGAGTTTACAAGATTTAAAGTTGAACATTTAAGAGATTTAGAAATAGGTCTCACAAGGAAAGCTGCAAGAAAATTTCCCAATGAGTATCTACAAAGGGGATGTATTCATCACCATTTCTTAAATTAATGTAATAAATCTATTAATAGAAAATTTGTTATGTTCCCCAGTGGCAGGAATTATAATAATTTTTGAAAATGCTTTATATTTTTTCTTTAATTTTCAGGAAGACTAATGAATTTTAATTTCAATGGCTAGGTTAGAGGGAGATTCCAGTGGTTTTTACAGAAACACAGGATAAAATATTGCTTAATGTAGCATTTCACAAGTAAGTAAAACATGCTTCCTCCAGGTAAGTAAGTACCTGGAGCTTAACTACGAGGCAACCAAAGTTTCTGTCTTTATCAAGGAGGATTATTTTTTATTTTGTCTTTATCAGAAGGAGAGAAACCTGGGAAGGGGTGATGGGTTTGACTGGAAATGGTTTTGAAATTAAGAATATTCATAAAATATAACCACTGATTATTATGTCTAGTCTGAAATATGGCTGTGCATATTTGATTGCTGAATTCTACATAATGGTATAACAATGAGGTGTAATTGCATTTTCTTCAAAGTACTATTACAAGATAGAAGAACATTGTTTAATTTTATTATGTGTTCCTTTTGTATTATATTTCTAGCAAATCAAGATTTGATTAATTATTTAGTAAGAGCTGGCAAACTAATCCAGCCATCTCTGCACATAAAGTAATTCTAGTTCCAATAAATGCATTTTTGACAAATGACTTCTGCTCACATTATTTATATCAACAAATGAAATGGGCATACAACAACAGAGTAGTGGGCTTCTTTTTTACTTTGTCCTGTCTTTGTAGACAAAGAGGAGAAAAGCAAAAAATAAAACATATCTAAGAAAAGGTTGAAAAAATATTATGTTTGTGTTTAGTTGACAGCATATAGATCAAACAACAGAAGCAATAAAGGCACACAATGTTTACTTTTACCTTCAATCATGGAAATTCTTTATGTCTACTGAAGAAAAAAAAGCACCACTAGTGTTGAGTATATTAAGCTGTAAACCACAAAGCTTACATCATGTTGTAAACTTAGTTCCAAGTAGTGCCAGTCAGTTTAGGTTTAAAGGCCACAACAACACTGGCATGGACTAACTAGGAGCAGTTTGGATGAAAAGTACTACAGCTGAAAAGTGGATCAACTTACTTTCTTGACCACCATTTTCAGATTTAGAGCAATCAAATTCTGGAGGTTTACATGCTTTGAAATCCTTCATCAGCTAATAGTTCTCTGTAGTGTGGGAAAAGTGCATGATTGATTGAAAGCGTCTGTTAAAATGATATATAATGTGACAACAATTTCAGTCCAGTCCAGGAAGTAACTTACAAGACTGTCACTGTAGCAACCCAAAAATCCACATGGAGGCAAATGCTGTATGACAATGCAATAAATTAAAAGAGTAGGCTATATATTCTCATTCACTCAGTCAATTAAAGATATGCTGAACACATTATTAATGACAGGTATTCTATCAGACACAGAATGTGAATATTTTCTGCCCTTGTGGAATATACAATACATAGAAAAATAGCCTAGGATAATGATCACACAAATCAATGAAAATTGAGCTCACAAACAAAGGTTAAAATAGAATAATGTACCTCCTGATGAAAGCACATGAGACCACCTGGGTCACAGTTTTCCCAAAATATCAAAACCAAAGAGAGAGGAATATGTTAAATGTCATTATAGGGTGTAATAAAAGAATTGGAGAAATTAACATGGCAAATAACTCATGATTCTTCAAAAAATAAATGGCAAAACCAACAACAAAATAAAAGAATCAGGTATAAAAACATATTTTAAAAAGATGCCAATCCATTGTAAAGTGTTCTTGTTTTTTGGTTCATGCTTAGAATCCTGATTCAAATAAACTAGGATGAGAGAGAAAAAGGAGGGTCAAAGACAAAGAAATAATGGCTAGGTATTTTATAATATTATGAAAATATTGAAAATACTATAGATTTTTATATGTGATCAATGGCATAAGATAAGGAACTTTCAATATACATATTGAAATGTTTATAGAATTTATGTTAAAATAGTAAAAGTGAGGAAAGGAGGATATTAGGTATAGATGAAACAAAATTGGCCATTTTTGAATCTGGATGATGAGTGTATGGGGACTTATCATATTATTTTCTCTTTTGTTTATGTTCGAAATTTCCTCTATTAAAAAGAAATCCTTTCTCCATAGTGTCATAGAGATGTAAAGGGGAGTATAATATGTATCAGAGAGAAATATCAACCTTAGGATGTAGACTAATGAAAGGCTCTTCCAAGAAGGTGACATTTATTGTAGAATTAAAAAATAGGTAGGAGCTATCCTCCGGATATAGAGTAGAGAAAAGTGTTTAATTCAGGATAACAACATATATGAAAATCTTTGAAGTGGAGAGAAGTTAAGTGGATTTTCAACAGCAAAAAAATCCCAAAACACTCAAATTGAAGCTGAATAAAGCAAGGTAAAGCAAAGAGTGCTGCTAATCAGCCTATTTGCTGAATCACACAGAGATTTAATGCCGTTTAAAAATATTATACATATTATAATGAAAAATTGGGAGCTATAAATAAATCGGATCAGGTAAAAACATTACTTATAAGACACTAAAGTACTATAGACTGAATATTTGTATCCCCTTTGAAAGTTATGTATTGAAATCTAATTCCTAGTCTAATGGTCTTAGGAGGTGGAGACTTTGGGAAATGGTTAGATCATGAGATCTAACTTACTAATGAGATTAATGCCCTCATAAATCTCATCCTAGAAAGGTCCTTCACCCCCTCAGCCTGTGAGAACACAGTGAAAACCAGGAAATGGGCTTTCATTAGACACCAAAGTTACTAGTGCAACTTGATCTTAGATTTTCCAGCCTCTAGAACTCTAAGAAATAAATATCTGATGTTTGTAAGCCACCCTGTCTGTAGTACTCTATTAGAGCAGCCTGGACAGAGGAAACAAACACTTGTCACAACTGCAAAAATCAAGAACAGAGGCAAGAAAAACTATGTGGCTATCACAAAAGTTGAAGTGAGCAATGATGGAAGCAAGGACAAGGAGGAAGGTGGTATACATAGAGAGAAATGGATGCAGTGAAGAAATATGGTAAAATGATAAAGACTTGTGATGCCCCAGGGGAGTATAAGTGAAGGAGAAGTCAAAGAACACTCCCAGGCTTCTGGGCAGTGAATGGAAATGCTACAAGCTTCATAATACCACTATTCACCAAAACATGCAAGAGCCCATATAGGGGAAATAAGCATGTGTTTAATTTTGGACTTTAAAAGTTAAGATGCTTTGTAACATAACAGAGGTTGGGCTATAGAGGTCATTTTGGGAAACAATATTGAGTTCAGAAGATGGATCTTGTCTGGCAAAATAAATGTAAAAGTCTTGTAAAGATGTGATCAATAAGGGAAAATGTATAAGCGAAAGGGCATCGATACTTAAGTTCCAAGAAGCTCCAAACTTTAGTATCCTAGCAGATGCCCTTTGGTTCCATGTAGATGTAGAAAGTTGAATAAGCCACCTAATATACCCACTACAACAAACAGAAAAATCTGTAAAGACCACAGAAATCATATTTCAAAGAAACCAGAGCACCATGTGAGCCATAGGCACAAATGAATTGAAATCTCAGAGGGAAGCGGGCCCATCCAAATGTTGGCTATCACTGGCCATGTTCAAGACTGAGAGCTTTGTAGAATTTGGTCATAGCATGCATGCATGCTAAGTTTCTGTAGCTGTGTCCAACTCTTTGTGACCCCATGGACTATAACCCACCAGGCTCCTCTGTCCATGGGATTCTCCAGGCAAGAATACTGCAGTGGGTTGCCATGCCCTTTTCCAGGGGATCTTCCCAACCCAGGGATCTAACCTGCGCCTCCTCTGTCTCCTAAATTGGCAGGTGGGTTCTTTACCACTAGTACCACCTTGGAAGTTGGTCATGGGCTTAGTATCAATTTTGGTTCACACGGATTTAATAAAATAGTTGAAAAGATCAGCAAACCTTTGGCAGAGAAATAAAACCCTGGAAACATATTGAAAACTTACAGAGCCTTGAAAGAGCAGCCAGGGTATGATCAGGAGGTTTGAGGACTCCAAAGCATCTTCCAAAAGGCAGAAGAAGAAGAAAAAAAAAACCTTCTATAATCTTTTAGTGCTTTGCAGGCAAAATCTTGCCAGAGAGAGAGACCTACTTCAAGCACAATTTTGGATCTCCCTCAGATTTGCTCACTGAAATTTCAAAGAAAGAGGCTACAGAGCAAAGTTCAAAATGTCTGAAGGGTGGAGCTGAATATCCTTTATTCTTTTTGGAGATGAGGAAATAGACATGCTCCAGGATTGAAATAACAACTCAGGGAATTCCCTGTATGAGAAAGAGGAACAATGCAGAAGTGGCATGACCCTTACTAAAACATCAAACATAATTCCTCCAGAGTCTTAAAAGTCTAAGATCAAGATGTTAGCAAGGCTGATTCCTTCTGCTGCCTCTCTCCCTGTTTTAAAGATGACTGCCTTCTTGCTGTGTCCTTATCTGATATTTCCTCTATGCCTACATGTATCTGTACCCATATTTATCTTCTAATAAAGGAACATCAGTCATAGTGGATCAGGACTCACCCATTGGACCACATTTTATCTTACTGTCACATTCAAAGTACAGGGGGTTAGTACTTCAATAAATGGATTTTGAAGGGTTAAATTTAAGCCCAGACCTATATGTAATTTATATATCAATAAGTAAAAAAACATGCAAATCAAAGTAGAAAATTTAAAGGTGAGTAGGAAAAAAAAAAATCAGAGATTGAGACTGAAATGAAACAAGTTCAAAGTAAGAAAACCAAGAGTTTGTGAATTAGCAGATACAAAGGAAACATGATTTTAAAAGGACGATGTTCTCAAATGAATCAAATGTTCTTGAGATATTAAAGTGAGGATCCAGAAATGTATTTTGTCTTTACAAAAGGGAAGCCCATTGTTGACCTTTGTGAGGGCAGTTCTACTGGAGTAGAAAGGGTTATATATATATGCAAGTGGGTTGAATAGGGAGTGGGTGGTGAAAAAGAAGAATAAGAGTGAGGACACTTCATTTGAGAGATTCACCTGAGAATAAGAAATGAAATGGAAGTAGTTGGAGGGAAGTATGGGCTTGAAAGTAGTTACTATGGTTTTAGTTTTGACTGAAGTTTACTTTTAATAAAAGATGGAAAAGATTCTGCATGTCTTATTGCTGGTAAAATGTGGGGAATAATGAGGCAGAAGTAGAAGATCCATAGAGGAGGTCCATAAGAGCTGAAAGGGAGTTGGAATCAAGAGCATAGTCGAGCAGTTTTTGTTTGAAGAGATGGTCAGCTCCTGCATTGTCTTATTGAAATATATAATAAATGATTACTTTTACCATTTTTCCAACAATAACAATATTTTTGCAATTCTTACAACATATATTAAAACTCACAGTCATTATCCTTAAAATTTTAGACAGCCTGTATTTATTTAGATTTACTTACACTCCCCCCTCACCCCCACTTTATATTTAATTTGCTTCCTCTTTCATCTGGGATTATTTTCCTTCAGCTAAATGACTTCCTTTTGTATTTCTGCTAATGTGAGTTATTCTGACACAGGCTTCTACATCATAGCCAGAAGCAAAAGTCTTAGCCATTGATCCTTCATTATTGTCGTTGTTGTCCAGTCGCTAAGTCGTGGCCAGCTCTTTGCGATCCCATGGACTTCACCATGCCAGGCTTCCCTGTCCGTCACTATTTCCCAGAGGCAGTTCTTCATCTTGAGTTCAATAAATATTTATTGGGTACAGCTCTTTCTCTCACTGAGAAAGATGATGGGGGTTGGATGAAGCACAAGCTATAATCAAGACTGTCGGGAGAAGTAACAATAACCTCAGATACACAGGTGACATCACCCTTTATGGCAGAAACTTAAGAGGAACTGAGGAACCTCTTGATGAAAGTGAAAGAGGAGAGTGAAAAAACTGGCTTAAAACTCAACATTCAAAAAACTAAGATCATGGCATCTGGTCCCATCACTTCATGGCAAAGAGGTGGGGAAACAATGGAAACAGTGACAAACTTCATTTTCTTGGGTTTCAAAATCATTGCAGATGGTGACTGCTGCCATTAAATTAAAAGATATTTGCTCCTTGGAAGAAAAGCTATGACCAATCTAGACAGCATATTAAAAAGACATTACTTTGCTGACAAAGGTCAGTCTAGTCAAAGCTATGGTTTTTCCAGTAGTTATGTATGGATGTGAGAGTTGGACTATAAAGAAAGCTGAGTGCCACAGAATTGATGCTTTTGAACTGTGGTGTTGGAAAAGACTCTTGAGAGTCCCTTGGACAGCAAGGAGATCCAACCAGTCAATCCTAAAGGAAATCAGTCCTGAATATTCATTGGAAGGACTGATGTTGAAGCTGAAGCTCCACTGCTTTGGGCACCTGATGCAAAGAACTGACTCATCTGAAAAGACCTTGATGCTGGGAAAGATTGAAGGCAGGAGGAGAAGGGGATGACAGAGGATGAGATGGTTGGATGGAATCACTGTCTCAATGGACATGAGACTGAGCAAGTTCTGGAGTTGGTGATGGTTAGGGAGGCATGACATGCTGCTGTCCGTGGGGTCGCAAAGACTCAGTTAAGACTGAGTGACTGAACTGATGGTCAGTTTGGGCTTCCCTGGTGGCTCAGACAGTAAAGAATCTGTCAGCAGTGCAAGAGATCCAGATTTGACCCCTGGGTTGGGAATATCTCCTAGAGAAGGGAATGGCTACCCACTCCAGTATTCTTGCCTGGAGAATTTCATGCACACAGGGACCTGGTGGGCTACAGTCCATGGGGTCACAAAGTGTTAGATATGGTTGAGCGACTAACACTTCACTTGCATTGTCAGTTTAGATGGACAGCTGTAGTTATCTACAAATGGACAGAGATGTCAGAAACTCCCCAAGAGAATTTCAGCCAATTTTTCATGGCCATTTGTTTGTGATGTCGTAAGTGATATCAATACATTTTATTGGATCAAATCACCTTAGAAGTCCCTTCCAACAGGAAACCACTGTTTTAAAACCAAGGGGTACTTTGGTAGATGTATGAAATCTCTCTTCTATTATTCCTAAAAACATATTTTACTGTCCAATCTCCTTTTAATGTTAGAAATTTCTAACATCCAGGAAACCCTTTAATTGGCACCACTTGAGATTCCTCAAGCCCCAGGGCAGTTGTTTTTCAAAGTACGGTCTTAGATTCCCCTATAGAAAAATCACAGAAATAGCTTATTAAAAATATACATTTCTATATCCTTCCACAGTCTGTATCAAAGTCCTTAGGGATGGTTACCAGAAATATGTATTGTAATAAGCCTTTTTTTCCAGGATAAATCATAAAACTGCTACTGCCAAGAGCAAGGAAACTCAGCAAGACGAATCTGTGGTTCCCAATCCTGGCTCCATATAGACATATCATTGAAACTTCAAAACAAATACCTGAGCTGGACCCTACAACAGAATAATAAATTGAAAGCTCTAGGGCTGACATCACATTTCCTTCCTTAGAAGGACCAATATGAGTATCACAACTTTTGTAATTCCACAGCACTTTGTATAGAATGTTATTTTTGTACTAATCACATTTTTGTACATATTTATGTTTTAGTGTCTTCATCACATTTCCCCATGATCACCTAGAGTGGGAACTACAAGTTCAGTATACACAGTAGGCACCAAGGATATACACATATTTAAAGGTAAGTGAAATACTGTAGAAAAGTCTAGAATTTGTACATGCTCTAAGATAATTTGTGGAATATCGAAGCTTATTTTATGCTTCTTGGGAGGAAATTTTTGAACATATATTTTGGTAGTCTATTTCTCCATTTCTGAAGCTAAAGTATCACTCTAGCATATTTTAGACTACTTAGAAGTAGTAACATATTTTGACTATTCAGAAGTAGTCTTTTGACTAAACATTAATAAAGTTTTTAAATCATAGACAAACTAAGATTTATCACTTGTTCTAGGGTTGACATTGTCATTACTCTTAATTACTCCCTAACTCTCACACATTATTCACTGTGTCTCCAGAGAAGGGAAATGAGTATAGAAGTCTGCTTTAAGAAAAAATAAATTCTTCCTGAGGTTACATCTTGTATACCCAAAATAGCTACCATATTTGTAAATGGATCACATTGATATCTTTTAGGGGTCACTGAATAGGCAGAAAGGGGGTAAGCAAATATAAACACACACATCTACATCGGCACCCACACATTTAAGTGCCTGACAGGCAAAACAGCAACTCAAAATCTATGGTTCTAATTTTTAAAAGAAAATATTTTAAAACCATTTAAAAGCCAATGTCTCATAGTCACAACTCGACACCTGGCCCAAAGGCAATGCTTGTGCAAATCTAAAGCCACAGAGGAAATATCAGAGTTTCATCTTCAAAATAAATGAGAAACTCTTCAATGCAGTGCCTTTAAGAACTTCTCTACATCTTACCGGAGTTCAGCAGAGTGAGGGAACTTGGATAAGTGGACTTTTGCTCATACTAGATTGAAGGCTCCTTGGGAGCAAGAATCTCATCAGTTTTGTTGGCTACTGCATGCCAAGAACTTAACACAGTGCCTGTTACATAAATGCTATTTAGTGTTTATTAATGACTGGATAAAAGTCACGCTCATGAAGCACTGCACTGATAACTGATACATCAGAACTCTGTAAAATAAGAATATGGAAAAAGTCTTTCTAGTTCCTAAGGCCAAACGTTCCTTAGAGGTTATTCAAAGTTGCTTTAGAGTTGCTCAGACAGTAAAACATCTGCCTACAATGCAGGAGACCTGGGTTCAATCCCTGGGTCGGGAAGATCTCCTGGAGAAGGAAATGGCAACCCACTCCAGTATTTTTGCCTGGAAAATCCCATGGATGGAGCAGCCTGGTAGGGCTATAGTCTATGGGGTCGCAAAGAGTTGGACATGATTGAGTGACTTCACTTTTTTTTCACTTTTTTACAAATAAAATATAACCTGAAGGCTTACTGTAATAAAGAATGACCAAGAACTCCAGACAAAAAAATATTAAAACTTAGTCCTTTGAAATTGTAAAATGAGTGTAGAAACAAAGATGCTTCTTAAAATAATCTTAAAACTCTAAAACAGAAGTGGAGAAAAAATTATGTTAGAGAATAATTTTTGATGGATTAGAGTTTACTAATTTTCTAGAAATCAGAAAAGAAATACAGAATTAGTTCCATAACATCTGCCATCCAATGATTTCAGTCTAATATTCCTAACACAAAATATATATCAGGCACAAGAAGTGATTCTTCCCACATTACATACCTAAGACATTGACCTTGGCAACAATTCTTACGTGTAGTATAAAACAGATTACCCATTTGCAAAGATGGATGCCTCAGATTCAAAGAAAAGGACATTTCCGTAGCTGAAAATTGCATGTAGTTTTCCCAGAGGGAAAAATCCATCTTTAATTGCAACTTTTAACACCATTTACATGACCTAAAATACATTTATAAGAGCCAGTCGGCATTCTCATGCCTTTGATTGGGGGTAATTATTTTTCGAGCTGAAAGATTTCTAACATTTTTCATATTACTTTTGCTATAAACAGAAGACTTTCGATTTTAAGCTCCTCTCTGCTTAAGAAAAAAAGAAAAGAAGAGGTATTCTCTCAAATATCATTTTCACAGAGAAAAATGATTCCCCCAAGATAATTAGGCAAGAGGATGGTTAATTAACACAGTTTGAGGAAGTAATCCCATATCTGACATAGCCATGGGTCAGAGTCATTTAGACCCATTAGTTTCATGAACATTTATCTCACAGAGATTGGCTGGATGCGTGTAGCTACTACTTGGTGACTACACAACAACAGCTACAGCTACATGAATGGTCTCCTCGCTTCCCTTCATGCTGATAAACCCATTCTCCAAACAATAGCCAAAACGATCTTTTACACAAAATCCCTCCCAGCAATTCCCCTTGACATTTACAACAAAACAAAAATTTTACTCCATGTTCTACAAGGTCCTCATGATCTAGTTAGGATTGTTTAGAAAAATTTTGAGACAGAAAAAGTATAAGCTTTAGATGTATGTAGTTTAACAGGTTTGATCTAGAAATGTGATCTGAAGCATTCCCAATGTCCACTATACCAACCCTTTCATTCTGTCTATTTTTCCCCTCTGCCCCTGTATTTAGACTACTCAGTTGTATAAATTTTAGTAAACCTTATTTATATCCCCTCCTAACTAGAATCTTCCCAAGTTTCTGCTGCAGAAACACAGACTGCTACTGAGATTGATTTATGGAGACCTCAGGAATCTAAAAGAAGTATCATTTTCACTCAGATGGTCTTTGTTTTGGAAGCTTTTGCTTTTGCATCTCAACATTAAAAATTAAAGCTTGGGCCAACATTATTAAATTGGTATGATTCTTAGAGGTATATCAAGAGCAAAAACGAAATAATTATCTGTAGATATAAGCAATCAGCCTGGAGAAGAAGGAAGGGTCCAGAAATGGGCACCTCAGAACTGGTTGCCCAACCTGGTTGCCTATCACCTGGCAATCCAGAGGCTCCTCTCATAGCTTCAGTCTCTGTCTCCTTTTCAGTTTCACCTTGGTAGAAACAAACTTTGGGATTTTTGATAATTATTGATATTTTTTTTTATCAATCTCTGCTGCTACTAGTATTATTCCCTTTCTTCTACTTTTTTTGGGATCAAACCAGTCAATCCTAGAGAAAATCAACTCTGAATATTCATTGGAAGGACTGACGCTGAAGTTGAAGCTCCAATACTTTGGCCACCTGATGCAAAGAACCAACTCAGTGGAAAACCCTCTGATGCTAAGAAAGATTGAGGGCAGGAGGAGAAGGGTGTGACAGAGTATGAGATGGTTGGATGGCATCACTGATTCAATGGACAAGAGTTTGAGCAAACTCCAGAGGATGATGAAGGTCAGGGAAGTCTGGCATGCTGCAGTCCGTGGGTTCACAATGCGTCAGACATGACTTAGTGACTGAACAACAACAATCTTTAATAATAATTCTTGTCTTAAAATCTGAATTCTCTGATATAAATTTACTATAGCTTTTTTTGGCTAGTGTTTGTATGATACTATTATTTTTAATTCCTCTCTTACAACTTTACACATAGGATGAATATATTTTAAGCAACATGGTAGATTTTTTTCCTCAAATCTGGTTGATGATTGCAGTAGGTTGAATAGCCGTCCCTAAAAGCATACTGAGTCAGCCTTTTTGCCCTACTCCTTTTTGCTGACTAGTGTATTATATAGGTAAGATTTTTGGAGTTCCAGATATCATTTTGAAAAATAAGGCATCTTAAAGTTAGATGATATGTGATATAAGTTGAAGGAAGGAAAATCATAAGAAGACTGGCTTTCCACTGAATCCTAATCCAAATTTCTGGCTCTTTTCTTCTATATTCTTAAAATTAACTATTATTCCCATACACTATTATGCAGAGCTGACTCAAAGTCATATCTGAATACAATTTAAGAGAACTATTAATACTTGAGTAAACCTGTTATTCTTATTCTGATATAAACAGACTCATACATCAGCCAATAACAGATAATATTAAAACTCAATACATACTTTTCCACCAAACTATCTCACCAAGTATTAATATAAAAGAACTTCCTAGAATCAAAACATATGTTGATTGGAAGAATGCTTATGCAAAATCAATTTGGATTTTATATTTTATCTACTGTATTACTTGCTACTTCTACTAATATTTCTACTCACAATTTTGCTCTATTGTTTCCTTTTTCTGTCATATTAGGTTTCCTTGGGATTCTATAAATATTCTTTCTACTAATGATATGAGTTGTGTGACAGTTAACAGCTTACATTATTTATAGTCTTTGCTTTTTAGAGTAAAACAGGAAACCATCAAATGTGATTATTTACTCAGCTACAGAACACAGGGTACTCCAGTCCTATTGAAGAAGAATAATTGTTATGATTATTTAATTACATACACAATGCCTGTTATTAGCTATTTATTGATATATGTCTACTTGAGATCTGCTGCCTCTTGTGTAAGTGAGAACACTCATTTTTCAATCAAATGTAATTTCCAATGCTGGTACATGGAAAGAAATTTAACTCTTCCCATCAGATTTATTGGATAGCACCATTCTTGCCAGATTTCATATTGACATGTAATCTATATTAATGTCAAGGTTTTATATTTATAATTGCCAGATAAAGCCTAACCTCTAACATGTCAATAGCAGGAAAGGATACATGCTGAAAACAGAAATGTACATATTAGTTTTGAATCCTTCTTTGGAGGAATCAGTAACCTGAGGTGTGCTGCAATTTGGTAGTTTATTCTTTGTGGTCTTGGAGGAACAGTTACCACAAATAAAGTATAAAACTTATAACTTCTGAGAGTGCTTGCGTTCAGACTTTACTGCAGGGTTATCAAATGAGAATGTGGAAAAATGGAACAAGGTAGTTGGGCAGAGTGTCTAAACTATCCCACCATGATAACTGGGATTTAGATGCATATCTTATCTAGTTCACAGAGAACAAAACCATCCTTTAAGCATTAACATCCTTTTGTGAAAATTACATTCTATACTGAATAGTAAAGGACATCAAGAAAAAACACCAGAATTAGGTTCTCACATTATCAACTTAAGATATTGAGGTTCCAGAAAGTTTCATCCCTCTGATAGGGATGTCTTCTGAAAGAGATTCACTGGAGAGATCTGTATTGCTTTGTGGGGAAAAGAAAAAAAAAAAAAACTACAGAAATGTACAAGGTTTATTGGTGCTATTTTCTTCCACCATAAAGTCCCAGCTATTTCAGTTTAGAGCTTTATTTTTTGTTTGTTTTATAACTGCTAAATCTTCCTTGATATCTCTTCGCTCTGTTAACTAGGAAAAAATTTTAACTATTTTAGGCTTTATTTTCTTTCTGTAAAATACGGAACAATAATATTATTTATTCCAAAGTGTTACTGTGAAGATTGAATGAATTATGTAACATTTACTTAAAACAGAGCCTGAGAGACAAAATAAAATCTGAACATTACTGACCACTCCCATTACCATCATCATGCTGATTACCAACACAGTTATCCCAGCATTCATCACTGATCCTTAACCTTGAATTCTTAGTTTTATATAGCTTACATATAAAAGTGGAGGACTTACTGCATCAGGAAAGCATCCCTGATATATTTCTTCTTGACTAGGTGGTGGGGCCTTATTATTTCTGCACGTATTGAGTGAATGAAACTAATCCTGCTGCTCTATTCCCAAACGGTTGGACTAGGAAATACACACACATACAGAGAGAGAGGAGCCCAGATTCAGTAACCCTCTATCTCATTTCCTTTTTCTCTGACAACTCTTTATTCTAATCCTCTTTTCCTGGCATTTCTTCTTGTCCACTGTCCGATTTATCCATTAGCCTAAATCTACAAGCTTGAACTCTGATATAATGAAAATATCTATTACAATAATATCTCCTGGCTCCTATAAGAGATCCTGCATTTAAAGGCTCTTATTAGCCTGACTTACTTAGGCTGTCAAATATTATTTATTGGAAAACAAAGTTGCCTCATTTAGCTGATTTGTTATCTCCTCCTTGGGACAGTGTTTTGTTTTTTTTTTTCCTGCAATAGTGAAGACAACACTCCTTGTCTAAACACAAATTTTTAACCCCTGGCCTCAAAATTTAATTCATATGCCTTTAACCAGACCTCACTGGCTCAACATAGGAAAAAAAAAAATATATATATATATATACATACACACACACATATATATTATCCAGAAGCCTAAAGATGCAATTCATTGAAGGGTAGAACATTGTCAATCAACTACTTTGAACTTTAGAGAAAACATGTTTCAGATTAAGAGTTAGTTTATGCAAATTATTTTCTCACATACAGGCAGTCATTTATCTCTGTAACAATTTAAGATACAAGTTTAATATGGATTAAAACTTATTTTTAAAAATTGCTTCTTGGAGATACCCCAGTTGGACCTGAATTGAGCTTTACATGATATGTCATTTCTATTTCTTTACTTATTTAATCCATCACTTGGCAGATGCATTCTCAGGAAGCATTTACACTTCCTCTAAATGCTTTAGAACTTGAATGAAAGAAGGCACTAGAATTTTAAGTCACACTTGGACACCCACATAAGCTAACATGACACCCAACCTTCAAATGTAGCAGAAGGGTGAAAGCATAATGTGTCAAGAGAACAGCATATACAACAGCATATAGATTACTCATGGTTGTATCAACAATGCAAAGTATTTGTCAGCTGTGCTGTTTCTCAAGATGGATTGCAGAGATCAAGATGATCCCATGACACAAAATGTCACAACTTAGCTTTTATTATTTCACTAGCCAGTAGGACTAATTATAAAAAAAAAAATGAAAAAAAAAAAAAAGAATTTGGGGATTATGTTATCGCCTGTTAAAATGCTGCAGTCAATATGCTAGCCGATTTGAAAAACAGCAATGGCTACAGGAGTGGAAAAGGTCAGTTTTATTCCAATCCTAAAGAAGAGCAATGCCAAAGAATGTTCAAACTACCGTAAAATCACGCTCATTTCACATGCTAACAGGGTAATGCTAAAATCCTTCAAGCTAGGCTTCAACAGTATATGGACAGAGAACTTCCAGATGTACAAACTGGACTTAGAAAAGACAGAGTAACCAGAGATTAAATTGCCAACATTTGCTGCACACAGAAAAAGCAAAAGAACTCCAGATAAACATCTACTTCTGCTTCACTGACTACTCTGAATCATTTGACTATGTGGAACACAACAAATTGTGGGAAATTTTTAAAGTGATGGAAATACCAGACCACCTTACCTGCTCCCTGAGAAACCTGTATGCTGGTCAAGAAGCAACAGTTGGAATCAGATATAGAACAATAGTAGTGTTTGTTGCTCAGTTGTGTCCGACTCTTTGCAACCCCTGTACTATAGCCCACCAGGCTCCTCTGTCCATAGGATTCTCCAGGCAAGAATACTGAAGTGGGTTGCCATTCCCTTTTCTAGGGGATCTTCTCAACCCAGGGATCGAACCTGGGTCTTCTGCATTGCAGGAAGATTCTTTACCAACTGAGTGACTGGGAAAGCATGAACTGGTTCAAAATTGGGAAAAGAGTACAGCAAGGCTGTATGTGGTCACCTGGCTTATTTAATTTCTATGCAGAGTGCATCATGCAAAATGCTGGGCTGGATGAATCAAAAGTTGGAATCAAGATTGCAGGGAGAAATATCAACAACTTCAGAATGCATATGATACTATCCTAATGGCAGAAAGAGAAGAGGTACTGAAGAGCCTCTTGATGAAAGTGAAGGGGGAGAGTGAAAAAGCTGGGTTAAAACTCAACACTCAAAAAACTAAGATCATGGCATCCAATTCCATCACTTCATGGCAAACAAAAAGGGAAAAAATGGAAATAGTGGTAGATTTTATTTTCGTGGGCTCCAAAAATCAACGGAGATCGTGACTGCAGCCTTCAAAATAAAAGATGCTTCCTCCTTGAAAGAAAAGCTATGGCATATGACCCAGCAATCCCACTGCTGGGCATATACACCAAAGAAACCAGACTTGAAAGAGCCACGTGTACCCCAATGTTCATCGCTGCATTGTTTACAATAGCCAGGACATGGAAGCAACCTAGATGCCCATCAACTGACGAATGGATAAGAAAGCTGTGGTACATATACACAATGGAATATTACTCAGCATTAAAAAAAAATTCATTTGAATCAGTTCTACTCAGGTGGACGGAACTGGAGCCTATTATCCAGAGTGAAGTAAGCCAGAAGGAAAAACAACAATACAGTATACTAACGCATATATACGGAATTTAGAAAGATGGTAATAAGAACCCAGCATGTGAGACAGCAAAAGGAACGCAGACGTATAGAACAGACTCGTGGACTCTGTGGATGAGGGCAGGGGTGGGATGATTTGGGAGAATGGCATTGAAACATGTTAAGTATCATATGTGAAATCAATTGCCAGCCCAGGATTGATGCTCGGGGCTGCTGCACCGAGACTTCCCGGGGGGAGGGAGGAGGGAGGGGGATTCTGGAGGGGGAGCATATGTACACCCATGGTGATATCATGTCATTGTATGCCATAACCAATAAAAAAAAAAAGCTATGGCAAACCTAGACAGGGTATTAAAATGCAGAGGCATTATTTTGCTGACAAAGGTCCATATATTCAAAGCTGTGGTTTTTCTAGTAGCTATGTATGGGTACGGATGTTAAGAGCTGGACCATAAAGAAGGCTGAATTCAGAAGAATTGATGCTTTCAAACTGTCGTGCTGGAAAGAAGTCCCTTGGACTGCAAAGAGATCAAACCAGTCAATCCTAAAGGAAATCAATCCTGAATATTCATTGGAAGGACTGATGCTGAAGCTGAAGCTCCAAAAGTCTGACCACCTAATGTAAAGAGCAGATTCACTGGAAAATACCCTGATCCTGGGAAAAATTAAGGACAGGAAGAAAAACAGGTGACAGAGGATGAGATGGTTGATGTCATCACTGATTCAGTGGACATGAGTTTCAGCAGACTCCAGGAGATGGTAGGGGACAGGGAAACCTGGCATCCTGCAGTCCACATGGCTGCAAAGAGTTGGACACAACTTAGTGGCTGAACAACAACAACAGAAGTAGAAAAGAATTGCTGCACCAGCTATCTATAAAAAAGTATCTATTGAATCAAATATACAGAAATAGTTTTAAAACAACTGTTGTGCTTCCTTTTGCTGTGCTTAGAACATGGAATAGTCTGTTTTCAAGTAGAATCTAGTCAGCTTGAAGTGACAAGACTAGACTAAAGAAACAATTGGGATTCAGTACTGGTGCAACAGGTTGAAACTGTGCCATCATTATGCACATCATCTTATGCAGAATATCATGGTTAGAAAAAAGAGTGGATTCAGATTTAAAGAATCTGCTTTTTCTGACCACCAAGGGCAGTGAAGTCAATCTAAACTGCAGTCAACATTATGCTTAGTTTTATGTCAAAATGGTTCTCTAGAAAGATGGATGTCTGCATCAATTGCTACATAATTTTAGTTACCATGTGCTGTATCTGTTGCTAGACTGCATCGATTCTGGAGCTTTCACACCTATCAGCTCTCTAGAAGGAACTGTTCCTATTAAGTTTTCATCCACACCTTTAGGGGTCCCAGTCACCTCACTTGGAATAGCTTAACCATTTTTTCCAACCATCCAACTTCTCATCCTTATGGGCACATTCAAGTTCTTTAGTGGAGCTTTCTCCAATAGTAGTTATTTTTATTTTTCAAGTGTTTGAAGGTTAATCTTGTCTCCTTCGAAGTAGATTTTAAAAATTTCCAGTTTATCAGATGTTTCAATTACACTAATGATCACAAAGGAAGCTTGAGTTGTGTTTTTATTTTTGTTTATTTGTTTTCATTGTTGTGCAATCATGTTGGAAGTTTGGCCAACAGAATCAGAATGGACATGAAAGTAATAGACACATTTATGGACAGGGTCCTAATTAAAAGATAAAAAAAAATCCTATTATGATTCTTCTATCTCTTCCATTCCAGGGTAATATTGGAAGGTCTTGTAAAGACTATTTAGCACTAAGTTCAAAGACTGAAGTCCCGAGTCAATACCTTTAGAAGTGCTGCATAAGAGACTTATCCAAATAGCAATATCAAAACTAAATGTTATTACAATGAAAAATAATCTCATATTTTAAAACAATTGAAGTTTTTTAAATTACAATAAAAAGTTAACTACACTGAGTGATATACCACTTCCTCTATTTATTCATTATATAATTTATTGCATGCTTGACACTTAGAACCATGCTTGGCACATAGTAAATGCTTAATAATGCTAGTTGCTATCATAATTACTACTACTAATATGGTTCTACTAATGTAATCCTTTCAACTAAAATTCAATGAATATTAACTATGGAATAAGCATGTTCTAAGCACTGTAGAAAAATTAAGTTAATAAGTACTGCCTTTGTTCTTAAAAAGTTCACAGTTTATTAAATATAATAATTATAGTAATAAAATATCTGGCATATATTGAACAAAGCCTCCTTAAAATACCAACATATCACAACCACTTTACAGTTGTAAAAACTAAGGCAAAAATAGATGAAATGCAGTGCCTGATGTCACAAAGTTGATCACAATGTAAGGCCAACATTTACATTTAAGTTAGAAAGTCTAACTTCACTGCCCATGCTTTTATTTTTCTATGCCATGCTGCCAGTGAGAATTATGTGACTTGATGGAGGAGCTGTGTAAAGAACATGAAGAAGACACTTCAGTGAGAGGGTGACACTAGAATGAAATTTGACAGATGAGTGGAAGTTTGCCAAGTGCACTACAGTGTTAAGGATATCATGTTTAATAAATTATTTACTGTGGATTCTCACTGATTAATGAAGCTAATTTGAGGAACCACTGGACTAGACAGTGTAACAGCTCTTAATTGGTAATGACTCCTAATTGTAAGAAGGATAAATCTAGCTTAAACTGTACTTAGGAAAAAGGAGGGAAGTACTGTGGTGTTGGAGGAGACTCTTAAGAGTCCCTTGGGCTGAAAGGAGATCCATCCAGTCCATCCTAAAGGAGATCAGTCCTGAATGTTCATTGGAAGCACTGATGTTGAAGCTAAAACTCCAATACTTTGGCCACCTCAGGCAAAGAGTTGACTCACTGGAAAAGACGCTAATGCTGGGAACGATTGGGGGCAGGAGAAGGGGACGACAGAGGATGAGATGGCTAGATGCCATCACCGACTCAATGGACATGGGTATGGGTGGACTCCAGGAGTTGGTGATAGACAGGGAAGACTTGGCGTGCTGCAAATCATGGGGTCACAAAGAGTCGGATGACTGAGTGACTGAACTGAACTGAACATGAGAGGCTCAAACGATACATTCAGGACAATGCCTCTCTGTCTGCTTTGATTCTTATGAAGACCTTCCCCCCATATTTGGGGGAAAAATATGGACTACATTTACTCAGGGCTTATATTTTATAGGGCTATTATTCTCTACAGAAAAAGTACTGAGATGGAGACATTTTCACTGTGTCAATTCTTCCTCTTAGGCACATAGGAAGGCCCAATCTCTAGCAGCATTTCCATTTTGTTGGAGTCATGTAACTGAGCTCTTGCCAATGACCTTTGGGAGGAAATTATCTAAGTTCACTCAGGCTTGGCTCTTAGACACTTTTCTGTGTCTTCCACCACCTTTCCCTGGTGCCAATATCTTGACAACCACATTTTATATGGTGAAGTCACAAGAAAGAGTATGGCCCAAACCAAATGGGATTCTCCTTGACTTATAAATATATCTTTATTTTGTTATGTTGCAAAATGTCAGGGTTAATTTGTTACTGTAGCATATCCTAGCTTATGCTGGTTAAAACAATACTTGATTTATGTGAGTTTCAGAGATAAACCTTGGTGGACTAATTTGTCTTGCTTGCTAATCTCTGAATTATATACCATGCAAGACTTCAGAACAATCTAAGTGGCCAGGTCTAACTTGGAACTGCTTATTCAACTTATATGCACAGTTCATCATGTGGAATCCCAGACTGGATAAAGCACAAGCTGGAATCAAGATTGCCAGGAGAAATATCAATGACCTCAGATATGCAGATGACACCACTCTTATGGCAGAAAGTGAAGAGGAACTAAAGAGCCTCTTGATGAAGGCAAAAGAGGACAGTGAAAAAGCTGTCTTAAAACTCATATTGAGTTAAAAAAAAAAAAAAAGATCATAGCATCCTGTTCTATCAATTCATGGCAAACAGATGTGGAAACAATGGAAACAGTGACAGACTTTATTTTCTTTGGCTCCAAAATCATTGCAGATGGTGGCTGCAGCCATGAAATTAAGACGCTTGCTCCATGGAAGCAAAACTATGACAAACTGTGTATTAAAAAGCAGAGACATTACTTGATGACAAAGGTCTGTCTAGTCAAAGCTATAGTTTTTCCAGTACTCAGTATGGATGTGAGAGTTGGACCATAAAGAAGGCTGAATGCTGAAGCATTGATGCTTTTGAACTATGGTTTTGGAGAAGACTCTTGAGAGTTCCTTGGGCTGCAAGGAGATCAAACCAGTCCATCCTCAAGGAAATCCATCCTGAATATTCACTGGAAGGACTTATGCTGAAGCTGAAGCTCTAATACTTTGGCCACCTGATGGGAAGAGCCAACTCATTAGAAAAGACCCTGATGCTGGGAAAAATTGAAGGCAGGAGGAGAAGGGGATGACAGAGTATGAGATGGTTGGATGCCGTCATTGACTCATGGACAATAATTGGGACAAGCTCTGAGGGATGAAGAACAGATATGCCTGGCGTGCTACAGTCTATGGGGTCACAAAGTGTTAGACATGACTATGCGACTGAACAAAAAACTTGGAACTACCCAAAAGTAAAACACAGAGAATGTTGAGGGAGTCAGAATGCAAAGGACCAGAGATGGAAAAAATTGTGTTTACTATACATTCTATAGTCTTTACAGCTTATGGCAGGTAACTCATAGTTAACCTAGTTGCTGATTAACTAGACCATTATTAATTACATATGTATCTAACAATATCTGAAAAAATCTTACTGAGAAGAAAGCTGTGTGATCTAGTTCCACAGATTATCTGTTCAACTTCTTAGCTTGACAGCCAAAAATGTTTTTCTGTCTGAAATTTTTCTTCTCACTCACATCTTATATCATGTCCAGGAGTTAAAGTTGCTTAATTCAGTCATCTTATTCAGATGGAGATAGGCTTTATGTACATTTCTTATTTTTTGCTAACATTGTCATCTGAATATGTTTTTATTAAATACTAATATATTTGTCTTCAGGAATAATTAAATTTCTTTTCTTGCAAAACCCATGGAAGCAGAAAGTTAAATTGAAGGGATCATGGTTGGTATGGTGCTTGAGGGAATCTCATCTACATTAATCTTATTCTGGGACCAGTTTAATTTTTTTGTTACAGATAATATCTGTGCACTTAGGAAATAAAAAGGGAATGCTAGAATTCTGAGTACACAGAAGAATCTAGTCCTTCTTTGTACTGTGAGTTGTATAATGCAATCAGAGGAATATTTAAAGGAATATGACTTTTCTCACTTAAATTTCAGATTTTTTGAAAACTACTTTAACAATTGGGCACAATCTTCAAGAGCAATTCCTGACATGTATAGATTATTCCTCTTAAGCTATCTTTTTTCCTTATGTTCTAAAGCCATATTTGGCTTCACACTACCAGTTGGTACTATACTGCATTCTTTGAAGGATTTAGAGTAATCAGGCAGGGAAAAAAAGAGTTGCACATCTAAATGCCTAGATCAGTAATATAAGCAGTAAGTTAATTTGTAACTAAGAAAAAATGCTAATCTCAACTGAGAAGTATACTCTTGATAAATATGAATGAAAAGGGATTTAAAATGGCACAAAGAATGAGTCTGTGCAAGGATAAAAGTTTTAAAATAATAAGGTACTCTTATTTGAGGCATTCAAGTATTAATTGAGAATAAAAATGTGTGCAGGTTTTTTTTTTAGAAAGATATAGACATTACATGGAGGATTGGACTAAATCATTATTAATACCATTATCATCACCATCATCCTCATAATTGGAAAATGTATTCTCAGAATTCTTGTACAAAAGTTCTCTGTGATTTAATATTAGCTAACATGTATTCAATAGTAACAATTTATTAAACATAGTAATCACTTCATATAGACAAGCAGGTTTAGTGCTTGAGGTAGAAACTATTATCCTAATGCATGTATATATTCAGAAATTTTTCAGACCAATAAAAAAGCTAGAAAATAACTGCAGTAAACATCCCATATTCACTAACTGCCCCATTTCTCTACATAGGCATAGACTCCCTAGGTGATATACCAAACCATTTCAAGAATGGGTACAATCAATAGCAATGCTTCTGCATGTGCATCTCAAGAACAAGAACACTGGAGAATCCATCTCTCAGTAACAAAGACATCCCCTACAGAACCACAACACTATTAATTTTACATGAAAATAGACTTTCTGTTTTAGAAATAGATTTTCTAATGTCTATTTCTTGAAAACAGACTTCTATTATTCTCTCATTAGCTCAAATACTGTTCTCTCTCTCCCTATTCTATGATTATTCTTCAGTACTTCCTGTGGGAAAGGTGTCTTCTTTTCTTGTACAATGGAAATATGCATAGTCACTAACTGCAGTGCACTACTGATGACCCTTCTAACATATAGGAATACACAAATAATATTTTGGAATAATTAAAGTACAAGGGCTTCCCAGCAGGTTCAGTGGTAAAGAACCTGCCTGTCAATGCAGAAGACATGGGTTCGATTCCTGGGTCAGATAAATCCTCTGAAGAAGGAAATGGCAACTTACTCCAGTATTCTTGCTAGGAAATCCCATGAACAGAGGACCCTGGCAGGGTACAGTCCATGGAGTCACAAAAGAGTCAGATATAACTAATAGCTAACCAACAAGTGAAGCCCAACTTCACTACCTATTAAGGTTTGCTTCATTATCTAGTAAGTTTAAATTTAACAATGAGATTCAAAAGTCATATTTCTTTATGGCAAGGCTAAGGACTTAAAAATAAATTCCAGATAAATTTTAAAAACTGTAAGACACTTGCCAATATGTAGGTGAACAGTTTTCATAAATATGAAAAGATAGTCTAAAAATATGTGCAATTAAATAAATTGGAAAAGAACTAAAAAAACTTAAATGCAGATACAACTATTTTCATATCAAAACATAAACTAAATTAAAAGGCAAACAAGGTCAAGGAGAGTATTTGCTCTCTAAAGAGCTTATATATTAATAAAAATTACACTAAAATACCAACAAGTAAGTAGGAAAAGAGGATAATGTGATTTATAGAAAAAGGTTTTTATTAATAATATTTATTTAAAATGTTTAATCATATGAATATCTAAACAAAATTAACCAAACAATAAAATACTTATCCAGCAAATGTTTCAAAGGTATTTAAAAAATCAAGTGTTTGCAAGCATGCAAGCAAATTATATTTTTATTCATCCAAACTATGTGAATTTAAATATTCTCATTGCTCTTTAAGAGACAAAGTAGGACTATAGTAGCAATAACCTTAAGAATAAGTCTATACCATTTGACTCATTATTTCATTTTATAGGACCTATCCAAAGAATGAGAAAATCTACCAAAGGAATATATAGAAATCAAAACAAATAATTATTAAACAAATTCTAGTGTAGTTATAGAATGGCATTATATTTTACTATTAAGAAGATTTTAAAAGTATACCTTAAATGGGAAAATTATTACAATATTTATATAAATTATTTATATGATAAACATATGATGTGAAGTTGCTCAGTTGTGTCTGACTACTCTTTGTGACTCCAAGGACTGTAGCCTACCAGGCTCCTCTGTCCATGGGATTCTCCAGGCAAGAGTACTGTAGTGGGTTGCCATTTGCTTCTCCAATGATAAACATATAGCATGATATTAATTATGAATTATAAACACATTATTTTATTAAGTAAACATTCTGAGTTTAACTCTGAAAGTAGGCTCCTGAGGTTTTTATTTTTTTCATTTTTGCTTTCCATTTTTGTATCTTCCGAATTATTTCCAATAATCCTATATACATTACACTTGAATTTTTAAGTGTGTATAAACTTTAAAAATATTTATATGCTGCATTCAGATGATCTTAGTGGTTGGAGAGTGACTCTAGGTTAAATGATGTGGACAGTCATAAGTGAGGTAAAATGATTTCATACAATGATTTGGCTTTTGAAAGAAGCAGCAGGTGCATCATATTTTTCTTTCCATCCTCTGTTGTTTAAGTATGCTGACACTTTACTGGGTCTCAACCATATGGATGTGCTTACTGGCACAGTAGCCTAGTGTGCATTTGTCAGCCTCAGCGAAAGCCTCAAAAGACAGCTTGGATGCTTCTTGACATTCATATTGAGGTCAGTCCAAAGCAGGAGCCCATCAGTGATTGATTACCTCTGGGAACACTGGGGAGTTTTACATTTTACACATACTTCTCTCCCCTTGGGAAATTTTGCATTATCTGTATTCATGTCTATCTGGCACAATAAAGACTCACTAAATACATCTCAAAATTGCCTTCATTTGCAAAATGCACACATTTTGTTCATCTTAAAATTGAGGATATTTTTGGTTAACTCTAAAGTTTTGAGAAACTCAGTTGTATATTCTTTATCCTCTAATTTTGATACTTACACAAAATATACACAAAAGAATAGCATAATACTTACTAAAGAAATAGAGTTTGTATTCCAAAGCTTCCCACAATTACAATTCCCTGCCTGGATGTCTTCATCAGAAATTTGTATTAAAATTTTTAAAAAGAAGTAATGCCAATTAAACTATTTCAGAAGTTAGAGGCAGTATTTCTAACTCAATTTATGAGGCCAAAATATTCTAATAATTCTGATACCACAACCAGAACAAAGAACAATACAAAAAATAAAATTACAGACTAACATTCAGCATGAATTCAAATGCATAAATTTAACAAAATATTAGCAAATTAACATTATATAATAATGAGAAAAAAACAAGGAAAGCTTATACCAGGAATGCAAACTTGAGTTAATATTTATAAGCAGATAAACACAGTTCACCATATTCATAGAATAAAGGCTACATAAAAGTATAATGAGCTCAGTAGAAGCAGAGAAAGAACTTGACAATGTGAAGACACATTCAAAATTTTATTTATTTTTAAAAACATAACAGCTTTTTTGAAATATAAGATAAAATTCACCCATTTAAAGCACACAATTTAGTGGGTTTTAGTATATTCATTGAATAGTGCAAGCCATTACTTTAATCAATTTTAGAAGATTCTCACCTCCATTACAGAAGAAATTGAACACAGATTAAGTATACAATTTACACTCCTCTTTTCCCTCAATCCCTACCACCAGCCCAGGGCAACCACCAATCTACTTCCTGTCTCTATAGATGTGCCCATTTTTGACATTTAATGTAAATGGAATCTTATAATATGTGGTCTTATATAACTTCTTTCATTTAGCATGTTTCAAAGGTCATTCATGTTGTAGTACAGATCAGTATATCATTCCTTTTTATTGCCAAATAACATTCCATTGTATGGACTATATAATACTATATAATATTTTTCTGTAAGTTTTGTGTAGATGAAGGTTTTCATTTCTCTTGGATATTTATTAAGGAGTGGATTGCTGGGTTATATGGTAACACCTCTGTTTAATCTTTTGAAGAACTGCTAGATTGTTTTCCAAAGCAACTGGATCATGTAAGATTGTTTTGGTTTGTCTGTTTTTTGTTTTTGTTCCCCTATCAGCACTTTGATATTTGATGCCAGTCCCTTTTAGCCTTTAAAGTTTATGCTGAAAATCAGATTATAATTTTATGGGGGCTTCCTAATACCTATTAGCATAAGTAGCTGTTTGTCTCTTGATACTTTCAAGATTCTCTCTTTCGACTTTTGACATTTTAATTATGATGTCTCTTGGTGTGGGTCTCATTGATTTCATCTTGTTTGAGATTCTGTGCTTTGGATGTCTGTTTCCTTCACCAGGTTAGGGAAATTTTCAGCTATTATTTCTTCTATCCATTTCCTGTCTCTTTTTCTCTTCTCCTTCTGGGACCCCTATAATGTGAATGTTATTATGATTAACTTTGTCCCAGAGTTTCCTTAAACTAAACCTTCATTTTAAAAACAATTTTTTTTTTGCTCTTCTAAGTATTTTCACTACTCTGTCTTCCAGATCACTCATCCATTACTTTGTATCCTCTAATCTGCTATTGATTCATTTCAATTTTGTATTGTTCAGATGCATTTCTTAAGATATTTTTGTCTTCATTGATGTTGTCATTGCATTCATTCATACTTCCAATTTTGGTGAGCATACTTATGATTAATACTTTGAAGTCTTTTCTAGTAAATTTCTGATCTCCAGTTTTTGAGTCCATTTTCTGAAGTTTTGTCTTGTTCTTTTGTGTCAAAGTATCTCATTTTGCTTAACTCACTATGTTTTTTCTATGTATTAGGTATATCAGCTACATCTCCTGGTCTTAGAGTGATCTTATATAAAAGGTCTCCTGATGGGCCCAGGGGCACAATTCCCCTTGGTCACCAAAGTGAGGTGCTCCAGGAGTATCCCCTGTATGTGCTATGCGCATTTCCTGTTGTGGTTGTGTCTCAATTACTTCAGATAACCTGATGGGCAGGGCTGGTTCCTGGCTTGCTGTTTATAAAGCCTCACTACAACTGCTGTGGGTACACTGATGTGCAGGGCTGGTCCCTTGTGCATCTGGCTGCCAGATCAGGTCATGGTCATGACTTTTACGGGAATAATGGTATACAGGACTGACCTGTAAAGCAAGAGCCACTTTGAGAGGGCACTGATATCAAATATGGATTCCTTTTGGGTGGTGTGGGAACCACTTTGGAGGGGTTTGAATAGCATTGGATAGGTTAATTTAGAGTAAAAGAAGTAGTGTCCATGAGTACCAGTCTAGTTGGATGGAAGGACAGAAAAAAACAAATGGCACCCACTAGTGCTGCTTTCATCTCTGAGAAAGTTTCATCAGATCACTGCTCCTCTGGAAGATACCCTAATATTCATCAGTAAATCTACTCTCCTTCTATGACCCAGTTGTTTTTCAAGCTACTATCTCTGTGCTTGGACTGGAATCAACTGAGTTTGTGTGTGCGTCTTTCTGGAGTGGAGTCTCTGATTCCTATAGTTCTCCAGGTATAACCCTTGTTATTGGTTTTCAAAGGCAGATATTATGGGGACTCATCTTCCTGGTGCAGGTATCCTGGGAAGGGGACCCCAGTGCTCAGACCCCTTGCTCCTCAGTCAGGGACCTCTGTGGTTATGGTAACCCTTTAATTTTAGGCCAGCCATCCAGGGATGTGGGTCAGACTAGACTGAATTTCTGCTTCTGGTCCCCCTAATGTGACCTTTTCTTTATATCCTTCAGTTCAGTTCAGTCGCTCAGTCATGTCTGACTTTTTCCAATCCCATGAACTGCAGCACGCCAGGCCTCCCTGTCCATCATCAATTCCCAGAGTCTACCCAAACCTGTGTCCAACGAGTCGGTGATGCCATCCAGCCATCTCATCCTCTGTCTTCCCCTTCTCCTCCTGCCCTCAATCTTTCCCAGCATCAGTGTCTTTTCCAATGAGTCAACTCTTCGCATGAGGTGTCCAAAGTATTGGAGTTTCAGCTTCAACATCAATCTTTCCAATGAACACCCAGGACTGATCTCCTTGAGGATGGACTCATTGGATCTCCTTGCAGTCCAAGGGACTCTCAAGAGTGTTCTCCACACTACAGTTCAAAGGCATCAATTCTTTTGTGCTCAGCCTTTTTCACTGTCCAACTCTCACATCCATACATGACTACTGGAAAAACCATACCCTTGACTAGAAGGACTTTTGTTGGCAAAGTAACGTCTCTGCTTTTCAATATGCTATCTAGGTTGGACATAACTTTCCTTCCAAGGAGTAAGTGTCTTTTGATTTCATGGCTGCAATCACCATCTGTAGTGATTTTGG
The DNA here is from genome assembly GCA_007570785.1 of Antilocapra americana. Lineage (NCBI taxonomy): Eukaryota > Metazoa > Chordata > Mammalia > Artiodactyla > Antilocapridae > Antilocapra > Antilocapra americana. The sequence goes on along the minus strand of ML661914.1, from coordinate 873,342 downwards.
AGCCCCCCAAAATAAAGTCTGACACTGTTTCCACTGTTTCCCCATCTATTCCCCATGAAGTGATGGGACCAGATGCCATGATCTTAGTTTTCTTAATGTTGAGCCTTAAGCCAACTTGTTCACTCTCCTCTTTCACTTTCAGCAAGAGGCTTTTTAGTTCCTCTTCACTTTCTGCCATAAGGGTGGTGTCATCTGCATATCTGAGGTTATTGATATTTCTCCCAGCAATCTTGATTCCAGCTTGTGCTTCTTCCAGCCCAGCATTTCTCATGATGTACTCTGCATATAAGTTAAATAAGCAGGGTGACAATACACAGCCTTGCATATTGACATACTCCTTTTCCTATTTGGACCAGTCTGTTGTTCCATGTACAATTCTAACTGTTGCTTCCTGCCCTGCATATAGGTTTCTCAAGAGACAAGTCAGATGGTCTGGTATTCCCATCTCTTTCAGAATTTTCCACAGTTTATTGTGATCCACACAGTCAAAGGGTTTGTCATAGTCAATAAAGCAGAAGTGGATGTTTTTCTGGAACTCTCTTACTTTTTCGATAATCCAGTGGATGTTGGCAATTTGATCTCTAGTTCCTCTGCCTTTTCTAAAAGTAGTTTGAACATCTGAAAGTTCATGGTCCATGTATATCCTTAGTTGTAGGATATACATGGTTTGAAGTTCACGGTTAAAGTTCACGTTTATATCCTTATTTGTAGAAAATCTGTTCTACTTGTCTTCAGGTTGTTCTTAGAGATAGTTGTTCTATATGTAGTTGTTTTAATAGCTTTGGTGTACTCGTGGGAGGAGGTGAGCTCAGAATCTTCCTACTCTGCCATCTTGATCCCAGCAGGCATTTTTTTTTTCCAGAAACTGATAGGTTTATTCTAAAATATATATCTTAACATAAAGGTACTAAAACTCCCATATTAACCTTGAAAAAGCAGCATGAAGTTGGAATACTTATACTATCCCATTTAAGATTCCTATAATGCTACAGTAATCAAAATAATCTGTTAGTATTACAAGGATAAAAAAATTGATCTTTGGAACACAGACTAAACCCATTGTCATTGATTTTCTTTTCTTCTTTTTAGCCACAGAATCCAGCAAGATTTCATTTCCCTGACCAGGGATGGAACCCACACCCCCTTCATTGGAAGCATAGAGTCCCAACCACTGGACCACCAGGGAAGCCTCAACCCACTGTCATTTGATTTTTAAAGAGGTACCAAACAATTGTCAGTTGGCAATCTGGCCCCCATACACCATGGGCCAGAGAGATGGGCTATTCCAGATTGGTATGAGCAAGGGAACTTACTTGCAAGGTTTGTATTGGGTTGTCACAAGAGAAGAAGACCACTGCCCCTGCCCATGAGAATCTTAAAAAGTTTATATATTCTTAGCAGGCATCACCAATATTAAATGTCACAAGTCCATTTAAACTTTCTTTAAAGTTGGAGCAACTGTTTGAACAGATGAAATAAAGACAGTTTTGAGGGCCCAGAAAGGAAAACTACCAGTTACTAGTTTGCCTTGTTTGAGGAGCCACCGTATTTTTTTCTTGTGTCAATAATGAAGATATATAATTAAATTAGAATGTGGCCATTTTGTTAAACTTAAGAGACTGCACTTCTGAATTTTTGGTTAAAGGTTTTGGCTGCTATAGAAATTTTATTTTAAATATAAGAACAGAAAAATCTTTTGTACTTTGATTTAATTGGAATGATTTCCAAATTTCTACAAGTAATGTAATTGTAAATTTAAAGTATTAAGCATTTATTGATGAATAATGTGTATATTCCCATTCTGAGAAATATAAGTGGGTCAAGTCAAAATAAATTCTTTAAAGTTTAAAAAAAAAAGTTTATATATTTGTCCCTTGGTATCTACAGGGGATTGGTTCCAGGATCTTTTGTAGACACAGAAATCCAAGGATACTTAAGCCCTTTATACAAAATGACATAGCATCGTCCTATAACCTGTGCATATATTCCTGTATACTTTAAATCATCTCTAGATTATCTATAATATACAAAAAAGACAAATATAATGTAAATACTGTGTAAACAGTTATCAGCACACAGCAATTGAAGTTTTGCTCTCTGAAACTTTCTGGAACTTATAAGAAAGTGTTCTCAATCAGCATTTTGAATCCCAGGATTCAGAATCCACAGAGGGCTGACTGTATGGAGGCCTTACTAGGGTTCAGTCAAGTATTCATCCAGATGGTTGCAACAATACCTTACTCTCTAATGGCTAGGTCCTTAAAAATGACTTCTGTCACAGGAAGAGTGGGCAGAATGCACATTCCAATGACAGGGGAGTTAGTGAGGAGCCTACAATTTCCTGGGTCAAGCTCTTGCATCAACTGGTGGTCACTTTGATCTCCTCCAACGATAGTTCAGAGGAAAGCATTTTTTGACATATGATTCCAGAATAAGTGAGTAAACCTCAACCACTACCACATGTTTCATACAAAATTAATATGTGATGTATCATATACATAAATATAAATGTTAACATTTTCAACATCCAGTAAACTATAAAGGAAGCTAACTTTATAACATTGAGATGGGGTATGTTTACTTAATAGTACACTGCCAGAGCTATCATAAATTTAAATAAAATAAATCGGACTTCAAAGTTAAAACATCAGCTTTTCAAAAAAAATATTCATAGACAAGTCACTAGGAAGGAAAATAAACATCTGTCAAGAAGCTGTCAACCAGAACATATGTAAAGCTCTCCTACACATCAATGAAGAAAAGCAAATCACAGAATTGAAGATGGAAAAAAACTTGAAAAGACAATTCAAAGGAAAATATTCATATATTCCTATACAAAATTTAAAAAAAAATGTGCATGAAGAGCTACTCAACACCATTAGTCATCAGTGGAAATACGTTGTGATTCCACTACATCACACACACACACACACACTGATTAAAGTTAAATGTCTAATACCAAGTATTCAAAAGGATGAAAATCATCTAGCTAGCTTATTAGCTGGAATTATTGAGTAGATACAATTGCCACAAAAAAAGGAGTCAAAGGAAAATATGCTTATGCAGTTGGGATTGGGAAAGAAGTCATACAATGAGACAGAAAAGCAGTCAGAGATGGAGGACACCAAAATTACAGCATAGAACACATCTCAAGAAAACCAGGTACAAAGAGGCCAGCTAATATGCACTCTGATAAAAACAGTCTCGGGAGTATCTTGTTGGGCATGTAGTGTGACCTTCAAAATATGAATTATCATAGAGGAGTGGAGAGAAAAGCTGGAGTGAAAGTAAGAGATTAATGTTAAATGGACAACAAGAGAAAAATAGTTTAGAAAACTCTCCTGAAAAGTATACATTACAGAAAAAAAAAGAAAGCTAAAATTATAGCTTGAGTTTATATACAACTGAGGAAAAGTTTTTCTGTGGGTAAAATGTCAAATTTGTTTATAGTTATGGGGAAACAGCCAATAAAATAGACTTATGAAGATATAGGACATAATATTGACAAATGCTGGCAAAAACTTTCAAAGAAGTCAGGAATAAGCAAGTCTAGAATCATACATGAGTAAGTTTAATGGGGAGTTAATGAAGCAGAAACAGCATTTTGAGGCACAAAAAAAAGGAAGAAGAGCTTCATGTTGTTTGAACTTGATCCCAGAAGAGATGGAATTGAGGTTATTTTGTGAGAATAAAGAGCTCAAAAGTGGAAATGATGATTGCAAAATAGTAGGAAACATTTGTAATAGCAATTATAAAGAAATGGAAAGTTAAGAAAAGGTGAACAAAAGGATAACAGAGCAGCAGTGATAGACAAAATAAAGTGAATTAATATGAACTCACAAGTAGCTATTGAAAAGGCTTATGACTGCATATAGCAATATAGTAGGCATACTTATAGTTGTTTTTCCGCTTGAGAATATTTAATATTATTATAAATTAATATTTATTAATATTTGTATTAATTCACATATAAGGCATCACTGACTCGATGGACTTGACTTTGAGTAAGTTCCAGGAGTTGGTGATGGACAGGGAAGCCTGATGTGCTGCAGTCTATGGGGTCACAAAGAGTTGGAGATGACTGAGCGACTGAACTGAACATTTATAGCCATATTGCTATATCTGAGAGAGTCAATTCTTAGGTAGGCTGATAAGAAGTATGGGGTCCCTGAGGAAAAGAAAGGGGTCTGGGGCCCTCAAGGAGGAGATAGGGGTCTGAGGTTCTCAAGAAGGAGAAAAGGACAAATATTTTTTTTTTTCTCTAAGCCCAGAGCTAATGATTACACAACAAAACAGCTCATCTTGCTCAAGGATACATTTTTCATTAAACTCTGTACCAGTGATAATATAACAATAATGTACCCTGCTTGAGAGCTTGTTTCTCTTTCTTAAGAACCTTCTGACTAATCCTGTCATCTTAAAATATATACTATGGGGGTGGGTCTGATAAGATCTTTACAATCTTGAGACATTCTTTTGATTTACCTGTAATAACCAATTGAAAAAGTATATAACTCCCTTGCTAAGACTAGCAATGGGGGCACTCTCTGTCCCCCTGCTGATGTCTATGTCAGAAGCTTTCTCTGTCCCTTTTATACTTTAACAAAACTCTGCTACACAAAAGCTCTTGAGTGATCAAGCCTGGTGCGTGATCCTGAAGCTAAATCTTCAGAGATCACAAATCCGACACCATTCACCATAAGCTATCATACCTATCTATCTTTCCACCTATATGTATGTTTTGTAGTTTAGCCTAGTGATATGTATTTCTCTATCTTTCCATCTATATTGAACTAGTGAACTCATCATATGTTTATAACAGACATAAGTGGGGTGGGAATAAAAGGATTAAAGCTATATATCAAGGACTTAAGAGTTTAGGAGACATGAAAAACAAATCAAATGTGAACTCCACTGTGACAGCTTCTTTCAAACCTGTGTATGGTTAATCACTTATAGCAAAAACAGTGCTCTAGGTGGCTTATACCATATGGGAGAAAAACATACCTATCTCTTTCCCACTCCACATTTAGTGATGTGATTTTTGGTAGCTTGCTGTCTTCCAGAGAGGGTATTCACAATCTGGAAATTGGTAAATGTCACATAGATTTTTTTCTTTTTTTTCTCTCCTCTGAGATCTGGTTCACCAAGATTCCACTGCTTCTATCTTTTTTGAGCTTCCATTGCATAATTTTTGTTCAGTACTACAGTAATGGGTTTCCACACTGATCTTTTCCTATTATATTTTCAGATGCAAAAAATGTCTATTTCATTTTATCAAAAAAACAGTGCCCGACACTGTTATAGAAACACTTCTATTCAAGTGCCCGACACATCTTACTTTCAGAAGGAAGGTGGTAAGAAAGGATGAAAGGAAAGATGTAGAGAATGAGGTAGAAAGGAAGGAAATTGCACTGAGTGATTCTACATTTGAGACTGTGATGAAATAAATAAATAAATAAACTTAAGTTATCCTAAGGTAGAATAGTGAGTTTAATTGACCAAACCAATATGTATGCTAGATTCTGAAAAACAATGATGGCTTGTGATATGAGGGTGGAAGGAGAATATGATAGTCATTGAGGAAGTCAGAGATTTTCCTTCAAATTGGTGAATAATAACAAGACAGGAAAGACTATTTTTAAAAAACAGGATACTGATCTTCATTCTCAGGATGAATGGTGTTAATATTCTGCCCCAAATACAAAGCATCCTAGCCTTGCAGTTATATGGAAGTACACGTTTGATCCTTTTGCAAGTTGAGACAAATTGTTTTTGACTGATGGCTTTTTTCTCTTACTCGAAGCAAGTCCACAAACAGCTTGGCTACAATTCTCTTTAAAAGACAACAGCAGAACCCCTTATCTAGGCAAACACAAAACATGAAGGATGAATTCCACCATTAATAAGGCAATTTCTGAAGGATCTACTCGGATCAGATCCTTGCTCTGCCACTTATATCTGTGAACTTGTACATTTCTTACGTGTAATTTTCTCATCTGAAAAGTGGGATTAAAAACACTTTATTCATGGGTTGTTAGGAGACTCAAATGAATAAACAGATTATTTATTATAGTGCCTGACACATGCTAAGTACTCATGAAACTAATAAGGTGAAAATGCAATTAATATTATGATTGAAAAACACAGTGTTAGTCATTCAGTTGTGTCCAACTCTTCGTGACCCCATGGAATGTATAGCCCACCAGGCTCCTCTGTCCATGCGATTCTCCAGGCAAGAATACTGCAGTGGGTAGCCTTTCCCTTCTCCAGGGGATCTTCCCAACCCAGGGATCAAATCCAGGTCTCCCGCATTGCAAGTGGATTATTTACCAGCTTAGCCACAGGGAAGCCCAAGAATACTGGAGTGGTTAGCCTATCCCTTCTGCAACGGATCTTCTCAAACTAGGAATGGAACCAGGGTCTTCTGCATTGCAGGAGGATTCTTTATCAACTGAGCTACCAGAGAAGGCCTATAACTATAGTCCAATAAAGATTAAAAATGAAATAAAATAACTGTTCAGTGATCACATTGCTTTAATGATTTCTGGCATATCTGGAAGAATTATTAATCTCTATAGCAAGAGCCTGAGTCAATCAACTTCTTATAGACTTCATACTCAAAAGTTACAAATAACTGTACTTCAGAGAAGAATTTTATATCCTTTATTCTGCTTCTTTTTCTAAAGTTTGAAAGATTTTTCCAAGATTTTCCTCATTGAAAGGCAAATATTGAAAATAATTTATGCTTTAACACACTGTGGCACAAGTGGAATTACAGTGATAATAATAAAACAACTTTTATTGACTTTGATTTCTAATCCTCTAGAAAATTCTTTCTCCTCCCCAGCCAAACATATCTGGGATCTTCAAAGAAGTTAAAAACATTCTCACAAACAAACCAGTTTTTCTGTTGACTCCCACTGCTACTGCTCCATAGAATTCTCTAGTGCCTTATACAACCCTGGTGGATTATCACTTGCCCACCAGGTGCTGTTGTTTCCTCTAAGAACACCCAGATCTCTTGCACAGTTGAAACTGTAGGGTATACTATCCTGAGAAAGGTAGTATTTCCTCCTCTTTGGGGTCATATTTTGTGAGAAGGGCACTCAAGAAACGCTGCTTGTGTCCCAAAGTGTTTTAGAGATTGCAATACAATCATTCCTTCCATTTCATTTTAGTTTTGCTCTTGTTTTTAACTTGAAAACCTTTGCTTCACATTCAGTTTAGAGATGAGCTGTGCAAGAGGCAGACCGGAAACACAGCCAAGTATGGACACTGTGCTCTCCAGAGAAGCATCCCTCTTCTCTCACAGAACAAGTTCTCTCTGTGGAAGCTCTGGAACCTTCATGGAAAGAGATGTTACAGTCCCTGGGGGTCAGGCACATATGATTCTAAATCAGAGGTAATTCTCACCTGCTCTTCCCTCCAATTGCTCCCCTCTTGTCACCTTCAGTACTCCTGTTTCTCCAGTACTTAATCACTAAACACTTATTCTTTGCTCGTTGTCATTCCCCATGTAAACCCTAACTTTGCTATTTTAAATCTAAGGCTAGTCAACTAGTCACTATATGGAGTACCAATGAAAAAACCATCTTTACTTTAGGTGATTCTCTGACTATAAGCCATAGATTAGGTGACATTTCTTATTTAGATATCATTTATACAAAATAGAGTGTTCTTCAGACAGTTCCAAGGATGCCTGATCTTTAAATGAAGCCAATTTTACTCATCACGCACCATGGCTTTCTCTGCTACTCAGTAGTTTTCAGTTTTGTTGGAATGACAATTTGTTACCTATGAGGTTTCAAGCAAGAACTGTGGTTAGTTCAGTTCAGTTCAGTCACTCAGTCATGTTTGACTCTTTGTGATCCCACAAACCACAGCATGCCAGGCCTCCCCGTCCATCACCAGCTCCAGGAGTCCACCCAAACCCATGTCCACTGAGTCGGTGATGCCATTCAACCATTTCACCCTCTGTCGTCCCCTTCTTCTCCTGCCCTCAATCTTTCAAACCAAATACTTTATTTGTTATAACAGAGTCTACCATAAAAATTCACTGGGAATGATAATAGCCATGAGAAAAATTCACAGAGGGTAAGCAACAGAGCTGACTCTTAAAATATTAATATAAATTGCTTGGAGGGAGAGGTAGCTGTTCTAAGTGAAGAAATGACACTTTCATATTACAAATACTTTTCATTGATCATAATTCTACTGGTGGGATCTCATCAGTAATAAATTTCATGTAATATAAAAAGTAGATTTAAATGGGAAAAAGCAAATGATGGGAAAACTGCCTGCCATTCAGAAGCCAGGTATATAAAAAAGAAATTCAACTCTTTCTATTCCATTTTGGCAGTAGAGATTCCCCTAAATTACCTATTTTCACCCCAGTTTAAGACAAAATTTCTTATAAAAATGTGAACTTCCTGCATAAAGTACATGAGCCTGCCAAGAATACCAAGTGTGAAATAAAGCTGTTCTAATTTTAAATCAAATTAGTTTGACTTCAGCTAGAAATTTGAGCTTATGATCTTTTAGTTAACATTATATAATCTTATGTATTCTCCACTATAACCCTGATGCTTCTTCAAAATCAAGGCAAACAGATTATTTTAATAAATTCTTGATTTATCACGCCTTAAACACCCTAATAACTTGCAAGAATAAGTCACTGTTGGACTGAAGCCAACAATATAATTAGCCTCTGTATCCTTGGCTTCTTTATCATAGAAGTGACTATTTCATAAGGCTTGAGAGAACTTAACATTTCAACAACCATAAGATACTTTCTGTGGAGAAACAAGCTTTTTTTTTTTTTTTCATTTATTGTCTCTTTAATGAATACGGATTTCTTTTGAATATATGCACTGTATGCTATCCTGAGCTTAAGACAATTTTGGTAGTTTTTCTCTTATTACTAATTCCATTTTGTGCTCTTACTGTTTTACCACATGATGAGGATGGCATGAAACATGGAAAACTCAACAGCCTCCCATGATATGATCACATCTATCTACCATCTATCTATATATTTATTATGTCTTTAATGTTTGTTTCATTTAAGATGGCACTGTAAATGACAGGAATAGTTAAAATCATTGAAAGAAAAGTTCTCATCTTTAGAATTTGTCTCAATTAGAGAATCAACATAAAATGAAAGAAAAAAAGCAGATTTGAGTTGTAAAAGCATGATGTACCTTAATAGAAGTAGTTGCTTCATGAAATTTGTAAAATAGGGAACCATCAACAGTCTAGACAATGAGAATCATCATACAAATACCTGGCATATATGCTAGGTGGATTTTAACCTTCATTTTGGAAAGGGGTAAGACACTGTTAAAAGTCCCTAACCTATTCATTTTGTGTTCTAATTGCTTTCATTTTATGAGAGCCTATTATACGTCATTACTGTGCTAGATACTAGATGTGTCACATCACCTCACAATAACCTTTGGTGGAGGTGCTGTGATCATCGTCATTGTGTTGATGAGGAAACCTATATTAAGAGTAGTAAATTACCAACATCAAACCTCTTATAAATGACAGAGCAGGGATCTAAGAAAATAAATGGATTGTATATCCCTATTCCTTGATACTATATCACAGTTGAGGCACAAGGAGGGTAAATAATTACATTGATGTTCAGTTACTAACTTGTGTCCAGCTCTTTGCAACTTCAAGGGCTGTAGCTCACCAAAGCTCCTCTGTCCTCCCCTATCTCCTGGATTTTGCTCAGATTCATGTCCATTGAGTCAATGTTGCCAACCAATCATCTTTTGCTATCCTGTCCCCTTCTCTCTTGCCTTCAGTCTATCCCAGCATCAGGGTCTTTTCCAATGAGTCGGCTCTTTGCATCAGGTGGCCAAACTATTGGAGCTTCAGCTTCGATTCTTCCAATGAATATTTAGGGAGGATTTCCTCTAGGATTGACTGGTTTGATCTTGTTGTCCAAGGGACTTTTGTCAGCAAACTGATGTCTCTGCTTTTTAATACGCTGTCTGGGTTTGTCATAGTTTTTCTTCTAGGCAGCAAGTGTTTTTTAAGTCCATGGCTGCAATCACCATCTGCAGTGATTTTGGAGCCCAAGAAAATAAAGTCTGTCACTGTTTCCATTATTTCCTCATGTACTTGCCATGAAGTGACTGGACTGGATGACTGATCTTTACATCCCTGGGATAAATCCGACTTGATCATAGTGTATGAATTTTTTAATGTGTTGTTGAATTTTGCTAAAGATTTTTGCATCTGTGTTCATCAGTGATACAGGCCTGTAATTTTCTTTTTTGGTGATAATCTTATCTGGTTTTGGTATCAGGGTGATGAGGGCCTCAGAGAATGAGTCTGAAAGTGTTCCTTCCTCTGCAAATTTTTGGCAGATTTTGATAGAATTCACCAGTGAAGCCATCTGGCCCTGTGCTTTTGTTTTTGGGGGGAGATTTTTGATCACAGTTTCAATTTCAGTCCTTGTGATTGGCTTATTCATAATTACTATTTCTTCCTGGTTCAGTCTTAGAAGGTTGAACTTTTGTTAAGAATCTTTCCATTCTTCCAGGTTGTCCATTTGATTGGCATATAGTTACTTGTAATAGTCTCTTATGATCCTTGATATTTATTGCATTGTTTGTTGTAACCTCTTTTTCATTTTTAATTTTATTGATTTGATTCTTCTGCCTTTTATTCTTGATGAGTCTGGTTAAGCATCTGTAAATTTTGTTTATCTTCTCAAAGAGCCAACTTTTAGTTTTATTGATTTTTACTATTATTTAATTTCTCATTCATTTATTTCTGCTCCTCTCCTTATGATTTCTTTCCTTTTAATAACTTTGATTTTTTTCCTTTCTTTTTCCAGTTGTTTTAAGTGTAAAGCTAGGTTGTCTATTTGATGATTTTCTTGTTTCTTGAGGTAGGATTGTATTGCTATAAAATTCCCTCTTAGAACTGTTTTTGCTGTCTCCCATAGGTTTTGGGTCATCATATTTTTGTTGACATTTGTTCCTAGGTATTTTATCATTTCCCTTCTTATTTCTTCAGTAATCTGTTTATTATTTAAACACATTGTTTAATCTCCATATGTTTGTGGGTTTTTTTTAATAGTTTTTTCTCCTGTAATTGACATCTAGTTTCACAGTGTTGTAATCAGAAAAGATGTTTGATTTGATTTCAATTTTCTTAAATTTACTTAGGCTTGATTTGTGACTGAAGATGTGGTCTATCCTGGAGAATATTCCATGTGCCCTTGAGAAGAAAGTGTATTCTTCTGCATTTGGATGAAATGTTGTTAAGATTTCAATTAGGTCCATTTGGTCTGTTAAAGGCTTATGTTTTCTTATTAATTTTGTTTTGATGATCTGTCCATTGGTGTAAGTGGGGTGTTAAAATACTCTATATTTATTATGCTACCAATTTCCCCTTCTATGTCTGTGTTTGCCTTATGTACTGAGGTGCTCCAATGTTGGGTGCATAAATATTTACAATTGTTATATCTTCTTCTTGGATTGATCCCTTAATCATTATGTAGTGTCCTTCCTTATTTCTTGCAATATTTTTTATTTTAAGGTCTATTTTGACTGATATGAGAATTGCAACTCAGAATTTCTTCTGATTTCCATTTGCATAAGATATCTTTTCCATCCTACATACACTTTAAATCTGTATGTGTCTCTTGGTTTGAAGCGAGTCCCTTGTAGACTGCACATATATGAATATTGTACTTGTATCCATTCAGCCAGCCTGTGTCTTTTGGTTGGAGCATTTAATCCATTTACATTTAAATTAATTATTTACATATGTTCCTATTGGCATTGTCTTAATGTTTTGGGCTTGTTTTGTTGGGTTTTTGCTTCTCCTGTGTTTCATGCCTATAAAAATTCCTTTAACATTGTTGTAAAGCTGGTTTGGTGGTGCTAAATTCTCTTAACTTTTGCTTGTCTATAAAGCTTTTGATTTCTCCATTGGTACTGAATGAGATCCTTGCTGGGCAATCTTTATTGTACATTTTCCCTTTCAGTACTTACATATATTCTGTCATTCCCTTCTGGCCTACAGAGGTTTTTTTTTCTGAAAAACCAGTTCTTAATTGTATGGGTTTTCCCTCCTAGGTTACTTGTTGTTTTTACCTTGCTGTTTTTAATATTCCTTTTTGTGTTTAATCTTTGATTAGTATGCATTGTGGCATGTTTCTCCTTAAGTTTATCCTATATGGGACTTTCTGCACTTCTTGGATTTGATTGACTATTTCATTTCCCATGTTAGGGAAACGTTAGACTATAATCTCTTCAAAAATTTTCTCAGACTCTTTTTCTCTTCTTCTGAAAACTCTATACTTCAAATATCTGTGCATTTAATATTGTTCCAGAGGTCTCTGAGACAATCCTCAATTCTTTTCTTTTTTTTTTTCATGTTTTTATTTTTTCAATTTTCTTTACTTTATTGTGTTGGTTTTGCCATACAATGACATGAAACCGCCATGGGTTTACGTATGCTCCCCCTACAGAAACCCCCTCCCTCCTCCCTCCCGATTCCCTCCCCCTGGGAAATCTTGGTGCACCAGCCCTGAGCATCAGCCCTGGGCTGACGATTGATTTCACATATGATAATTAACATGTTTCAATGCCATTCTCCCATATCATCCCACCCTTGCCCTCATCCACAGAGTCCACGAGTCTGTTCTATACATCTGGGTTCCTTTTGCTGTCTCGCATGCAGGGTTCTCGCTGCCATCTTTCTAACTTCCATATATATGCATTAGTATGCTGTATTGTTGTTTTTCCTTCTGGCTTACTTCACTCTGGATAATAGGCTCCAGTTCCGTCCACCTGAGTAGAACTGATTCAAATGAATTTTTTTTTTAATGCTGAGTAATATTCCATTGTGTATATGTACCAAAGCTTTCTTATCCATTCGTCAGTTGATGGGCATCTAGGTTGCTTCCATGTCCTGGCTATTGTAAACAATGCAGCAATGAACATTGGGGTACACGTGTCTCTTTCACTTTTGGTTTCCTCGGTGTGTATGCCCAGCAGTGGGATTGATGGGTCATATGGCAGGTCTATTTGCAGTTTTTTAAGGAATCTCCACACTGTTCTCCATAGTGGCTGTACAAGTTTGCATTCCCACCAACAGTGTAAGAGGGTTCCCTTTTCTCCACATCCTCTCCAGCATTTATTGCTTGTAGATTTTTGGATGGCAGCCATTCTGACTGGTGTAAAGTGGTACTTCATTGTGGTTCTGATTTGCATTTCTCTGATAATAAGTGATGTTGAGCATCTTTTCATGTGTTTGTTAGCCATTTTTATGTCTTCTTTGGAGAAATGTTTGTTAAGTTCTTTGGCCCACTTTTTGATTGGGTCGTTTATTTTTCTAGAATGGAGCTAAAGGAGTTGCTTGTATATTTTTGAGATTAATTGTTTGTCCGTTGCTTCATTGGCTATTATTTTCTCCCATTCTGAAGGCTGTCTTTTCACTTTGCTTATAGTTTCCTTTGATGTGCAGAAGCTTTTAGTTTTAATTAGGTCCCATTTGTTTATTCCTGCTTTTATTTCTGATATTCTTGGAGGTGGGTCATAGAGGATCCTGCTTTGGTTTATATCGGAGAGTGTTTTGCCTATGTTATCCTCTAGGAGTTTTATAGTTTCTGGTCTTATGCTTAGATCTTTGATCCATTTTGAGTTTATTTTTGTGTATGGTGTTAGAAAGTGTTCTAGTTTCATTCTTTTACAAGTGGCTGTCCAGTTTTCCCAGCCCACTTGTTAAAGAGATTGTCTTTTCTCCACGTCTCCCTTTCTCAGACTTTGGGCTTGTATTCCTCCTTCCTTTTCTGCCCTTGATGGGTAAATTGGTCCAGTGGTTTGTGTAGGCTTTGTGTTGGAAAGGACTTGCGCCTGTGTTCTGGTGGGAGGAAATGAGGGTTTTTTTGACCTGGCTGTGTCAGGTGATATGTTTCCAGGTGTCTGTGGGAAGTGTCTCTAATGACTGGGTTTGTTTCTGTCCTGCTTATTGTTTGGGTGAGGCATCCCGCACTAGGTGCTGCTTGGTAATTGAGTGACACCAGCTCTTGGATACAGGTGGAGGCCTTCATTGGGGTTCTCACTAATTAATATTTCCTGGGGTCAGGAGTTCTCTGGAAATTGAGTGTCCTAGACTCAGCACTCCCTCTCCAAAGGCTTAGGACCAATCTCTGGCTAAGAAACTGAGATTCAACAAGCCATTTGTTATAGCATTCAAGATGATTAAAACACATACACAAAAATCAACAACAGAACAAATCAAAATGCAAGAATAATAATAAATATTTTCTTGGATCTCAGTTGTCTGCATCCTTTCCATCACTGTAAGTCACAGTCCACCTCTGCCTCCCTTGGATGCCCTACAATACTGGGCTGGTCTCTGGACCTGCTGTGGAGACAGCTCAGACTCTAATCTGGCCCTCCCCCTGCATGTTCTTGCCTCAGTGTCCACAGCTGCAGAGTTAGTTTGTTTTCTTTTCTGGGAACTCTCACTGTCCTTTTGTATATCCCATAGACACAGAGTCTGCCTAGCTGATCGTGAGATTTAATCTGCAGCTTGTACAAGTATTGGGAAGGTTTTAGATCCTCTTCCTTTGCCCACTGCCCCTGGGGTTCAATTGTGGTTTTATCCCCATCTCTGCATGTGGGTCATCCACAGAAATTCACTCCTGAGGCTGCCCTGGAGGACTTGTGTCTGCCCCAGTGAGGAAAGTGTGTGAAGGCGGCATGGTTGCTTGGATTTCAGGGACCCTGACAGTGGCAGGTATGCAGGGGAGCTGGTGGCCACAAAAGCAGGAGATATGGTGTTCTTAGGGTTTCTTCTAGCTTTTGGCAGCTCTGCCCCACTGGGGATCGAGCGTGGAGGTGGCATAGCTGCTTAGACTGCAGGGACTCTGTGACACCAAGTGTTCGGGGATGATGATGGCCTCAGGCACAGGAGCTACGCACGTTTAATGTCTTCTTCTAGCCTCTGGCAGCTGGCATTCAAAGGGCTTCCCTGGCTGATCCTTCTCTGTTGCTTGGCACAGCAGGCACTTAAAGGGCCACACTCTCTGGAGTCCTTATTGGTCAGCTGCTGGTGTTGGTGTGTAGGGAAAGAGAGGCGACAGTGATGGCTCCATCCCCTGAGTGACTCAGCAGTATCACCTTGCCTCCACAGCTGCCTGTCTTTCCTCCAAAGGCATTTCCCACTGCAGTTTCCTCCCTCCCATCCCCTCAGGCCATCTCCCCTCAGTCACTAGCAGACTTCGTGCTGGGATTGCTTTATAATCCCTATGTTTCAGCTCCTAGCTGCCACATGTTCCAGGGGACTTGCATCCCTGTCCGGGATACGTAGGGCTACAGCAAGGATTGTCTGCTGTGTGTTTCTCAGACATACTGTGTGGTTCTTCGTTCACTGTCACAGATCAGCTGTTGCACTCTAAAACAGAGACAAACTCTTCCTCTCTGTCCCAAACAATTGCTCCGATGTTAGGATCTGACCTCTGCTTCAGTTCTCCCAATCCCGGGGTGCAGGTCCAGTCTTGCTCATTCTCTTCTTTTCCCCTTCCTTCCTTCATCCTACCAAGTTTTGTGTGGATCTATATATTTCTTTCTGGTGGTTAGGGACTCCTGCTCACTTTTAGCTGATGTTCTTTGAGATTTTCTGCATCTGAAGATACATTCCTGACACATCCATGGAGAGAGATGTACTCCACATCCACCTATTCCTCTACCATCTTGTCTTCAGAATGAAAATCTTTAAACCTCACCTTTGTTCACTTGCTCATGCACAGCAAGCTTGGTCCCAAAAGAACTTTACTTTAATATGGCTAGTATAATTGTTTATCATCCCATAAGGTTCATTGCTTCCTTTATTAATTTTTAAAGCAACATTATTTTGGATGCAATGGTAAATCTCCCCATTTTGCTACCAACTAGCACGTGACATTTATCCTGTAAGCATCATTTATTATGCTTCCCAGTACTACTATAGACTTTGGAACATGAGGCAGCCAGTAAAGTTAAGATTTTTAAAAAATGCATACTCAATTTGAAACAAATTATTTATTCAGAGCTACACATTATGTGGTCCTTTATGTCCTTTTATATTTAACCAGAAATCCAAAATATTTAAGATTGAATGTTCCAGTAGGTCCTCATGCTTATTTCCTGTCTAGTCCTTTAAATATTCCTGAACACTCTTTGTGTGTGTGTATTTGTGTGTGTGTGAAACATCTATGTCTCAGCCTACCTGTAGCCTCATTTTATTGGCTCATTTCCTAAATTTTCTGTTAGGAAGAAGTTGGTTTTGAGTTCATACTAGGTTTTGAACACTCAAAGAAATTCAAAATACTGAGACATCCTACAAAATACTTTTGAGAATACTACTACCCAGTTATACAACATGGCACATGAATATTAAATAACAAGGCAATAATAAGCCACTGTAAACAATTTAAAACAAGACACTACAATTCAAAAATATCAATGTGCTCTTAATTATGTCTTTATGCATTCTTTGTGATTTTGTCCTATCCCATGCTAGGTAGCTCATCTAAAATTTACAGAAAACTTCAAGGAGAGTGGCTAAATATAACACATATCAAAACACATGAGACTTCTATCAATAATGAGAGCTTCACTGCTTTCCTTATTTGTGCAGCAGGTGATCATTAAAATTAAACCCTTCATTAAAATGAAGGTAATCCATCTTGGGTTACATCTTATATACAGGGGAAATGACTCATGAATAGTCATAGGATGAAGGTTTTGGGGATAAAAAGTAGTATTAATAGGAAGATCATAGTAATTAAGTGGAAGTGAATCTTGGATATCAATAGCCACTCACAGACTTACTCGCAAAAGAAGGAATTATAACTATCATGAATATTCCATATTAATCTTTAATTACTAGGGCAGGAGCCTAAGGCTTGATTATTTTTTTAATGAAAGGTAGGATGATTTCCTAATTTAGCATTTTTCATTTTAAAAGTTCATTATCCCACAAAAAAATTATGTAATGAGATGTATATATTAATTAGCTTGACTATAGCAATCATTTCACATGTATGCATATCAAAATACCATACTGTACACCTCCATATATACAATTTTTATTCATCAATTTTAAAAATAACAAATATCAAAAACATGGAAATACATTTAAAATAAATAACAATTTACTTTTCAATTATAGCACTTACACTCCACAATGCAATAAGACTTGAACAAAAGAAAAACACAAAGCCAGTGGAGGTATTCAAGTTGTATTTTAAAGAGTGAAAATGAAAGTTGCTCAGCCATGTCAGACTCTTTGCAACCCCATGGACTATATAGATCATGGAATTCTCTAAGCAGGAATACAGATGTGGGAAGCCTTTCCCTTCTCCAGAGGATCTTCCCAACCCAGGGACTGAACCCAGGTCTTCTGCATTGCCGGCAGATTCTTTACCAACTGAGCCACAAGGGAAGCCCAAGAATACTGGAGTGAGTAGCCTATCCATTCTCCAGTGGATCTTTCCAACCCAGGAATCAAACCCGAGTCTCCAGAATTGCAGGCAGATTCTTTACCAACTGAGCGATCAGGGAAGTCCTATTTTTAAAGAGCAGACCCCTTCAAGATTAACTTTTTGTTGTTACCCAATAAATGGTTCTTTGCCAATTTTCCCTGTCCTCATTGGGCTATAAAATATTAACCTTTAATTTCCTTCCAAAGAGAGAGAAGAACTGTGTTACTTAGTACTAGGTGCAATTTGGATGCTGTAAACTTGGAAAAATCAAGTTTAGGTGAGAAAGAGAACTAGGTCCATTACCTTGAGGACATCAGAGAATCCAATATTTAGCCTAAAAGTGAAAGTTGCTCAGTTTTATCTGACTCTTTGCGACACCATGGACTATACTATCCACGGAATTCTCCAGGCCAGCATACTGGAATGGGTAGCTGGAAGTTCCCTTCTCCAGGGGATCTTCCCAACCCAGGAATCAAACCAGGGTCTCCTGCATTGCAGACAGATTCTTTACTTAACTGTTCTTAAGCATTTATTAAGTACTTATTTAAGTATTTACTTACCCTAATATATCTGCAGAAGGCGATGGCACCCCACTCCAGTACTCTCACCTGGAAAATCCCATGGATGGGGGAGTCTGATGGGCTACAGTCCATGGGGTGGCTGGGAGTCAGTCACAACTGAGTGACTTCACTTTCACTTTTCCTTTCATGCATTGGAGAAGGAAATAGCACAGGACAACCCATTCCAGTGTTCTTGCCTGGAGAATCCCAGGGACGGGGAAGCCTGATGGGCTGCCGTCTTTGGGGTTGCACAGAGTCAGACATGACTGAAGCGACTTAGCAGCAGCAGCTTACCCTAACATATCTCTGGGGTTTTGAAATAGTCACCTACAGAAGTCAAGCCAAGACTATCTTCAAAATTGAGTCCCATAAACCCATCACGGTTTTAGCTGGTTGATAACTAGTACACAAGAACAAACATAATCCTTATTGGCTTTATAGTAATAATTCATATTGGATTCAACAAAGGAGAAAAATCATGTGTTACTGGCAAGAGAAATAAGGGTGTTTAGCAGGAGCTGATGATCTAGTCTGTGTATCTGAGAAAAGCACTGCCATGGTCTCTTAAGCTTTTGCTCTTTTTCCTCTGAAACTTGCAGGCAACACCAGATTTTAAAATTACATTACAGTGGACTTTCATTTCTCATGGTGAATACATTAAAGGCAGCCACTATTAAAGTTTCTTTTCATATATATTGAAAAAGAAATGAATTACCACTCTATTAGACCTGCTTTAATGTTCTCTAAGCATATTATTTGCCCAGTTAATTGTAAGCCATCAATAAGAAATTTCTGGATTGATTTTTTTCAGCATGAATAAGTGAGGTAGGGGTATGTTTTTAATTATGGCACCATGCAGTCTCTACCTTAAACACCAAGAAAAAGCATAATTTCATATAACCTTATAATAAGGGGAATTTGGGAATAACTATTTTTTTCCTTATTAATTTCTATTTCTATAAAGGAGATAGATTGAGAATCTTCTCTAGAGGTTATACTTTTAAATAGTCAGATTAAAAGAAGTTGTGATAAAGCTTCTGAAGTTTGGATACAAATGAAGCTCATTCACAGCCCCTTTCCATCATAATAGGATCTTAGAAGTGAGCATCGGAGAAAAAGGACTGGTTCAGCCCTTGATAGAATGTGGAATTGTTTTCTTCAGTAGTATCTGTAAGCTTTTGTCCAAACTGGAAAGACTCCCATAAATTATGACCTTATTATTTTTAACTTGAAAACCTGTTTCCTAATAGTACCATAGCCTCTCACCTACATCTTATTCATATGTTCCAAGACATCCAGTGGGTGCCTGAAAATGTAGATAATATTGAACCTTCTATATACTATGTTTTTTCCTATACTGACCTACACAGGTTCACATCTATGATAAAGATTAACTCATAAATTAGCATAGTAAGAGATTAATGACAATGACTCATAATAAAATAGAAAAATTACAATATACTGTAATAAATTTTATAGGAATGTTCTTTCTCTCTCTCTCAAATTATCCTATTGTACAAATGTAATGCCTTTTCCATCGTAACTAAGCACTTGCCATGCACTGTGGCCATAACTTTTGCAGTTTGAGGGAGTATAGCAAAACTAGCACAAATTTATTCTTCCTTCTTTACAATTTTATGGATAAATGAATTGTTCTTAAATATAGATCTTGGCAACCTCAGAATATGATTTTTTTTTCTTATTAAGTAGAAACTTTCACCTTTATACTTAAAGGAAACACTGTATCTCTTCTCTTTGACAAACTTCTTCAGGTTACTACTCTTGCCCTGTGGGGCCATTATTATGTAAAACAGAATTACTTGTATATAAGGACGCTGACACCAGGACAACACATTGATAACTACCATTTCCAACCGCTGTGAGGGCAGGAAAGAGCAGGTCAGAGAGAGTTCACCAAGCTAATCAGAATGGCATGCAATTTAAAATGTATTATTTGCTTGCTTCTGGAATTTTGTATTTAATAGTTTTGGACCACAGTTGACTGTGGTAACTGGAACTGTGGAAAGCAAAACCGTGGGTTGGGGGCAACTAATGTAGTAATGACTCTTCTACCAAACCCTTCTCTCTGACTAAAAAGTGAAAGGAAAGCAGTGGTTTTGGAGTGTAAGAGGAAGCAAAAAGGGTGTATAGGTCCTAACCATAATAGGGCAATATCTGAGAAAGCACAAAGTTTTTTGTTATTCCAACTAAGTGCTGTTCGCTAGAACAGGCATTTGTTTTTTTAAAAATGGAGGTGAGACAATAAGGAGAAACCTGAGGAGGCTAAGAAGTAGCCTGTATGGTCTGTGTGAAAGGTCCCTAGAATTATAGTGATGTGTACCTGTTCATATGGGTTACTGATGGAAAAGGCTATTTCTCTTTGAGAAAGAAATGAGATTGCTATCGAGTTTTCTACCATGGCTCCCACATATTGTGACTTAGATTCACTGCCGTTACGTTAGTCATAATAATTTTGCCTTGGAAATTAAATTACTGGGAAAATAAAAGCCCAGAAAGTACTATGGAAAAATATGAGAGCTTAATATGGTGTATTCTGGCAGAACTTTTTAATACCAGTTCACATGTAGTACTTGCTGGTGCTACTTCCAGAACAGAATAACTTAGTTCAATTGCTTTCATAAATTTCAGCTGATTTTAAACTCCCATTTGCTCACAATCCCAAAGAACATCACATATAATCTGAGTGATCTCTGACCTCCATTGTGCCAAAGAGGACACAGAGGAAGAGCGGAACAGAAGGGAAAAGAGATCTGTGTAGGGGCATCAAGAATCACTGATCTTCTTGTACAAGCAATGTAGATAACATTCACTATAAGTAGGAATCATCATTTGCAATAGTTTCATTTTGGAATTCTGAGTTTAAAATCTTTTAAATACACCCTTTAAAGTTTTTGCATTGTTCTAGAATCCAGTGGCAAGTATATATGGAAATATTTTGATTTGATCACAAATGTAATAAACACATACAATGGCTTCTAAAATTAACCAGAGTGATTTTTAAGCAAGAGAGCTTCTAGTATGGCTAGAAAGTTGGTGGGGGTTGGCTATCTAATTTCAAGATAAAATATTAATATGATATTTTTGTATTCAAAGTCTATCATACTGGAAATATGAACTACTACATATAAAAGAGATAATTAATAAGAACCTGCTATAGCACAGGGAACTCTACTCAGTACTCTGCAATGGCCTATATGGAAAAATAATCAAAAAAAAAGAATGGATATAAGGTACCTGTATAACTGATTCATTTGCTGTACACGTGAAACTAACACAACATTGTAAATCAGCTGCACTCCATAAAAATTTAAAAACTAGAATGGATAAACAACAAGGTCCTACTATATGGCACATGGAATTGTACTCAATAGTGTGTGATAAATCATAATGGAAAAGAATTGAAAAAGAATATATATATATTCATCACTTTACTACATACCAGAAACTAACACAAGTAAATCGACTATTCTTTAATAAAAATGAGTTACATTTAAAAAAAAACATAATAAATATATATCTCTTTATATATTTATCTCTTGATTACTGCTAGTAGAGAGTAAGGTCTTTAAAGCAAAGATCCTGCCCTCTTTCTTAGTATCTCTCTATCAACCATAATAATTGGTACAAAGTCAGAGTTTTATGTTAGGTATTAATGGATGAATGAGATTAAATGCTAAATGTATACCAGATTTGTACACATCCCAACAATGAGATTCAACCATAGGAATTAAATAGAGTAACTGTTTCCACTTACTAACAGTTATTTGAGTAAACATCATCAACACAGTAAAGTTTATGGGATTCAGGCTAAAATCTGTACATCCAAAAGAACAAAAGAAATGAAATTCCTTAAGTCAAAGAAAAGAACAATAAAAAAACAATTCAATAAATGTGATTTGTCATCAATGCAAATATCAAGATTGAAGTCAGTCCTGAAAACAAAGCCAGGTAGTTTCCAAAGTATCTCTAATTAAGGTATTTTATTACCTGGGTGTTAAAAGTATCATTAAAAGATAATATGGTAAAAACAAATAAATAAAATAGAAACTACACACACACACAAAACTGAGGGTTTGTTTGGGTTTTTTTTTTTCTTTTAAGAACATAGCTCAAGGAGAGGACAGAGACTAGTTTAAAAGAATAAATATACCAATATTTAATTAATTTTTTAAAAAATTGTCAGGAGAGACCTGAGATTCCCAGGATGCCTACTCATGTAATAACAGAGAGCAGTTTAATTTCCATCTACAGAGGGTATGTGTGCAGGACTGGTTTCTTTGTTTGTTTTGTTTTTCTCTTACTGAGAAAGGAATGCACATTTGGAAAAGAGGTGAACTGGTGAGAATAATGGAGAGGGATGGGCGATCCCTAGGTTATGCTCTCGTTTCACATGCTTGCCCACACAACACTCCATCTCTCTCCATAAAACACAGTTGAACAGATACATGAAGAATATGAGAAAAAATTGCTGATCCATATACTTGAATTCTACTTTGCTGACATGCATAAATTATAGCTAGGTGAATGAAGCTAAATGAATTGACGGCCAGTGGTCATAGATTTTGATCCACTCACAGCCTAAAAAAAGTAATCAAGGGTTATATGGTTCTAATTTGAAGCACAGTTAGCAAAACTGAAGCTCCCCCATACCCCTTCGGCTCAGGCCTGCTTCATTGTCTCCTCCTTCTTTCTTCAACAAAACTTTCTACATCAAAGTAAGTTTTGGTATTCTCTGCTTTTGTTCCCAGGGCAATCAAGAAAGGAATAATGATAAATATAGAAACATATTCATTAGTTACCTTTTGTTAATGTATCTATGGATAGAATCAGCTTAGGGACATGGACTGGTAGAAGCGGCTGCTTTGTAACAGAGTGACAGATGAAGTTTTTAAGCAGAGAACTTTGTGTGTGTGTTGAGGATGGAGGCGGCAGTTAGGTATAACTGAAAATAGCTGCTAGAAGTTGAAAGGTTGCAAATGATTTTACCAAGTGATGAGGGTTTCAGTTATATTTAAAGCATTGCCCAGGAAAATGAGTCATTCTGGTGATGAGGTAGCAGCAGCATTTTTTAAAAACAACATGTGTAAAACATAAGAAAAATGTACCAAATGGTAATTAGTATTTGTGATTATCTTTAGGATATTGAAAAGCTTATTTTTCCCATTTCAGAGAAAATAATCAGGAATGAGAATCAATGTATTTAACAGCTGAAGGGTTTGGACACCACTCACTCAAAAAGGATACCAGTCCATAAGGTTTGAGTGTAATCATAGGGGATCTTTAGGTAACCAACTAAAGATCTCGGACAGTGCTGCCCTCCAAAAGAGTAAGCAGCTTAGATAACAACAAATATTTCACTATATTATTCCTCTGTACTAGGAACTCTTCTAGCAGACGAGAAAACAAAACAAACAAAAACACCACATTCACTGCCCTCATAGAGCTCAAATGGTAATAGAAAAGAAAGATAAAAAAAAAAAAATCTAGTGTATTGAATAATGATGAATGCACATATACTCCATTTCCAGAGGTTTCAGAATAACTGGATCCGAACTTGTAGTCTTGTCATAAATAAGTATAAACAGGACAAAATATGCAAAACAACTCATAGATATCACACAACAATTAACATTGATCAGGGAGAACTTCAAGGTCCTAGATGCCAGAGAAACAACTCATAAAACACCTATGGGTTTCAGAAGAGACTTCAGAAGCTTCAGATATTTTTTAGCATAGATAAATTAGCCTCATAGTTAAGGTTAGTTGAGATAAAATGTTTTTAAAAATCACACTGATTAGAATGAAATTTAAGTCCTAGCCAACAGAAAAGCTAGCATTCTTTAAAGAAAGAAAATAAAATTCATTTAAAACCAGTATTCACAATATCCAGCATGCAATAAAAGCATGCTAGACATGCAAAGAGAGAGGGGAAAAAAAAATGACTCTAGTAGAAAAAAAAGTATTAATGGAAACACAAAGGATGGAAATATTTGCACTAGCAAATAAAGATTTTAAAGGAGTCATTATAAATATGTGCAAAATATTAAAAGAAAACATAATCAAAATAAAGAAAGAAATAGAAGATATATAAATGAAATTTTGAAGGTTGAAAAATACCAACAGATACAGCATGGACTTTAAAACAGATTAAACCCCTCTGTAAGAACAGATTAGTAAACCTAGAGACATAGAAAGTGAAAATGTCCAAACTAAACCATAGGAGAATGAAGTGCTCAATGATGGCCAAGAACTTGTGATATAATTTCAAAGGGTCTAACATATGTCTAATTGGAAGAGTAGAAAAATATTTATACAAATATCAGCTCATTCAAATATCTGAGAAGTTCAATAAATCAAGAGGCTATACCATAACCAAGTGATAACAAAATGAAAATTTTAAAGCAGCTATAGAAAAATAAAAGTCCATCTGGTAATGTCCATAATTGTAAAAAGAGGCATAACATAACTTTAAACCTTGCAATGAAAACAATGCAAATCAAAAAACACACAAAACATGTAGCAACATTTTAAAGAGCTGAAAATAAAATGTAAAAAATAACTTTTTATTTTAAATCCAGTAAAAATAGTCTTTTGATAGAGAATAAAAAATAAAGATATTTTCAAAAGTTAAAGCCTAGACTTTCAAACACTCACAACATAAGGAATTCCGTTCTCTGTATTCAACAACCATGTCTAAGCATGACAATTTAAATACAAGGTTAAAGTAAAACCCAATTTCTCCTAACATAATACTCAAAATCTCCAGAAGTAATAGTTATTAATGTTATCAGGAACAAAGGAAACCTGAACTTAATTTTTAAAAAAATGAATAAACATCAAAAGGGATGGACATGATCTAACAGTGATTTTAAAGCATCTCTCATAAAATTATTTCAAAAGACAAAAAAAAAAAGTGATGATGTGAATAAAAGGGATCCTTGGTGGATTTTGGTGAGAATGTAAATTAGTGTGGCCACTTTGGTAAATAGCATGGAGATTCCTTAAAAAATTAAAAATAGAATTACCACAAATTCTGCAATCCCACTTCTGAATGAAGTGAAGGTGAAGTGAGGTGAAGATGAAATCACTTTCTCAAGGAGATATCTGTACTCCCATGTGCATTTTATATGGACATATGTATATGTGTGTGTGTGTGTGTGTGTGTGTATACACATAAATATATTCAGCCATAAAAACGGATGTAATTCTGTCATTTGCAATGACAAGGATAGATCTTGAGGGAGTATATTAGATGAATTGAATCAGACAAAGAAATAAAAATGCCATGTAAATTCACTTCTGTGGAATTTAAAACTCACAGAAAAAGATAGTGTAATAGTGCTTTTCAGGGCTAAAGGGTGGGGAAATTGGGATATGTTGGTCAAAGTGTACAAACTTGTAGTTAAAAGATGAATCAGGCTTGGAGAGATGATATATAGCATGGTGACTATAGTAACAACACTGTATTAAGTACTGTATAAGTACTGTATCAAGTACTGTATACTTGAAAATCACTGTGAGAATGGAGCTTTAACGTTCTCCCATAACAATATAAATGGTAATTATGTGAGATACTTTGTGCTCAGTCATGTCCAGCTCTTTGCAGCCTCATGGACTGTAGATTGCTAGGCTCCTCCTCTGTCCATGGGATTTACCATACAAGAATACAGGAGTGGGTTGCCATTACCTACTCCAGGGGATCTTTCCAACCCAGGGATAAAAATATTTTATAATAACTAATGTTCCTGTGGTGAACATTTCATAATATATATGAGGATCAAATCATCACATTGTACATCTTAACCTTATACAATGGTATATCTCAACTATATCTCAATAAAGCTGGGAGGGAAAACCGAGTAGGTAGAAACATAATAGAAACAAATTTTTAAAAGTCTAAGTTCTCAGCAATAAATAGAATGTATCAGCAAAGAAACAGAAGTTACAGAGACAAAGAAAATGAAAATTTTGTAACAGAAACATATAACAACTGAAATCAAAGTGTAATAGGTGATCTCAAGACAAGACTTTAAGAGAGAAAAGGATCAGAGACTGTGAAGAGAGAACAATATAAATCACACAATCTGAAAAAAGAAGAGTGGAAATCAGCTTGAGTGAAATGACACCATACCTGTAGTGAAAAAAAACAATCAAATGAAAATATTTTTTACAGAATATTGTGAAGGTGAGGAGAGACACAACATTTTTCAAGTGCTGGAAAACAGTGTTATCAATCTAGAATTTTATATGCAGTGAAAATATTTCAGGAAGGAAGAGAAAATCATGACATTCTCAAAAGAAGAAAAACTAAGAGGACCTGTCACCAGCAAATCTGCCCTTAAAATATGGCTAAGTGAAATTCTCTAAACATAAATCAACAAAAGAAGAAATTGTGCATTACTAAGAATGAATAAGTAAACAATATAAAGTAGAGAATATAGACACAAATAATATATTTTCCTTCTGCTTTTGAATTTTATAAATAATGTTTGGATCGTCCCTAGTGGCTTAATTGGTAAAGAATCTGCCTGGGTTCTATCCCTGGGTTGGGAAGATCCCCTGGAGAAAGAAATGGCAATCCACTGTAGTATTCTAGCCTGGAGAATCCCTTGAACAAAGGAGCTTGGATTGTAGTTCATGGGGTCGCAAAGAGTTAGACACAACTGAGCGACAAACATTTTCACTTTCAAATAATGTTTGGTGCTAGAAGCAAAAATTACACCTCCTAATGTTCTCCTGAATTTTCATAGAGTAGTTAAGGCAATTATATAAATTGAGAGTGGTAGAGAATCATAAACTTCACCTAAACTTCAAAAATAGTGACATGAGTAGACTTGGTGTTATGTGCATTTGATACTTACAACAATGGATTAAAAAAAACTATGCTAACAAACACCAAAACTCTATAGGTAAATTAAAATGAAACTCTGATACAAGTACAAGAAAATCAAAAGAAGCCCAGGGAAGAATTAATAAAATAATGAAAGGAGAAAAAAACACATAAAAAGTAAAATGTCCAACTTAGGTCTTAACAGGTGTATACACTTAATGGACCCAACTATAGGTTTTAAAGATATGACCTAGCTATAGGCTACCTATAAGAAACTAAATTCAAATGTAGAAATATAGGTATACTGAATGTATAAGAAAATGAGTATATCATGTAAACTGAAAACAGTAGTAGCTATATTAATATCTGATAAAGTGGAATCCAGAACTATATCTATATTTATACCTAGAGACAGAAAAGGACATATTTATAAAAAAACCAATCTACCAAGGAGACATAGCCTTACATATGCATGCACTATAGAATATATGTGAGGCAGAAACTGATATGACTAACAGGAAAACAGAAAAATTCATAATCATATTTGGAGACATGAATGTCCCATTTAACCAACTGATAGAAAAACTATATAGAAAATCATAAAAAACATAGAACAACACAAAATCCACAGAAAAATCTAATTGACATTTACAGAATACTCCACCAAAGAGTAGAGTATATGTTTTCTTCAGGTGCTATTGAAATATACCAGGACAGATCATATTTGGGCCATAAAACATTCTTAAGTGAAGTCAGCAGAAGAACTGAAATCAAGTGTGTTCTCTGGCCACAGTGGAATTAAGCCAGAGATCAATAACTAAAAGTTGGAAAAATCTCCAAAATTTTGGAAACTAAGTAATACTTAAAATATTTTATATATTAATGAGGATGTTTCAAGGGAAATTACATACTAAAAACATATTGAGCTGAATAGAAACAGAACATATCCAAAATTGTAAGACCTAGCAAAATGTGTTGGGCAATAAATTTAAAGTACTAAATGCATATATTATTAGAAAAGGGTAAGGTCTAGAGTCAATAATCTAAGCGTAATCTCAAGATTTAGAAGAGTAAAATAAGTCCCAAATAAGCAGAATGAACTAAATAATAAGGATACGATCAGAAATCAGTTAAATTGCAAATAAAAAAAGATAATCCATGATACAATAACCTTCTTTTTGGAAAAATTCAAAAAATTGACAAATATCTAGGAAGACTAACAAAGGAAAAAAATCAGACAAGACAAAATCAACAATATTAAAAACAGGCAGTGTTGGTGGTGATTTAAAATGCAGAGAAATAATCAGCATAGTGCCAAACTGAGTTTATTATTTCCCTCTACTTAGAGTTTCATCACAAGTGTATTCTCTAGTGTGGAGTAGAGCAGAGTATAGCTACAACTCCATTAGCAAACAAGCCAACTTTATAGCCAAAAGAAGCATACAAAGCAGATAATGTAAGCCACTGGATGAAGAGAAACCATAGGTGGCGGGAGACAGAGAAAATGACACCTAATTCTATGTATTGCTTGTCTGACTCTTTGGGGCTCCCTGGACTTCAGTCCATCAAGTTCCTCTGTGCATACCATATTCCAGGCAAGAATACTGGAGTGGGGTGCCATTTCCTAGTCTGGGAATCTCCTGAATGTTGGCAGGTAGATTCCTTACCACTAGTGCCACCTGAGAAGACCAACTCTATGTATGGATCCAGACAATTTCAGTCTGATTACTGAAACTGGTAAACAAAGATAGCTGCAAATCCATAGACTCAAGGTTTTAAAAACTAAAGTGAGATGTGTATCACTCTGCCTAGTCTGAGGACTTCCCTGGTGATTCAATTGGTATAGAATCTGCCTGCAATGCAGGAGACCCAGGTTCAATCCCTGGGTGGGGAAGATGCCCCGGAGAAGAGAATAGCAACACACTCTAGTATTCTTGCCTGGAAAAATCGCATAGACAGAGGTGCCTGGTGGGCCACGGTCCATGGGGTTGCAAAGAGTCGGAAATGACTTAGTGACTGAACAACTGCCCGGTCTAAACATAACTAATTTGTTTTCTAAGACAAAAACATCAACATCCTCTAGAGGGTTATAATAAAACCCCAAGTTTGTACAATATATCATTTAATTCCTTTTAAATTTTGTCCAGAGGTATATTTGTAATTAGCTGAAGAAGTAGCCTTTAACGGGAATACATTGAAATATTATAACTGGAAACATATTAGTATATTTTACTAATAAAGGGATTGTATTATGTATCAGATATTGATTGTTAAAGAGAAAGGATTTAGGCATGTATTTGTGGATTTTGGCCTGACAACTAGACTAACACTATTTCTATTAGCTAAAAAATGAAATATTTCATAAAGAAAAGATTTATACTGGGGGTGTAAAGAAGTTCAGTTTGAACAAGGTTGAGCTACTTACTACACATACAAATGAAAATTTTAAGAAGTTTATTATACAATGGTTATGTCAAAATGAGATAATTCTGTGAATCATCAGTATATAGCTGATATAAAAAGGCATGGAAGTGAATGAGCTCATCAAGGGAGTGGGTGTAGATTGAAAGGGAACAGACCAAAAGAGATTCAAAGGATGAGGCCTGACTCACTCAAGCAATTGATAAAATGTGAAAACATGCTTAAAGTAATATCTAAAATGGAATAATGAAAATAACTAACTAACCCAGTTTGGGTTCCATATAGATATTTCTTTAAATGAGTCTAAATATATTAATAGAAGTTGACCAAGGAAAGGAAAGGAAAGGATTAAGGACATTCCAGGCAATAAAATCACAGTGAGCAAATTCAGTAGCATGGGTTTGGGTGGACTCTGGGAGTTGGTGATGGACAGGGAGGCCTGGCGTGCTGCGGTTCATGGGGTTGCAAAGAGTCAAACACAACTGAGTGACTGAACTGAAGGAAATAGTAGGGCAGCAGTAGTAAATGTGTTGGAGAGGAAAGAATAGAATAAACCACCACAGACTTATTTGTCATGTTAAGAAAACACCCTTTATCATAAGAGTTTATGGTTTTAAACTATTTCTCAAGATATATTATTTCATTTGAATAGCCCAAGGAAGAATTTTCATTCATAAAAATTTTCTCTGTTGAAATTAGTGTATCTAGAAAAAGGAAGGGGCCACTCTTCACATATGCTTACTCTAAGTGGCAGGCCCTAAGACACTGAAAAAATATTTAAAATGCATACTGTGACATACATGGAGGGGGCTAGTTAAGGGGCTTTCAATGATATGATCAAGCTTTAAATATAGTACTTTTTTTACTAATTAAAAAATTTACAATGTTGTTTTGGTTTCTGCCATTCCACAAATGCAAATCAGCCATAACTATACGTATATCCTCTTCTTCCACAGCCTCCCTCCCCTGCTTCTATCCCATACCTCCAGGTCATCACAGAGCACCAGATTGGGCTTCACAGCATATTGTGCTACATATCAACTTCTCACCAGCTATCCATCTAACACTGAGAGTGTATATATATTGATGCTACTTTCTCCATTCTTCCCACTCTCTCCCTCCCCTATGGTGTCCACAAGACCATTCTCTACATTTGCATCTCCATATCATTTTTCTTAGATTCCATACATATGTATTAACATATTTTCTTTTCTCTGACTTACTTCATTCTGTGTAACAGGCTCTTGGTTCATCCACCTTACTAGAACTGACTCACTCATTATTTTTATGACAGTAATATTCCACTGTATGTATGTACCACATCTTCTTTATCCATTCATCTGTCAGTGGACATCTACGTTGCTTCTATGTCCTGGCTATTATAATTAGTGCTGCTATGAACATTGGGGCACATTTGTCTTTTCTGATTATGCTTTTCTAAGGGTATATGCCCAATAGTGGGATTGCTGGGTCATATGGTAGATTTAGTCCCAATTTTTTTTTATTACATGTTCTCCATATTTACTGTATCAATTTACCATACCATATACTATCATTTATGTGGAATGGATTTAAGAGAGGACAAGATTGGGCTTCCTGTGCCACACAGCAACTTCTTGCCAGCTATCCATCTTACACCTGGTAGTGTATATATATTGATGCCATGTTCTCCATTCATCCCATTCACTCCCTCCCTGACTGTTCCAACAAGTAACATTGGCAAACGCAGGGAAGGAGGAGGTCATGTAATAGTCCCTGCAAGAAATAACAAAGATCCAATAGGAGTAGCTTCTTTAAGAAAATTCTCTGGATTCTTAAGGGTAACAAATTCCAGGAACTATATGGTGAGATGTTTTCTTTCTTATATACCAAAATCTAGTACATAACAAAGTATACTCTGCCATTCAAGTTAGACCTTTTTTTAAGAAGTTTAATTCATAAAATAGAGGCAAAGGGAGTTTCTCTTTGAAACTGAGGTTGAATTAAGATGTGCTTAAGTGGATAAAGAGACCCTTCACAGTTTCCTCACTCACAGTGTCAACTCATATGTCATTTTCAGGGACTTTCAAGAATACATGTGAAAGTGAAAGTGGCTCAGTTCTGTCCGACTCTTCACGACCCCATGGTCTATACAGTCCATGGAATTCTTCAGGCCAGAATACTGGAGTAGTTAGCCTTTCCCTTCTCCAGGGGATCTTCCCAACCCAGGGATCGAACCCAGGTCTCCTGCATAGCAGGCGGATTCTTCACCAGCTGAGCCACAAGGGAAGCCTAAGAATACTAGAGTGGGTAGACTATTCCTTCTGCAGCAGATTTTCACGACTCAGGAATCGAACTGGGGTCTCCTGCAATGTAGGAAGATTCTTTACCAATTGAGCTATTAGGGAAGGCCACTGGCATATAATAAAGTTTACTGATAAACAGTGTGCAGTTTTAAAAGTTTTTTTAAAAACACTTCAATCAACACAATCACTGTCAATTAAGATATGGAACAGTTCCACTACGGCCCAAATGCTCTCCTTAGAACTTTGCAGTTAACCTTTACCCTAAACTCCTGTTAAATCCTTTAACAGTCATTGATATGTCATCAGTGCTTAGAGTGTTGTCTTTCTCAAATATTATATAAATTGAATCATAAAGTTTATAGCATGTTTTAAACTAGCATCTTTCATTTTAGCATAGGGCATTTGAGATGCATCCACGCAGTTGCATGTAACAGCCATTTATTTCTTTGTAGAACTGAACACTCTTCCATTGTGTGGATGCACCAGTTTGTTCATCTGTTCCCCAGCTATGGAACGACTGTATTATTTCCAGGTTTGGTGATTAAAGATAAAGCCAATAAATCATTTGAGTACAGATTTTTTGTGTGAACATACATTTTTATTTCACATGGGTAAAAATCTAAAGAGGAAGGAGATTATTACAATGAATGGCAAGTGGATATTTGACTTGATAAAAGATTGTGAAGCTGTTTCTGTATTGTGTAGAGGTGCTTTTGTATGACAACAGCAAAGATGAATTGTGCTGAGAGAGATTCTGTGGATCATAAAGCCTAACATATTTATTATTTTGCTCTTTATAGAAAAAGATAACTGACTGTTAGCTCAGAATATGTTGCAGCTTGGTGAGTGCTCCATGGGCATTTGAAAAAAATAAGTTTTCTGTTATTGGATGAAGTGTTTTATAAATGTCAATTAGTTCACATGCACTGAAAGTGACATTTAAATCTTCTATAGTCTACTAATTTTCTATTTACTGGGTCTATTAATTACTGGACATGTAGGATTGAAGGGTGTTAAATATTAAAGATTTCAAATTGATTTTGTATCTGTCTCTTTCTCCTTTCCAGTTTTTTATCTACTTTTGTTTTATACATTTTGAAGTTCTGTGTTAGGTGCATACCCATTTAAGATAATTATGTTGACATCAACATTTTATCATTTTTGATACACCCTCCCCTTAATCTCCTGTAATAGATTTTGTTCTGAATTCAATTTTGGCCTATAATGAATAAATTGGGAAAAATAGTATTTTTAGTTTGCAAAAGAGATTGTAAGTATCACAAATGAAGTATGACTTAAATTGGATCTTGGCTGTTGGACAAAATTTGAACAGAAGGATACAAAGAATTGTAGAACAGAGTATTTTGTAAATAGAGTGTCAAGTAAGTTCTTAAAGAAACAGAGAGCAACTATGAGTAGTATAAGCAAAAAAAAGATTAATTGGATGGATATGAAGTAATTCATGAAATATGAATAAATTAATTGGATTGATATGGAGTAATTCATGAAATCAAGAGAGCACTGAATGGGGAAGGCAGGTAAGAAGATATTGGTGGC
The DNA here is from genome assembly GCA_007570785.1 of Antilocapra americana. NCBI lineage: Eukaryota > Metazoa > Chordata > Mammalia > Artiodactyla > Antilocapridae > Antilocapra > Antilocapra americana. Next base: position 840,165 of record ML661914.1, on the reverse strand, counting down.
AGACTCAAAAACAGCTTCGTAAGTGTGATCACTTTTGACCATTTTCCTGTGGTATTCTTCTCAAGATTAAAATTCCTCAAAAAACTGCTTGCAAATTAAGAAACATTCTTCTAAACAATGCATGGGTCAAAAAGGATATCACTATGAAAATTAGAAAGTATTCACAACAAAACTGAAAGTATGACATCTAAATCCACTGGATAGAGTTAAAAAATGTGTTTAGAGGGACGTGTTTAGAATTGTATTAGCCTGAAAGTTAAGTATCTAATATTCCATCTCAAAATGATATAAAAAAATAAACTTAAGGAAATGAAAGTATTAACTAAAAATAAAAGGTTTAAAATATTATTGATATAGAGAAAAATATAAAATAAGGAAAATCAACAAAGATAAAATTGGTTCTTATTCTTCTACTTATTAAATATTTAGTTAGAATAATAAAAAGTGGAAAAGAGGGTATGCCTCAAACCTGCAAACATCAAAATATACAGTGAAGATGTATTATTAATAATTTTATTCTAATCACTTTGGGAATTTAGGTGAACCAGATGAATTAACTGAAAACATATTAAATAAATAAAGAGGAAAACATGACAACCTGAATAGCTGACAAAACACTTCCGAAAAGTTAATATTTCATGAAAAAATTTTCATCAAATTAGAAATACAAATTAAATTTTTACTTTCCCCTTGAGGTTAGTAACACTGCAAACATATTTACTCAAACTAGTTTTAATTAACATTTTCTTAAATATGCCAGCCATTATAATGTGATAAAAAGGAAAACAGTATAAAGATTGTAAATTTTTAGAAATAAGCATACAGAAAACCTAAAGATTTATTTGCTACAAACTCATTATATAAAATCAATAGTATTTTATATAGCAGCAAGAAACAACAGAAAGTTAAATTAATTGGATTGAATTTAAAATACTACCATATAACCATTAATAAATCTAGAAAAATAAATGCAAGACTACTGTAAACTACAAAATATAAAATGAAAATAAAGAAGAGGTAAATAAAAAGAGGGATATACCATATCTATAGTGTGCAAGACTCAATATTTCATTAGGTCAATTCCTTTTTATTGATCTATATAATTTTAAAAAATGTTCCAAGGTCTCAGTTATTTATTTTTATGTAAGTTGAGAGATTGATACTAAATTCTATATGAAAATATGAACAAACTAGAATAGACAAGACATTCCTATAAAGCAATCAACATTATTGGTTTAAACTACTGAATAACAAGATACATTACAAAGTTTCAATAATTAAGATGATATAAATGTTGGACTAAGGATATCAAAGTAGTCCAATTTAATATAATTTTCACAAGTCAATATACAGAAGCAATATATGCCATCACTTGATTTCTGACAGAAGTGTCACTATAATTTAATAGAGAAAAACAATTTTTTAAATAAGGGATACTGGTTTACATAGTATACAGAAATTTTTAATTTGAGATGTGGGTTTGATCCCTGAGTCAGGAAGATCCTCTGGAGGGCATGTAACCCATTCAAGTATACTTGCCTGGAGAATCAACATGGGCAGAGGAGCCAGGTGGGCTATGGTCCGTAGAATTGCAAAGAGTCAAACACAACTGACGTGACTTAGCAGGCCTAGATTTAAATGTGAGAGGTAAAAAAATAAATCGAGAAATCAGCATAAGAAATTACCATCATGACATTGGGAGTTCAGTTCAGTCACTCAGTTGTGTCTCTTTGCGACCCCATGAACAGCAGCATGCCAGGCCTCCCTGTCCATCACCAACTCTCAGAGTTTACTCAAATTCATGTCCATTGAGTGGGTGATGCCATCCAACCATCTCATCCTATGTCGCCCCTTCTCCTCCTGCTCTCAATCTTTCCCAGCATCAGGGTCTTTTCCAATGAGTCAGCTCTTTGCATCAGGTGGCCAAAGTATTGGAGTTTCAACTTCAACATCAGTCCTTCCAATGAACACCCAGGACTGATCTCCTTTAGGATGGACTGGTTGGATCTCCTTGCAGTCCAAGGGACTCTCAAGAGTCTTCTCCAACACCAGAGTTCAAAACCATCAGTTCTTCAGTGCTCAGCTTTCTTTATAGTCCAACTCTCACATTCAGACATGACTACAGGAAAAACCATAGCCTTGACTAAACAAACTTTTTTTGACAAAGTAATGTCTCTGCTTTTTAATATGCTATCTAGGTTGGTCATAACTTTCCTTCCAAGGAGTAAGTGTCTTTTAATTTCATGGCTGCAATCACTATCTGCAGGGATTTTGGAGCCCAGAAAAATAAAGTCAGCCACTGTTTCCACCGTTTCCCAATCTATCTGGAATGAAGTGATGGGACCGGTTGCCATCATTTTAGTTTTCTGAATGTTTTGCTTTAAGCCAACTTTTTCACTCTCCTTTTTCATTTTCAGCAAGAGGTTCTTTAGTTCTTCTTTACTTTCTGCCAGAAGGGTGGTGTCATCTGCATATCTGAGGTTATTGATATTTCTCCCAGCAATCTTGATTCCAGTTTGTGCTTCTTCCAGCCCAGTGTTTCTCATGATGTACTCTGCATATAAGTTAAATAAGCAGGGTGACAATATACATCCTTGACGTACTCCTTTTCCTATTTGGATCAGCCTGTTATTCCATGTCGAGTAATAACTGTTGCTTCCTGACCTGCATACAGATTTCTCAAAAGGCAGGTCAGGTGGTCTGGTATTCCCATCTCTTTCAGAATTTTCCACAGTTTATTGTGAACCACACAGTCAAAGGCTTTGGCATAGTCAATAAAGCCGAAACAGCTGCTTTTCTGGTACTCTCTTGCTTTTTCAATGATCCATCAGATGTTGGCAATTTGATCTCTGGCTCCTCTGCCTTTTATCAAGCCAGCTTGAACATCTGGAAGTTCACGGTTCATGCTAGCCAAAGCCCGGCTTAGAGAATTTTAAGCATTACTTAACAAGTGTGTGAGATGAGTGCAATTGTGTGGTGGTTTGAGCATTCTTTGGCATTGCCTTTCTTTGGGATTGGAATGAAAACTGACCTTGTAAGTATTTCTTAAACAGAACATAAATATTAGTGAAAAAATTAGATAAAAGATAAAATGGATGTTATTAAAACTGAGAATTCTTGTTCCTCAAAAACAACAATGAAAGAGTAAAAATGCAATCGTGATTTGGGAAGAATAACTGCAATGAATATTTCATTAACAGACTCATTTGTAGAATATAAAGAATTCTTAGAAATTATTAAGATGATTGAAAAAAGAAAACAATAAAAACTGCAGATAATTCTTGAATAGATATTTCATAAAAGGAGATTCCACATGGCAAAAAATCATTAAAAGTAGCTCAACATAAGAAGTATTCAGGTAAATAACAAAGTAAAGTCATGAGGTATCACTAATTTAAACTCATATGCATCAGTAGAAAGCCCTACAATACCCAGTATTGCCAGGGATTTGAAACAATTATAATTCTCATTCATAGATGGTAGATATATAATTTCTTTGGATAATTCTTTGGAAGTGTTTATTAAAAAGATAATTTTCTGTACGCAATGGTCTATGATCTAGTGCCTCAACTCCATCTTATATACTAATGGAACTGAATGAATGCGTTGTTTCATCAAAAGATACATACCACAGCATTCATGCAGCATTATTTAAAATGAGCAAATGTGTATGTTTACCAACAGTATGATAAATCAAGTATGATAATTTCCTAAAATCAGGTTAATACACAACAATTATTAATAACTCATCAATAAACATGTTTGTTTGTTTTTAAACTACTTGGAATGATGTTCTCATTGGCTAGGAGAGTCTTATGCTCACCCTCTGGCTTGGGCAAGACAGAGCACCTCAAACACAGGTTTTACAAAATCACATTAAGGAGGATTTTCCCAAGGAAATTAAAAGAAATATCACTGAGGAAGGACATGGGATGTTGTGGTGGGTACCAAATATGGTAATGACAGGGCATTAATAATAAATGACACTAATATTTGACATATTTTTATTTCATTTAACCTTAACAATAATGTTATAAGCAAGTGCTACCATTATTCATATTTTACATGCAAGGCCAGAGAACATTTAAAGACATATTTGGGATTTGGGATTTGAATGGATTTTGCTGATGGCTGAACCAGTGAAGGATCTGCCTGCAATGCAGGAGACCCGGGTCAGGTCCCTGGGTCGGGAGGGCATATTGCAACCCACTCTAGTATTCTTGCTTGGAGAATTCCATGAACAGAGGAGCCCAGTGGGCTACAGTCCATGGGGTGGCAAAATGCTGGACACAACTAAGCCACTTTCACTTTCAACTTTTGGGATTTTAATACAGATTATCCGTCTCAAGGGTCTTCAACTTTTATGCTATGCTGTTTCTCTAATGTATACTATATGTTCAATGATGCTGAAGTAGACAAGGCAGAATGGACAAAGAAAAGCAAAAAATATGGATGCATTAAGCTATTTAATCATTCCATTCCATTCTGATATGGAAAAGGTTTTCAAACGTTGTATTTTAGAAAACAAGCAAATTTATGGCTGCAAAATAACCAAAGCCTGGGCAATTATAAATACATATGCATACACATAATGCCTTCATTTTAATGATTTATCACATATAATTGGAAGTTAGGAGTCTTTGTCCTTTCCAAAGATCAGTATCATCTTTATCAAAATTAGGGACTTCAGTGTTTGTTACCAAAAAATTCATTTTGCTATTCATTCAAAAATTAGAACTTCTACCTGTAAGTGGATAAAATAACTAAGAAAATGTCATTCAGTTCTCATCAAAATATTGAATAGGGCCACACAATTGGAGAGCTTTATAAGCATAGCAGGTGTTATCAGGTGGTGGTACAATCAGATACCATGGTTATCTTCCTGCTTACAAACCCAGGTCATTTCACAGTGGAAAGGATACCAGTCTCAAAAGGAACAAAGAGAAAGGTGTTGTGAAAGAAATCATTCTGCAATGGCAAGTATACCAATGCCCTCAGGAAACTAGCACCAATCAGGGTTTAATTCAACTAAAGCAAACACTGCAGGACACAGGAAGGTAATGTTAAATAAGAGGCTTTATTGGATTGGCCTCTGAAGCAGATAAATGTGCAAATGCAAACCTGATGAAAAGAAATAAGTTTGCTACTACCCATTAAATGGATCAATATCAATCTGCTAACTCTAATCTTTTAATGGCAGTTTTCATTATAAATCCAGGCCTGTATTTTTTTTAACATTCTACCATCAAATGTCTAGCTTTGAATGAAATTAAGGGTTACCTTCAAATATTATTAATGTACTTGCCCCTGAGTATTAACTCAAAATGAATTTGTCATTTCCCTCAAAGGTTGAGCAACTTCATGACCTTTCAAGATCTTTATATTTGCATCATTCTATTCAGCTTAAAATATTCTGATCTTTTAAAAGATGGTCAGAAATCATAACAGAAATATATGAGTTTTTGCAGATCTGTATAATTAAGATGAACTCTTGTGTATTTTTTTTTTTTTTACATCAAAACAGGTTCTCAAAGTCAATTTCATGTTGCTGTCAAGATTTTCATTAACATCCACTTGGAGAAAAGTGCCAACAAATATTCACTAGGAGAAAAGGGCCAACTTGGAGAAAAGGGCCAACAAATGAACAAAAATACATAAATCTTCTATAAGGAACTACAATGAGTAATAGGAATGAATGAAAACAGAAGGAAAAGTTACATAATACATTTAAAAAATCTTATCTAATTGAATATCGGAAAAGCTTATCTAGTTCAATAAAGAATGGGAATTTTTGCCAACATAATTTGATTCATTCTTTCCATTCTCAGATGTAAGTTTCTCAAGTGATATTTTTTCCAAAGTAGAGATCAATAGCATATCTTATTTATTAAAAAGAGAAATTATTTTATATATAAATAAAGTATTCCGTTAGTGTGGAAGAGGCCATGATAATGAACCACTTTTATACATTTCAACTTGTTTTGAGGCCAAGATAGTTTTATTTCCCTAATCTTTGAAGAATATTTCTATGATGGCACAGATCTAAAAGAACAGAAGCCTTGGGAAGGAAGATGCTGCATTAACCCCCAAATTTGGGAAGGAAGAGGGAAGAAATGAAATTATCATAAAACATACATAAATTACAAGAGAACCACAGAGAACCAAAAAAATGCCGCTGAGCTCTGAAACAAAGATAAGCTCAGAGGAGAGAGAACAAACACCAACAAACAGAGTAAACTGATACTGAAACAATTATCCAAGGAAGTTTCTTAAAGCCACCAAACAAGTTATCAGATGTTAACATCAGAGCAAAGAAGTATCATGAATGAATCAGTGAACCATTATGAACATCCAACATATAGGGGACAACAGAGGATGAGATGGTTGGATGCCATCACCGACTCAATGGACATGAGTTTGAGTAAAGGAGTTGGTGATGGACAGGGAAGCCTGATGTGCTGCAGTCCATGGGGTGGCAAAGAGTCGGACCCGACTAAGTGACTGAGCTGAGCTGAACTTATGCACTCATAAGTCAGGCACTCCTCCTCTTAGAAATTAAAGGAGGAAAAGACAGAAGGAGAGGAAAGAAGGGATGGAGAGAGGGAAACGGAAGGAGAGGAGGGAGCGAATCATCTTGATCATAAAAATGACAGAAAAAAATTGAGGGGACTACAGGAATGTTCAAACACACATTTTTTTTCTAGTACACATTCACCAAATTCATAATGGAATCTTATATATTCTAGAAACTGCTAAATTATGAGATGCAAAATGTAAAAGCACTATACATGGTCTCAAAGAATTACAGCTCAGGCTCTAATATTGCTTTAAAAGACAAGAGGTCTAGAATTTGGATACATGCAGTCCTAAGCAAAGGATGGGGCAACTGTTATAAGAGACTTAGATGGGAATTTGTCTCAAAGTAAAAACTAACCAGAGAAGCCTCAGGATCCCTCTAATCTCATCATTTCTTAAGGGGAAATGTGATTGCAAAAGAGTGAAATATGAGATTTTACCAATCAAATCTTTTTGAGTGTTTACACATTCTGAAATTAGTATTTTACATATAGCATTTGAACATGGTCATATTTAAATAATTAAGTTCTAACATCCCTGCCTTGTTCCTCTTGTTTCTGTTCATTTTTAAATTGGAAATAGGCAAATTTGAGTAACTGTATGTATAACCTAGATAGCTTTATTTTATTTTTTTTTTAGTTATTCAATTTTATTTTAAATTGCATGCGAAATTACATATATTGGTGGAGTGGAGGGAGAGAATGAACACACGCTGAAATAAGACAGATCTGAAACTTAATCCAAATTCCTCTCTTATTTCAGTACATGACTTGACAAAGTTGTTTAATTCTCTGCATATTCAGTTTTCTTGGCTATAATATGGGGGTAAGAAAACTATGACATCTGAGTCAAATATAATAATGTATGAACAGGCCTAGCCAAGTGTCTATGATAGAATAGGCCCTCAAAACATGAATATCAGCTAAACTCACTTGAACAATTTATGTATTTCAAATATTATAAGTTTTTCATATGTGGTTTCTCCTTTATCCTTCAATATGAGTCTATATAATAGTATTATTTCCCCTAATTTTATATATAGAGAAAGGCTACTCTCCCCTACCTCATGCCCAGAGCAGGAGACTTTTTTTTTTTTTTTTTTTTCACATTTTCACACTGGGAACCTGATGGGACTCCTGAAGGTAAATCTCAGGAAAGTTTGGAGTCTCTCTAAAACTAGGAGCTTTTAACTTTCAAACTCATCCTTATTGAGCCCCAACAAGTTTTTATACACCACTGCTAGTTCAAGCAGTAGACCTCTAATCCTGGAATTCTGTTCCAATAAGCTGTGATTGTATGTATCTGCCTGTCTCTCCAATTTAGGGGCAGTATTTTCCCTTGTGACCTTCATTTTCTGGTAAATCTAAGCAGAGTTGCTGACTTTTAGTATGTTCAGCTTTTTCTTATTGTAACAATACAAGTGCCCTCTTTTGAACTCATTATATACCAAACAAGAAACCAGAAATACACTTCAACTACTTAAGATCTCAGAGGTGTGGAGTCTTTTCTTTCTTTTTTGCCTCATATTCCTTTTCCTGAGCTATCATTCCTTCCTCAGGAGTCATTCCTGATGTATCCTTTGTTGTTTCTTCCTCATCAGACTGCTGCCAAGTCCCAGCTAGCTCTGCTTTCCATATGAGATGCCAATTAATCCAAAGGATGAGATGTTGAGGCAAAGAATATGACTTTACTTTTGAAAGCTAGCTGACCAAGAAGATGGCAGACTAATGTCTCAAAATGACCATCTTGTTGGGGTCTAGATGGATCAGAGGTGGGAGGAGCTGTAGAAATAAAGTAAAAAGACCATTTAATTCTTGCAAGTATATCCTAGAAAGGTAAGCCTCAGGCAGGGGAAGATGTTAGTTTCTTTTTATTTCACAAGTGAGTAGTGTAATATTATCTGCCTGTGAGCTAAACAACGGCACTTAAGTTTAGGGGTCAGGCAGAGGAGCAGGGTTCTCTGAGGCAAGTCATTATATGTGATTATTAAAACAAACATGGAACAAAGGACTAGTTCAAAATTGGGAAAGGGAAAGGAGCACATCAAGGCTGTATATTGTTACCCTGTTTATTTAACTCATATGCAAAGTACATCATGTGAAATGCCAGTCTGGATGAAGCACAAGCTGGAATCAAGATTGCTGGGAGAAAAAGCAATAACCTAAGATATACAGATGACAATACCCTAGTAGCAGAAAGCAAAGAGGAACTAAAGAGCTTCTTGATGACAGTGAAAGAGGAGAGTGAAAAAGCTAGGTGAACACTCAATATTCAAAAAATGAAGATTGTGGCATTTGGTCCCATTACGTCATGGCAAATAGATTGGGAAAAAATTAAAACAGTGTCAGACTTTATTTTCTTGGGCTTCAAAATCACTGTGGATGGTGACTGTAGCCATGAAATTAAAAGATGCTTGTTCCTTGGAAGAAAAGCTATGACAAACCTAGACTACAGTGTATTAAAAAAGCAGAGACATCAGTTTGCCGACAAAGGTTCAGAGAGTCAAGTCTATGATCTTTCCAGTAGTTGTGAATGGATGTGAGAATTGGACCATAAAGAAGGAGCGCCTAGAATGGATGCTTTCAAACTGTGGTGTTGGAGAAGACTCTTGAGAGTCCCTTGATTGCAAGGAGATAAAACCAGACAATCCTAAAGGAAATCAGTCCTTAATTTTCATGGGAAGGACCATGAAAATGGTCACAGGGGATGCCCCTTTGGATCAACAACTCAATGGATGAGTTTGAGCAAATTTCAGGAAACAGGGAAGGACTGGAAAGTCTGGCGTGCTGCAGTCCATGCAGTTGCAAAGAGTTGGACAGGGCTGAGTGATTAAACAAGAACTTATTAGCAAAAGCTATTAAAGATACAGATCTAGCATGAAAGAGTCAAAATTGACTCGTCCTAGTTACAAGACCATTAGTCACTTTCCTTTCATCCACTGGGATTCATGGAGACAAGTGTTTGTTCTAAGAAAAAGATGAAGTACACCTCCATTTTCACCCCAGGTAAGATGAGGAAGCTCCTGGTTTCCAAATGTAGCTCAGTTCAGTTCAGTCATTCAGTCGTGTCCAACTCTTTGTGACCCCATGAATAGTAGCATGCCAGGCCTCCCTATCCATCACCAACTCCCAGAGTTTACTCTAATTCATGTCCATTGAGTTGGTGATGCCATCTAACCATCTCATCCTCTGTCATCCCCTTCTCCTCTTGCCCTCAATCTTTCCCAGCATCAGGGTCTTTTCAGATGAGTCAGTTCTTTGCATCAGGTGGCCAAAGTATTGGAGTTTCAGCTTCAGCATCAGTCCTTCCAATGAATATTCAGGACTGATTTCCTTTAGGATGAATTGGTTGGATCTCCTTGCTGTCCAGGGGACTCTTAAGAGTCTTCTCCAACACCAGAGTTCAAAACCATCAATTCTTTGGGGCTCAGCTTTCTTTCTAGTCCAACTCTCACATCCATACATGACCACAGGAAAAACCATAGCTTTGATTAGATGAACCTTTGTTGGCAAAGTAATGTATCTGCTTTATGCTGTCTAGGTTGGTCATGCAAGAAGCAAATGTAGAACAAACTTAAATAAGGAAACAAAGGCTTTAGCAAACTGTCTAGTGCTGCTATTGTTATAGTAAGGATCACATTTGCAAGCTTGCATGAAAACCATACAAAGGAGTGTAAACAGGGAACCTGAAGCATTTTCCTGGAAAAGAAGTCTAAGAATAGATGAATTTGAGATTTCAGGGAATGTAGAAACGGTCTTATTTGTCTGTCCACACATAACAAGTTTGAATAATAACTTCTAGGGGCAGGGGGACTTAATACACTGCTGGAATAAAGTGTCCATCTCTGCAGAATCTGTCCTGCTACACTGTGTAAACATGGGTTCCCTTCAAAAGTGATAGGAATACTTTGGAGTTATACACAACAGACAAATACCTTTTGAAGGTTGGCTGGATGCATGTATTCCCAGAAATATAACTGAAGAAAGAAGACAGAATGATTGAGGTCCTCAGCATGCATCTGAAGCGGTACCTTCTGTTTACGAATTTTTATTATACATCAGACACTATTTAGCACTTCATGCAGGATTTCTACCACTTAATCCTCATAACAATCCTATCAGAGAATTACTATCCTCATTATAAAGATCAAGAAATTGAGCCACAAAGTATTAAGTAATGGGGTCATGATCCCCTTGCTGTTTAATTCTATAACCAGATCTGCATTATATCAAAGCCTATGCTTTTAACCCACTCTGGTTGCCTCTGAGAAAGCCACTTTTTGTTATCACTGTTGTCTTGTCAAAATAGTATCTGTATCCTCTAGCAGGGGCAGTGCACTGAGAAGACATTGAGGGTGCTAATGTTTTAGAGGAGAGGCCTTAGTTACCAAAATGAAAAGCCAGAGGATTGATATTGAAAAAAAATGCAACATAGTGAATGTGAAGATCTAGTATGTTTTATTCAAAGATTCAGAAATCAGGCAGCATCTCATCTAGTAGTTGGAAGGGTCCTCCCTGGGACTGTACACAATGAAAGCCTTTTACTGAAAGGAAGGTGGAGCAAGGAAGTCATTAGCAAAGAAATAAAAGGGATATTTGGGACCTAGAAGTCTTTTGGGGTATAAGAGAATGGCATGGGTCTTTATCACACAGATGTTCTTGTCTTCCTCTGGGGGATGTGATGGTTACTTTGTTGGGATCAACCTGCAGCTGCTGCTAGGTTACTTCAGTCATGTCTGACTCCTGTGACCCCACAGACTGTAGCCCACCAGGCTCCTCTCTCCACGGGGTTCTCCAAGCAAGAATACTGGAATGAGTTGCCATACCTTTCTCCAGGGAATCTTCCCTATTTAGAGATCAAACCCACATCTCTTACATCTCCTGCAGTGGCAGGCAGTTTTTTACCACTAGTGCCACCTGTGAAGCCTCTGGTAATGATCAGAAAATTCTAAGTGTTTGACTAAGATTATAAGATCACCTAGAACTAACTAAAAAAAAGAAAAAAAAAGATGCCCTCATCATAGGGGACTGGAATGCAAAAACAGGAAATCAAGAGATACCTGGAATAACAGACAAGTGTGTCTTGGGAGTACAAAATGAAACAGGGCAAAGGCTAACAGAGTTTTGCCAAGAGAACACACTGGTCATAATAAACACTCACTTCCAACAACACAAGAGACGACTCTACACATGGACATTGCCACATGGTCAGTACTAAAATCAGACTGATTATATTCTTTACAGCCAAAGATGGAAAAGCTCTATACAGTCAGCAAAACAAGACCTGGAGCTTACTGTGGCTCAGATCATCAGCTCCTTATTGTAAAGTGAAGTGAAGTGATGTAAAGTCAGTCAGTCATTTCCGACTCTTTGAGAACCCATGGATTGTAGCCTACCAGGCTCCTTTCATGGGATTTTCCAGGCAAGTGTACTGGAGTGGGTTGCCATTTCCTTCTCCAGAGGATCTTCCCCACCCAGGGATCAAACCCGGGTCTCCTGCATTGTAGGCAGACACTTTACCGTCTGAGCCACCAGGGAAATCCTACCTTATTGCAAACCTCAGGCTCAAATTGAAGAAAGTAGTGAAAACGACGAGGCCATTCAGCTATAACCTAAATCAAATCCCTTTTGACTATACAGTGGAGTTGACAAATATATTCAAGGGATTAGATCTAGTACAGAGAGTGCCTGAAGAACTGTGGGCGGAGGTTCATAACACTGTACAGGAGGTGGTGACCAAAACCATTCCCAAGAAAAAAGAAATGCAAGAAGGTACAGTGGTTGTCTGAGGAGGCCTTACAAATAGCTAAGAAGAGCAGTGAAAGGCAAAGGAGAAGAGGAAAGATATACCCAATTGAATGCAGAATTTCAGAGAATAGCAAAGAGAGATAAGAAAACCTTCTTAAGTGATCAATGCAAAGAAATAGAGGAAAACAACAGAGTGGGAAAAACTAGAGCACTCTTTAAGAAAACTGGAGATACGAAGGGAACATTTCATGCAAAGATAGGAATTATCAAGGACAAAAGCATCAAGGATGTAACAGAAGCAGAAGAAATTCAGAAAAGGTGGCAAGAATACATAGAACAGTACAAAAAAGCTTACTGATCTCCATAACCACAATGGTGTTATCACTCACATAGAGACAGACATCCTGGAGGATAAAGTCAAATGAGCATTAGGAATAATTACTATGAAAAAAGCCAGTGGAGGTGATAGAATTCCAGCTGAACTATTAAAAATTCTAAAAGATGATGCTGTGAAAGTGCTGCACTCATTATGCCTGCAAATCTAGAAAACTCAGCAGTGGCCATAGGACTGGAAAAGGTCAGTATTCTTTTCAGTCCCAAAGAAAGTCAGTGCCAAAGAATGTCCAAATTACTGTACAATTGCACTGATTTCACATGTTATTATTCATGCTAATCTTCAGCAGCATGTGAACCGAGAACTTCAAGATATACAAGCTGGGTTTAGAAAAGGCAGAGGAACCAGAGACCAAACTGCCAACATATGCTGGATCATACAAAATGCAAGGGAATTCCAACAAAACAAAATAAAACATATACTTCTGTTTCATTGACTCTGCTTAAGACTTTGACTGTGTGGATCACAACAAATTGTGGAATATTCTTAAAGAGATGGGAATACCAGACAACATTACATGCCTCCTGGGAAACCTGTATGCAGGACAAGAAGCAAAAGACTTGACAAGGGAGAAATGGACTGGCTCAAATTTGGGAAAGGAGTAATTCAAGGCTGAAATTGTCACCATGCTTATTTAACTTATATGCAGAGTACATCATGTGAAATGCTGAGCTAGAAGACTTACAAGCTGGAATCAAGGCTGCCTGGAGAAATATCAACATCCTCATATAGGCAGATGATATAACACTTTATTGGCAGAAAGTGAATAGGAACTAAAGAGCCTCTTGATGAAGGTGAAAGAAGAATGAAAAAGCTGGCTTAAAACTCAACATTCAGAAAACGAAGATCATGGCATCCAGTCCTATCACTTCATGACAAACAGATACAGAAAAAGTGGAAATGGTATTAGATTTCATTTTCTTGAGCATCTAAATCAATGCAGATGGTGACTGCAGCCACAAAATTTAGACACTTGCTCCCTGGAAGAAAAGCTATAAAAAACCTAGACAGTGTATTAAAACAGCAGAGACATCACTTTGTCAACAAAGGTCCAGATAGTCAAAGCTATGCTTTTTCCAGTAGTTATATATGGATGTTAAAGTTGGACCATAAAGAAGACTGAGGGCTGAAAATTTGATGCTTTCAAGCTGTGGTGCAGGAGAAGACTCTTGAGAGTCCCTTGGACAGCAAGGAGATTAAACCAGTCAATGTTAAAGGGGATCAACCCTAAATATTCTTGGAAGGACTGATGCTGAAGCTGAAGTTCCAATACTTTGGCCACCTGATGGGAAGAGCTGACTCATTGGAAAAGACTGAGGGCAAGAGGAGAAGGGGGTTACAGAGGATGAGATGGATTGGATGGCATCATTGATTCAATGGATATGAGTCTGAACTAACTGAGTGAGATAGTGAAGTACAGGGAAGCCTGGCATGCTGCAATTCATGGGGCTGCAAAGAGCTGGCCATGACTTAGAGACTGAACAACAACATTACATTTCTGGCTAAGGTTGAAATTGCAACAAGGTTAGTACTAAGTGTAATTTTGGTATAATGGACTTTAAGACAGTAACACTATTGGGGGCTGTGGTTTTTTCTTTAATAGTGTGTTATTATTATTTTTTAATCCACTTTGCTCTTTATGGATACATGTCTTTTAGTCATGTCCTGTTAAAAAATATATCACATCTTTCTGGGTTATCAGGATCCACTTAAGTATGTGATTGAGTTTTATTTTTGACATCAACTCCACCTACCACACAGTCTACTACATTAAGGCAAATCATATTAGGCTTAAGATTATATGAAAATGTCTCTCAGAGCAGATTAATCTGATTATAATGAACAGAAATGGAGTCATTTTCTCCTTTATGCAGTCTCTTTATTAGCTAAATCTCTTCCTGGGATATACTGGAGCACCATGCTTTCTTTGGGTCCTTTTGAATTATAGAGAAGTACAGAGAAGTGTGGTCATGGGTAAGGTAATTGTATACCTATATACTTATTTCCAAGTAAAGCTCACAGGAAAAAGACTCAAATTTGAAGATCTCACCCATCATACAGTGTTTATCATGCATTGATATCTCCACTTTTTCCCTACTTTGTTCTCCAAAAATTCCTTTTCACCCCCTCAAGATTTTATAATAGTGCTCACAGGAGGCTTGGTCTATCTAAGTTATGCCACCATTACTAGCATTAAAAATTTCTGGAAAAATTTTTATAAAAGTGAAAAACTGGTTTTTTGTTTGTTTGGGTTTTTACTGCATCTGGCAAAACTGATGGCATACATAGGAAATAATTTTTGGAAGAGAGAAGCAGGACCCTTAGAGCCTAAAGGGAAGATGAGAGGAAACAGAGAGAAAGAAGAGGCACAACAGAGGGTATGGAGACAGGAAGCTGGGCACGCAATCTGTTTCATGCCTAACCCTTATGAAGACCAGCCCCAGGTGTGGCTTTGCAGCAGGAGACCGCCTTCACCTTCCAGCACTGTACTTAACCTGATCTGGGCCCTTGCTCCCCTTGGAGTCTGTCTGCGGACTTGCATATCTACTACTGCTCACTTCTATTTTCAGCAGCCTCCTAACTGTGGGGTCAGTACGGTCAGTGCTCTGATTTCAGTGAAACATCAGAGTTCCGAGTGCATTGCCCAGTCAAGCCAGAACTCCGGATGCACTGTCCAGTTCACACTTTTGTTTGTATCTTGAAGCATGCACCCTAGCTGGGGGTGTGGAGTCCACCCAATTGCTCTGCCTTGGGCAACAGAAGATGAGAGGCATGGATTGGCATGCCAAACACTGCACACTTTTCTACCTTTTACACTGGAATCCCTTTTTGGTTTTACAATGGCTTGTGTGCTGTGGCTTTTAAATCATTCTTTAGAGGTCTCAAAGAGGTATTCTTTTCTATATATTGTTAGCTTTGTGTTTCTGCTGAGAACAGAGGGGCTGTAACTACCTGGTCCACAATCTTGTTGACATCTGGTCACTATAATGCTTTACAGGGATTCAGTCATTGGTTTACAGTAATTAAAGTTGATTTAGGCTAAAATTACATGCACTTTATGTGTTCTGAGAACTCACTGAGAGTGGAAATGACCTTTATGTTAGATGTTGGAAATAGTTTAACCTGTCATTAATTTTACTGTGTGTATTTGAGAGTTAACAGTATATTGAATTCAAATCATGCTTTTATTCAAAGACTCATAAGTAAAGATCACACAGTAGTTTTATTCAGATTTCCAGGAATTCAATCCCACCTTAAATAGTTATTAACTGTATATTCTTCAGCAGATTATTTAAATTACATTAGCATCAGTTCCTTATCTAACATATAGGATGATATAGTACTTATCATGCAAGACTTTTGTCAAGATTAAATGAGGAAATGCATGTAAAGAAATTTTTAGCATACTATACTCTGCTCAGTGTTCAGTTGTGTAGACTCTGCAAATCCATGGACTGTAGCCCATCAGGCTTCTCTGTCCATGGGATTTTTCAGGCAAGAATACTGGGTGGTTTGCCATTTCCTACTCCAGGGCATCTTCCTGACCCAGGAATCAAAGTCTCATCTCTTGCACCTCCTGCACTGAAAGGCAGATTCTTTACCACTGTGCCACCTGCGAAGCGCCTTTTAGAATACTGCCTCGCATATTTCTAAACAACCTCTTTCCTGATAACTTGGAAGCTACAGGAAATGTAGTTAAGAACTGTGGGGGTCTTATACATAAAATAAAATGTCCTCATATCACTATTAAGTAGATCATGAAACTTAAAAGTGCAAATAACTTTTCACAAGAAGCCAAAGTCATGAGTAGCATCTTATTCCATTACATCTTAAAGAAATTCAAAGCACACAATGCAGTCTTGTCCCTATTCTTCTCCAAATGGCAAAATTAAGGCATGAAGATAAAACTAAAACTTGGCCCAAGTTATGTAACAATTACACAATTTGTGTCAGAATTTGAATCTAGTCTCTGGTCAGAGGTGCACCAGCTGAAATTATCATTGATTGAAGATGAATCCTGAGTTAGCCATTCACATAGTCACAATTTTTCACTCTTTTGCTAAGGATAAAAATATATTTCTTAAATAGAGGGATCTAAGTGACAAAAATAAAAGATGAAGGCACCCCAATGTTTATTGCAATATTATTTACAATAACCCTGACACAAAATCGTTTCTATGCTGGGAAAGGTTGATGGCAGGAAGATAAGGGAACAACAGAGGAAGAGATGATTGGATGGCATGAGTTTGAGAAGCTCTGGGAGTTGGTGATTGACAGAGAAGGTTGGTGTGCTGCAATCCATGGGGTCACAAAGACTCGGACACAACTGAGTGACTGAACTGAACTGAAGACACAAAAACAACCTAAATGTCCATCAATGGATGAACAGATAAAGAACTGTGGTACATATATTCAAGGGAATATTACTTAGCCATAAAAAGAGTGAAATAATACCATCTGAAGCAACATGAATGGACCTAGAGAACATCATACTAAGTGAAGTTAGCCAGACAAAGTCAAATAACATATGATATCATTTGTATGTGGAAATCTTTTTAAAAGATACAAATGAACTTATTTACAAAACAGAAATAGAGCCATAGACATAGAAAACAAACTTATGGTTACTAAAAGGGAAGGAGGGGTAGGGATAAGTTATGACGATAGGATTAGCATATGCATATTATTATATATAAAGAGATAACCAACCAAGGATCTATACTCAATATTTTGTTATAACTTATAAGGAAAAAGGATCTCAAAATTATATATATATATATATATATATATAACCAAAACACTGAGCTGTACACCTAAAACTAACATGATACTATAAATCAACCATACCTCAACTTAAAAAATAAAATATTATGATTACTAGTAGTCACAAGAAACAGGATCAAATGTCACTTTTAGTGTATCAAATTTTAACATGTAAATGAGTATATGCTGTGCTTGCTAATAACTGCTCTTTCCCATAGAGAAGAAACTTAGGCATTTGTCAATATTTCAAAAACTAAATTTACTCATATATTTTAGCCTGACAATTCTCCATATAGAGATTTATTATCTTATATATGTAATTACAAATACATAAATATTTATGTTATGAAAACTTGAAAAAATTAAAATTTCAATAAGAGGGTGTTGGCCAACTAAACATCAATAATTAAGAATGATGGATAAAAATATTGAGCCAATAAAAATCAAGTTTCAGAAGAATAAATAATTGCAAGATAAAACAGTCACAAATCACTGAGGAAGAAAGTAGGTTATATAACACATGTTGTATGACTCAATTTTGTAAAGTGTACATAAAAATGATTGGATGAATAAACAAGAAAATGTCATAAGTTTTCAATCTAGGGCATGAATTATGAGAACATTTTACTTTATTATTTGGCACTCTTCTTTTCTAAACACCATTGACAGGCATAGGGAGTAAGAGGGGATGACAATTATTACTCACCACCTGCTCTGCACTAAATTTCAACATGAGTGTTCTCAAAACTGAGTCATGAAAAAAGAACACATGTTTCTTGATATGCCTGTAACTGTGAACTTTAACTTAATGAAACTCTTTTCTCGAACGCTTCCTTTCAGGCAGTAATGGCATCTGTCGGATGATGTGAAGAAATACTTAAGGAACAAAACATTTAGTTCACAACCTGAGTGTAACTCAAGTCACTGG
Source organism: Antilocapra americana (assembly GCA_007570785.1). Classification (NCBI taxonomy): domain Eukaryota; kingdom Metazoa; phylum Chordata; class Mammalia; order Artiodactyla; family Antilocapridae; genus Antilocapra; species Antilocapra americana. The sequence goes on along the minus strand of ML661914.1, from coordinate 821,756 downwards.
GAAATTTAGCACTTGTAAAAAATGTAAGCAGTTTCTTAGCACACATATGCATTTAATTCTTTTATTACTTGGTGATTTTTTTCTTTACTTTGGGGAATTTTGTCCAAATTCTTCCCAAGCTCTTTCCTCTAGATCAAGGTAAACTTTATATTGCATCATTATAATTACTTTTTATAAGTAATTTCCAGGGATAAGAGGACTTTTATATTATACTAACATTACCAAGGCTACAGTGATCACAAACAAGGATAATGGGGCTCCCCTCACAAATTTGTTTCCCACAGTATTAGTAAAAGATACATCTTCTGGCTCATCTTCTGAGGTCTTCAATATTCCCATCTTCTGGCATCTTTGAATTCCTTACTTTTCATTAAACCAAGACATGCCCAGCATTTTCAGTTTGCTCACCGGGGACCACTTTTTGGTCCATGCTTTAGCCAAACCACTAGACTATTGAAATTTTTTCTAAATACCTGAGTAACAATGTTAAATGCAAGACCTCTGTTGAGTGAGCTCATATCAATAAATTGGGCCTGATACAACTTTATGTCTCTACCATCATTATCCCACAATCCTGTTAGTATTTGTTCCTACAAGTCTCAGATTTGTCTGTTTAAATAAGACACACTTAAGTGGTTCCTTTGGAGTGCTGCTCACATGTTATCTCACATCATACCTTACCTTTAGGGGCCTGCTGGGACTTGAGCATAGTTATAGGTCTAGAGGCAGAGAGGAGTCTAAGGTAGATCCTGAGGAGAATCAGCATTGTCTCAGTAGTGATTACAGTTTCCTTGGGAGCTCCAGGTTAATTTCCTCAGATGGCCATGGAAAGGCCAATATTACTGCTGGTGAAGAGGCTGATACTATCTGAAGTATGGAAACTATTTCTGCTGGTGATGCAGAAACTGCTTCCTTCTTTAAGGAGGTAGGCAAGTCTTCCACTAGCAAAGACTTATCAGAATTTCGGGGCTCAGTGTCCCCAGCTGCATTAGTGTCTTCCCATAGTACCTTTTCCTAACTTATAAGATTCCATTCTTTTCCACTTAATATCCTCCCTCCACAAGTGAATTAGAGGGAGAAAAAGAAGTCTACAAAAATAAACACCTTTGATCTTCCATTAAACCTTGTGTTAGAAACAACCCTATGAGAGAAGAAAAACACCTATCTCTTGCACATCATTCAGAGGTTCTGCTTTCAAGAAATGTAATGCTATATTATAAAAATGTCTAAACTTAGGATTATCAGACCTTGGTTCTTCCTTCACAAGAGAGTTGTGTGATTTTGGGTTGTCATATCACCTCAGCTTTGTTGTTGTTGCTGTTCAGTCACTCAGTCATGTCTAACTCTTTGCTACCCCATAGACTGCAGCACGCCAGGCTTCCCTGTTCTTCATCATCTCTCAGAGCTTGCTAAAACTCATGTCCATTGAGTCAGTGATGCCTTCCAACCATCCTGTCCTCTGTTTTCCCCTTCTTCTCCTGCCTTAAGTCTTTCCTAGCATCAGGATCTTTAATAATAAGTCCTTACTTCACATCACATAGCCAAAATATTGGAGTTTCAGCTTCAGCATCAGTCCTTCCATTAATATCCAGGATTGATTTTCTTTAGGATTGACTGGTTTGATCTTGCAGTCCAAGGAACTCTCAAGAGTCTTCTTCACCAACACCAAAGTTCAAAAGCATCAATTCTTCAGCTCTCAGGTCCAACTCTCACATCCATACATGACTATTAGAAAAACCATAGCTTTGACTATACGAACCTTTGTTGGCAAAGTGATGTCTCTGCTTTTTAATATGTTGTGCAGGTCTGTCATAATTTTTCTTCCAAGCAGCGTCTTTTAATATCATGGCTGCAGTCACCATCTGCAATTAATTTTGGAGCCCAAGAAAATAAAATCACCTCAGCTTATTCTTCAGAAATATGCAGATACTATTAATTTTCTTTATTTCCTTTAGGGATGTCATCAAAACATAAAAGGAAACATGGTACAAAAATGCAAGAGATTATAGTTATAAAATTTTTCTGTAAGGTTATTAAGAGGAAGATCTGATTCTCGGCTAGTAAACTTATTACTTATAAGACCTACTCTTGCAAAATATAACAGTTCTTTCACTATCTTGGTGATCAATATGTTCTTAAAATATTATGTAATCTGGGCTCAAGATCCATGTTTCCTACATTAACATACATAATATAGTTCTCACACTAAATAAAATGTTTAGAAGCTTTCTTTCATTAGCTGCTGTGATCCATTATTGGTTTACACCCTAAAATTTTCCTACAATTATCTGCAAAGTTAATAAACCAACTATGAAAGCCATCTGGAACTAGAAGAAATGAAAAAAATTCTGCTCCAAATAACTGATACTATAATAGATGGTATGTCACACACAGTGATGATACAAACTCCACTATTAGTAAAGGAGAGAGAACAGAGTTTTACATAAATGAAATACTGATTGCTTACTATCAGTCATGGTAAAGTTCCATGGTAATACACTCCTGAAAGTCTGAGCAGCTTTGCCTATTGCTTATCTATCTACATGCATAGGACCCTTCGCCTGTTTATCACAGAACCAGCAGAGCTCAGCTGCCTGCATGGATGAGGACACATTTAGAGGTCTTGGGCAAGTTATCTAAGCTCTCAGAGCACTAGAATCCTTATTAAAATTTAGAAACCTTGCCATGAACCCATCCTATAGACTTAGATGGATCACAGGGAAAAATGACATTGCAATTGTTCTAATAGCGAACTTCATTATTCACATGTAGTTCAAAAAACAAAGGGAAAACTAAACCCACAATTCAGAATGTGTTACTAATAATTCTTGAATTTGTTAATCTATTACTGCTCATTCTCATCTCAGTCACGTCTGACTCTGTGTAAACCTATGGACTGCAGTCTGCCAGGGCCCTCTGTCCATGCGATTCTCCAGGCAAAAATACTGGAGTGGGTAGCCTTTCCCTTCTCCAGGGGATCTTCCACCTTGCAGGCAGATTCTTTACCAGCTGAGCCACAAGGGAAGTCCTGTTAAAATGGGGCTAAGTTAAATGCTTTGTTTGGAGTCTCAAATATCCTATTTTATTTGGAAATTGGCTTCTCTGATAGCTCAGTTGGTAAAGAATCCACCTGCAATGCAAGAGATCCTGGTTTAATTCCTGGGTTGGGGAGATCCGCTGAAGAAGGGATAGGCTACTCACTCCAGTATTCTTGGGCTTCCCTTGTGGCTCAGCTGTTAAAGGATCTGCTTATAATGCAGGAGACCTGGGTTCAGTCCTGGGTTGGGAAGATACCCTGGAGAAGGGAAAGACTACACACTTCAGTATTCTGACCTGGAGAATTCAATGGACTATACAGTTCAATGGGTTGCGAAGAGTCAAACACAACTGAGAAACTTTCTCTTTTTTTCACTTTCACTGTAGTACTTCTTTAGGCCTCTTCTCAAATCTTGTGATGAACACATTATATTATTTTAGTTAAAATTCAATGATGTAACTCAGAAGTCACTTCATATTTCTTAGTACTAAATATAAGCAAAGTTTTATTATTCAATTTTATATTTATTTTATTTCATTTGTTATATATCTAAGCCAAAGAAGGCATTTTTTACCTTTCTTTAGGCATATTCTCCAAATCTAATAATTAACCATAAAAATACTATTAAAATTGGACTCAATCAATAGTATGTGTAAAACAAAAGGAAACCACATCCTCTCCCCTTGCCATCTCAGTTTATAGAAAATTCTTGAGACTAGGAGATCTTCCCTCTAGGTCTGTCCCTGATACATATTGCTTATTGGATCTTGGGCAACTCAGTTAATCTCCTTTAGGAGGTTCAGTTTCTAAACCACAAAATAAGATAGTTGTGTTTGACCTGCGCAGTTCACTAGACATGTATAAGAATTACAGATGGATATTTACAGGAAAAATTCTATCAACTTAAAGCTTATTATTCAGATCCTTTAATGTGGTAATCTTATTTCTTAAAGCTTATCCTCAGAAAATAATTCTAAGGTAAAACAAATTGTATTCCAAAATGCTTACAATGACATCTTTAAACAATATTTGTAAACATTTCTAAAGTTATTGAATATTTGAATAATTATGTAAATAGTATATAATTTCTACCTTTAGTATAAGAGCTTTTTCACAGATCTCCCTATCTATCCATAAATTTATCTAATTATAGATCCATTTTATTTTTTTGATACTTGAATTGAGATAATGTATAGCTGCTATTTTTTAATTCTCTTACTACTGTGAGCTACACTGACTGATTTTTGTATCCCTAAAATAAATCCTACCTAATAATATATTATCTTTTTTATATGATACTGGATTTATCTTGCTAATAATTTGTACTTTACTGTAAGTATTTTTGTCAGTGTTTGGTAATAGTCTGTTCTGGTCTCATAAAACAAATTGGGAAGTGTTCTTGTGTAAGACGGGTTTTATTTATTCCTTAAATATTTGATAGAACTCATCTGCATGTACATATATACATACATTTATGGGCTTCCCTGGTAGCTCAGATGGTAAAGAATCCTCTTGCAATGTGAGAGACATGGGATCAATCCCTAGTTTGGGAAGATCCTCTGGAAGAGCACATGGCAACTCACTCCAGTATTCTTGCCTGGAGAATCCCCATGGACAAAGGTGCCTGGAGGGCTACAGTCCATGGGGTTGCAAAGAGTTGGACATGACTGAGCAACTAGGCACAGCAACATATATATATATATATGTTAAGACAATGACAACCCACTCCAGTACTCTTGCCTGGAAAATCCCATGGATGGAGGAGCCTGATAGTCTGCAGTCTATGGGGTCCCTAATAGTTGGACATGATTGAGCGGCTTCGCTTTCACTTTTCACTCCCATGCATTGGAGAAGGAAATGGCAACTCACTCCAGTGTTCTTGCCTGGAGAATCCCAGGGACGGCGGAGTCTGGTGGGCTGCTGTCTATGGGGTCACAGAGTCGGACAGGACTGAAGTGACTTAGCAGCAGTGGCATGTATATATATATATATATATATATATATGTGTGTGTGTATATATACATACATACATATGTGTGTGTGTGTGTGTGTGTATTTACATATACATACTATTTCTTTTTTTATGCTTTTATTTATTTATTTTTTATTGTTTTTGCCATACAATGTCATGATTATACATACTATTTCTATTTCTATTGTTCTTCCATGCCCTTCTACAGGGGCTCTTCCCAACCCAGAGACTGAACTCCTGTCTCTAATGTCTCCTGCATTGGCAGTTGGTTTCTTCACCTGGGTCGCCCCTAATATTGGAGGACAATTTGCTAAATCTCTAATTTTTAAAAATATGTTTTCTCTATTTTGCAGTACATAATTTCTATTTATCTCCATATTAACAGACCCTTTCCACTGCAGTCTAAAATATATTGTTAAGTCCATAAAATGTTTTCCCCCTTTAAGAAACTGGCTTTTTTTTTTTTCAGAAGAGAACTAGAGCTTTTATTTTTTTTTTGATGAGACTTTCTGTCACTTCATTCATTATTGTCACATTTTCTCTGAGTTTTTGAACATTAATTTTAATGGCTACTTTAAAGACCTTGCTTTCTAATTCCAATATGGGGTTTATCTTGGATAATTTTTCTAATTGTCAAATTTTCCCCCTAAATCATATTTGCTTCTTTCTGGGTTAGTAATTTGGTTTTTTTGGCATATCACATGTTGTATATTATATATTGTAGAAAATCAGAAATATGCCTTCCTTTATGGAGTTTTAAATTTTTTTTATCAAATAATTCAATTAATAGTAATTATATTGCCATTCATAGGCTTTTTTCTTGTATATTGTCACTTTGTTTTTTTCTTTTTTCTTAGTCCCAAACTTCTCCCCTTATTCTGAATATAGTCTTCCCCTCATTTGTTCTTTCTGGAGAATCAGCTAAATGCCTGAAGTGCTCAGGGATTTGATTTTGCTACAGTGTCAATGTCTTCCAACACTGCTCAGTCTCTGGAAATTTTCTCAAATCTTAGCCACACAGAAACAGGTCCCTGCTAAGCCTAACAGTGCCCTGCCTGCACATCTGTAGCTCATCTCCAACCCAAGCCCTTTCAAGGAATCATGGTACTATTTTCTGTTCCTCATTCCACATAACTTTCTCTTCTCTATCATTTTTTCCAGAGTACACCAGCTGCTCAGTAGTCTCTCTCTCTGCTTCTACTTTGTGCAACACCATGTGCTCTAAATCATACCTGTCCCTTATCTCACTGTGGAGGTTCACTCAGTGAAATGGGAGGTTCAGTTGGGCAATAATGCCATCCTTCTCCCTTTACTTCCCTTGATTTGGTTTTCTTCCATTTACCAACTTAAGATCCACTATCCCCCATGTCTATTTAGCCCCACCTCCCTTTCAGTATTAAACTGAGTTAAAGAAGAAAATTTTAAAATAATCCAGCTTATCAAAAATAAACAAATGGGACCTAATCAAGCCTACAAGCAACATAAACTATAGACAAAATGAAAAGACAATTTACAGAATGGAAGAAAATATTTGCAAATGATGCAATCAACAAGAATTTAATTTCCAAAATATACAAATACTTCTTATAACTCAACAACAAAAAAAGAAACAACCCAACCAAAAAATGTGAAAACCTGAATAAACAATTCTTCAAAAAGACAATAAGACAGGCAACAGGCACATGAAATGATACTCAACATCACTAACTATTGGAGAAAAGCAAATCGAAATTACAAAAAGGTAATTAGGTTGGCCATCATTAAAAAGTTTACAAATAACCAACATTGTAGAGGGTGTGGAGAAAAGGTAATCCTCCTACACTATTGGTGGGAATGTTAATTGGTGCAGCCACTATGGAAAACAATATTCAGTTCAGTTGCTCAGTTGTGTCCAACTCTTTGTGACACCAAAAAACTTAAAAATAGAGTTGACATATGATTCAGCAATCCCATTCCTGGCTATATATCTAGATAAAACTCTAATTCAAAAAGATACATGCACCCCTATGTTCACAGCAGCACTATTCACAATAGACAAGACATTGTGACAGATAAATGGATAAAGAAGACATAGTACTTATACATAATGGAATACTATAATAAAATAATGTCATTTACAGAAACTTGGATGCAACCAGAGATTATCATATTAAATGAACTAAGTCAAAAAGAGAAATATAATATTACTTATATGTGGAAGCTAAAATATGACATGAATGAATTTACATATGAAATGAAAACAGATTCACAAATGTAGAGAACAGACTTGTGGCTATCAAAGGGGAGAAGAGTTGGGGAGGGATGGATTGGGAGTTTAGGATTAGCAAATGCAAACTATTATATATAGATGGATAAACAACAAGGTCCTACTATATAGCACAAGGAACTATATTTAATATAAGAATATAAAAAAGAATATATATGCATTGCACATTCATGTGTGTGTGTGTGTGTGTGTGTGTGTGTGTGTATATAACTGAACCATTTCTCTGTATGAAAGAAAATAAAGTGAAAGTGAAAGTTGTTCAGTTGTGTCTGACTTTGTACAGTCCATGGAATCCTCCAGGCCAGAATACTGGAGTAGGTAGCCTTTCCCTTCTCCAGGGGATCTTCCCAATCCAGGCATTGAACCCAGGTCTCCCACATTGCAGGCAGGTTTTTTACCAGCTGAGCCACAAGGGAAGCCCAAGAATACTGGAGTGGGTAGTCTATCCCTTCTCCAGTCAATCTTTCCTACCCAGGAATCAAACTGGGGTCTCCTGCATTGCCGGATGATTCTTTACCATCTGAGCTATCAGGGAAGCCATGTTCCCAGTAAAACAGGATATCTGAGACACCAAACAAAGCATTTAACTTAACCCCATATTTAACATCTCCCTATTACTGTGAAGTGGCAGTAATGGGGGGATTCCCAGGTGGCTCAGTGGGTAAAGAATCTGCCTGCAGTGCAGGTGATGTAGGAGACACAGGTTTAACTGAGCTTTCTGGGTAGCTCAAACAGTAAAGAATCTGCCTGCAATTCAGGAAACCTGGGTTCGATCCCTGGGTTGTAAAGATCCCCTGGAGAAGGGCATGGCAACCCACTCCAATATTCTTGCCTGGAGAATTCCATGGACAGAGGAGCCTGGAGGGCTAGAGTCCATGGACTTGCAAAGAATTGGACATGACTGAGCAACTAACACACACAGAAATTAACAAAACATTGCAAATCAACTGTACTTCATAATCCAGTTTCCCACCTACCACCCTCACCTAATTTAGTACATCGTAATTAAGGTTATCTTCATGTGAAACTGATCATGGATATGGTGGTCTCAGGGTGAATTTTGCACTTCTGCTCTCCTCAGACTCACTCTTCACTGTTGCCTTGACTCTGAGATGTATGACCTCTGATTCCTCACAAGGTATTCTGTGACTTCTCTATTGTGATTCTTAGACCCACTCACTCAAACTCTTCAGCTATATCTCCACCCCTACATTCTAAAGAAACCCCATTTCTAGTTCTGAGCTTCTTCACAGATCCTTTCAGAAAGGAGACCCAGGAACTCACAGATTTCTAGACACAGCTTTATTCATTACAGTGTTGAATCAAATGGAATGCCTTGTTTAAATATACTTATCCTTTAAATGAGTTGTTATTTGGCTCCACAAGCACATCAAATATTTTCTTTTTTAATTTGTGTAATCTTAAAGCAAATGATCAATGTTCTTGGTATCTATATAAACCAGCTTTAAGTTTATGACTGCAATTTTGGTAGTTTTAAATACATTCAACAAAACTAAAGATGCTTTTCATTTTTGTCCCCTGATTATAAAACAATCAAAATATGTGCTATGCTTCCATATAAATGGTTATATTTCTTTCCTTGGGATGCAGAAAGAAAGCATACCATAATTTCTTCCCTTGAGATGATAAACTGGTATGGGACTCAAGACCAACAGCTCTGAAATAATGGTGTTCTTTCCAAGAAACACTTTGAGCATTTATGCGGCTCAAATTATACAGGGTTTAAAGTTTCAGAAGACATTACTTTTTAGGTGGTAATTTACTAAGAATAACTGGAATGAGGTACTTTTTCCATAAAATGTTCAATATTTACAAATATCTGCATATTTGTTGATATTAAATACAAAAACAGTAATCTAGAAACAGGATGGGGAAGATATTTTATTTAACAATGAAGAAAGTGAAGCTCAGTGTGGTGTGGTCAGGTGACTTATTGAAGGTCACATAGATAGTTAATTATCCTACCACTCTAATTTGGCTCCTTCAACATGACTGAGACATCAAGACACTTCAGTAAGTTTAAGTGTTTGATCAATAATTCAAGGAGCTACTAATTGAATGGGCAATGTTTTGGGATACATTAAGAGGTATTGCGTCTCTAAGAGGCACTCTCAAAGGTCATGTGATAGCTGCAGTTCAACGCAGCTTGTCATAAAGCATCCTTCTAAATAAATTATTCAGATTATAAACTACATACCCATTAGCTTTAGGTAAAATGCTGATAAGTGTGTTTATTCTCAAGCTGCTCATCAAGCACATTAATATGTATTTCCTCAATTATAATAAACAAATATAAGTCAACCACAAACAGGTGAAAGGCATCAAAACAGTCCAATGAAAAACAGGGAGAAGACAAATAAGTTTGCTCATTTCAGCAAACCTACACTATTGGGACTGTACTTTCAGCATGTTATTTCAGAATAAACATTTTTTAGGAAGAATCTACACAGCACCTTTCACAGCTGAGTTAGGTATGCCTGATGCTGCTATCAATGAACAGCAGGTATGTGCTGGTGAGCTGGGATCAGTGACTTTAATTCCAAAAGTAAAATGATCTTTGAATAAGAAAAAAAGCCCAGTGTTATCAGTCACTTTTGTGAAATCCCTGCACACTGTAACTAATCATATGTGAGAACTAGCTGCATTCTGAATGATATGGAAGGCAGGGACCACAACATTTGCTAACTTGTGCTGTGTGAATCAGTCAGTATCGGTTCAGTAGCTCAGTCGTGTCTGACTCTTTGCAACCCCATGAACTGCAGCATGCCAGACCTCCGAATCCATCACCAACACCAGGAGTCTACCCAAACCCATGTACATTGAGTCGGTGATGCCATCCAGCCATCTCATCCTCTGTCGTCCCTTCTCCTCCTGCCCCCAATCCTTCCCAGCATCATGGTCTTTTCCAATGAGTCAATACTTCGCATGACGTGGCCAAGGTATTGGAGTTTCAGCTTCAACATCAGTCCTTCCAATGAACACCCAGGATTGATCTCCTTTAGGATGGACTTGTTGGATCTCCTTGCAGTCCAAAGGACTCTCAAGAGTCTTCTCTAACACCATAGTTCAAAAGCATCAATTCTTCAGGGCTCAGACTTCTTCACTGTCCAACTCTCACATCCATACATGACTACTGGAAAAACCATAGCCTTGACTAGACAAACCTTTGTTGGCAAAGTAATGTCTCTGCTTTTCAATGTGCTATCCAGGTTGGCCATAACTTTCCTTCCAAGGAGTAGGCGTCTTTTGATTTCATGGCTGCAATCACCATCTGCAATGATTTTGGAGCCCCCCCAAAAATAAAGTCTGACACTTTCTGCACTGTTTCCCCATCTATTTCCCATGAAGTGATGGGACCAGATATGATGATCTTAGTTTTCTTAATGTTGAGCCTTAAGCCAACTTGTTCACTCTCCTCTTTCACTTTCATCAAGAGGCTCTTTAGTTCTTCTTCACTTTCTGCCAGAAGGGTGGTGTCATCTACATATCTGAGGTTATTGATATTTCCCCCAGCAATCTTGATTCCAGCTTGTGCTTCTTCCATCCAAGTGCTTCTAATGATGTACTCTGCATATAGTTAAATAAGCAGGGTGACAATATACAGCCTTGACGTACTCCTTTTCCTATTTGGAACCAGTCTGTTGTTCCATGTCCAGTTCTAACTGTTGCTTCCTGACCTCCATACAGGTTTCTCAAGAGGCAGGTCAGATGGTCTGCCATTCCCATCTCTTGTCACAATTTTCCACAGTTTATTGTGATCCACACAGTCAAAGGCTTTGGCATAGTCAATAAAGCAGAAATAGATGTTTTTCTGGGACTCTCTTGCTTTTTCGATAATCCAGTGGATATTGGCAATTTCATCTCTGGTTCCTCTGCTTCTTCTAAAACCAGCTTGAACGTCTGTGTGAATAATCTTATCTTTTCTAGAAAATCTCAGGAAAGAAAAGCATACAATCTTCAAACTCTCAAGAAATTGATTTAAGCTTAGTTATGTGCTTATGGGCAACCAAATAGTGGAGAAAATGAAACAAAAAATTCTTAAGTGATTAGAATACCTTTACATTTAAAACTAAATTAAATTAAAAATGAATTGAATGTACTTATTTAAAGTAACAGAAACCAATAAAGAATAAATTAACAAAGCATCAATGTTATTCTTCAAACCAAGTACTTAATATTATTCTTAACTAAGGAATTATGTATCATTAAAACTGTTTGGGATGTGAAAAGAAATAGTTTCAAATCTTGGAGTCTATTAGACCTGGATTTAAATATCTAGCAGCTGCTCAAAAGCTGTGGAGATTGTAGAATAAACATTAGGCTCCTTTGGTCACAAAAGAAACCATCCTAAACAAATAGGGAAGGGTATTTCAGTCTGATAAATGATTGGTTCAAAAGGATACATTCACCCAAGTGTTCACTGAAGCACTGTTTACAACTGCCAAGACATGGAAGCAAACTGAATGTCCATCGACAGGGGGATGGATAAAGATGTGGTACATATATACAGTGGAATATTACTGAGCCATTGAAAAGAATGAAATAATGCCACTGAAAGAATGTGGATGGGCCTGAAAATTATTGTACTAAGTGAACTAAGAAAAAGGAAAATATCATATGATATCACTTATAAGTGGAATCTAAACAGTGATACAAATGAATTTATTTACACAACAGAAGCAGACTCAGAGTAAGAATTTATGGTTATAGGAGAGAAGTATGGGAGGAAGGATAGATTGGGAGTTTGAGATTGATGTGTATATACTGCTTATATTTAAAATATAGTGTCTTTCCATAAAAAAAAATAATGATAATAAATTCTTGGAAAGCATCAGAATTGCAAATATTTCCAAGGACCTCAGCAATAAAAACAGGGGAAGTTTTCTCTGAAACTCTGCCATTAGATATTGCAATTCCTGCTGGAGATCACAGTAATGTTTAAGTGGAGGAGAGACCAACATTCTGAACCTCTTTCTAAGCTGAATGTCTTGAGATGAAGCTTGTTTTATGGGTCAAGCTACCTTAGGTCCGCATTACAAGAAGTGGTAAAAGGTCTACGGCAGGTGGGGATGCATGCTCATATTCAGAGTATCACTTTTTTCCCTCTAAGCTGATCAGGTTTCTCCCCAGGAGAACTATCCTTCAGGGACACAATATGAATCCCTTTTTAAAATTATTTCCAATTACCTTCCTCTACTCTTTTTACTAAGTTTTACTTTTTACTGTGACCAAAATGCCAAGCAATATCCTTCCTCCCACATTTGTGCAGAAAACTCTAGCCAAAAAAAAAAAAAAAAAAACAAAAAACCTCACTGCTTCTCTCAAGGAGTTGAAGGTGGACTAGGTTCTGCTTGGGAAACTTTTAGAACCCAGATAAGCTCATGTTAAGAAACAAACAAATAAAACATACACACACCTTCCCCCCACACACACACACATACACACACAGAAATCAGTTATGACATGACCAGAGAGAGCATTTGGTAATTATCAAAAGTGATCAGGAAATATGCATGATGCTATAAGTTTATATGATTTTAAGCCTGCATTGTTTGTGATCTTGATTGTGTCTAACCATAGCAACTCAAAGATAGTTTTCTTCTTCTGTAAAATATGAAGAAATGTGTAATAGTCACTCCCTTCCTATGCTCAAGGTAGAGAGAGAAGACAATGAGATACAATGCTGGAAGTTCATTGACCCTCCCCCTCCTGTGTATCATAAATTAGCTTTACTTATCTCAATATGGGAAAGAAAAAAAGACTGATTATGTAAATTTCCACACTCACCATGCATTCTTTCAAAGTAGTAATCTGAGGATGCAGGTGAAAAACTAATGCTAATTTTCACGACTGCCTGGTATATGCCTTTGATAGAATATTTCTATCATTTCAACAGCAGATACCAACCAAGTCAGGGAAAATTCAAGATCAAACAAATAAGAAAGCCAAAGAAAACTCAATTTAAAAACCACCATTTTTGTAGTACTTTAAAGTAAGATCTTTATCCTTCTTCTTTTCCACTATGATGACTTGTTACTGGTGCTGAAAAGCCTATTATTTCCACACATTGACTAAGTGCAAAAAGCAAGACATTTAAAAGGCTCATTAGCAGATTTCTGACTTGATCCTAACACAAGTTGACTAGAGTCCTTGTCAATTCTTTTCCTATGGTTAATACCACCTCCCTGAAGTCATCCAAACCAAAAAGGTAAGACAAGGTGTTGTGATTTCAAGCACTTACAGGTAACAAGAAAGAATGAGGCAGCTTAAGTATAATCAAACAGGAAGACTATGGAAAATCAAAGAGTGTAGGACGTTCTACAGGATCAGAAGCTCTGAGAGGCCAGGTTTTTCTAATTTTAAAGGAAGCTAGAGTTTTAATTAGTAACAAAAATATTTTGAGTTTAAAACATGTACAAACTATTTTTAAAAGCTTTAGATACTTTGTCAGTAAAACAAAATACTTTGACCTGAGTTACATTTATGCTCTGCCAGATTGTGATTTCTGTGAGACAGATACTCTGAGAACAGGCAGGTGGTTTCTCTTTCCTTTTTGAAGGATTCCTTGCAGCTTCTGCTCAAGTGTGGGTTCCCAGAGGCCCTTCCAAAGAAACTAACAGATGACGAAGCAGATAGAAGCTATCAACGAAAAGATCAAAACAAGATGGAAATATGCCATTATGACAGTGTCCCCTGGTCCACTCCTTTCTGGAGGCTGATTTGCATTTGCACTACCAGGGCAGAAGGCTCAAGGGCATCAGGACCATGGCTTTAGAAATGAGAAACCACTTCTTGCCTCAAATGAGAGTAACATCTATGACAAAGAACATCTATATACAACAGTCATGCTTTCTCCTTAGTAGACCTCACTACACGGGTCTTGGATCTGGTTTAGAGTTGCTTCTCCCTATGTGTTGGAGGATAAAACAATTTATGGTAATAGTACTCTGCTTAATATTCTAGACTTATTAAGTCATAACTGCCTGTTAAACTTTTGAATACATTCAGTTCAGTTCAGTTTATTCTCAGTCATATCTGACTCTTTGTGACCACATGAACTGCAGCACACCAGGCCTTCCTGTCCATCACCAAATCCCAGAGTCCACCCAAACCCATGTCCATTGAGTTGGTGATGCCATCCAACCATTTCATCCTATGTCGTCCTCTTCTCCTCCTGCCCTCAGTCTTTCCCAGCATCAGGGTCCTTTCAAATGAGTCAGCTCTTCACATGAGGTGGCCAAAGTACTGGAGCTTCAGTTTTAGCATCAGACATTCTAATGAATATTCAGGACTGATTTCCTTTAGGATGGACTGGTTGGACCTCCTTGCAGTCCAAGGGACTCTTCAAGAGTCTTCTCCAACACCATAGTTCAAAAGCATCAATTCTTCTGCACTTGGCCTTCTTTACAGTCCAAATCTCACATCTATATATGACCACTGGAAAAACCATAGCCTTGACTAGACAGACTGTTGTGTACAAAGTAATGTTTCTGCTTTTCAATATGCTGTCTAGGTTGGTCATAACTTTCTGTCCAAGGAGTAAGTGTCTTTTGATTTCATGGTTGCAATCACCATCTGCAGGGATTTTGGAGCCCCCCAAAATAAAGTCTGACACTGTTTCCCCATCTATTTGCCATGAAGTGATGGGATCAGATACCATGACCTTAGTTTTATGAATGTTGAGCTTTAAGCCAACTTTTTCACTCTCCTCTTTCACTTTCATCAATAAGCTCTTTATTTCTTCTTCACTTTCTGCCAGAAGGGTGGTGTTGTCTGCATATCTGAGGCTATTGATATTTCTCCTGGCAATCTTGATAACAGCTTGTGCTTCCTCCAGCCCAGCGCTTCTCATGATATACTCTGCATATAAGTTAAATAAACAGGGTGACAATATACAGCCTTGACATACACCTTTTCCTATTTGGAACCAGTCTGTTGTTCCATGTCCAATTCTAACTGTTGCTTCCTGACCTGCATACAGGTTTCTCAAGAAGCAGGTCAGGTGGTCTGGTAATCCCATCTTTTTCAGTATTTTCCACAGTTTATTGTGAACCACACAGCCAAAGGCTTTGTCATAGTCAATAAAACAGAAATAGATGTTTTTTTCTGGAAATCTTGCTTTTTCGATGATCCAGCGGATGTTGGCAATTTGATCTCTGGTTCTTCTGCCTTTTCTAAAACCAGCTTGAACATCTGGAAGTTCACAGTTCATGTATTGCTGAAGCCTGGCTTGGAGAATTTTAAGCATTACTTTACTAGTGAGTGAGATGAGTGCAATTGTGCGGCAGTTTGAGCATTCTTTGGCATTGCCTTTCATTGGGATTGGGATGAAAACTGAAGTTTTTCAGTCCTCTGGCCACTCCTGAGTTTCCCAAATTTGCTGGCTTATTGAGTGTAGCACTTTCACAGCATCATCTTTCAGGATTTGAAATAGCTCAACTGGAATTCCATCACCTCCACTAGCTTTGTTTGTAGTGATACTTCCTAAGGCCCATTTGACTTCACATTCCAGGATTCCAGGATTCCAGCCAGCTCTAGGTGAGTGATCACACCATCGTGATTATCTGGGTCATCAAGATCTGTCTTTTACATTTTCTCTGTGTATTCTTGCCACGTCTTCTTAATATCTTCTGCTTCTCTTAGGTCTCTACCATTTCTGTCCTTCATTGAGCCCATCTTTGCATGAAATGTTCCCTTGGTATCCCTAATTTTCTTGACGAGATCTCTAGTCTTTCCCATTCTATTGTTTTCCTCTGTTTCTTTGCACTGATTGCTGAGGAAGGCTTTCTTATCTCTCCTTGCTATTCTTTGGAACTCTGCATTTAAATGGGTATATCTTTCCTTTTCTCCTTTGCTTTTTGCTTCCCTTCTTTTTACAGCTATTTGTAAGGCCTCCTCAGACAGCCATTTTGCTTTTTTACATTTCTTTTTCTTGGGGATGGTCTTACTTCCTGTCTCCTGTACTATATTTACTCTTGTAAAAATAAATTTTGTAACTAGTTTCATTCTTTTACAAGTGGCTGTCCAGTTTTCCCAGCACCACTTGTTAAAGAGATTGTCTTTTCTCCATTGTATATTTTTGCCTCCTTTGTCACAGTAGCCAAATGGAACGAAGTTCTTATAGATTAAGTGTTGTGCCACAAAAAATGTTTTACTTTTATGTAAATTATTATTTTTGTAGTTATTGCTCATCAGCAAACAGGGATATCCTAATGGCTTTCTTCATACTGGCTCTTCATTTATATTCCTTAGCATTATTTCTTCTGAAGGTTTTCCACTACAAGCTAAGCAGTCCTGAAATTCACTTTTCCTTTGAAGAAACCTCTCTGCCTCCCAAACATCTCTAGTCATCTTCAGGGCTCTCTTCCTATGTAATTCTAGATTAGAACAGGGTATTGTTTTATAGTGAGTCTTCATCCACTGCTATGAAGAAACAAAGTGAAGTGCTACATCTTGTGAATAATTACTTTAGAAAACCAACTGAAAATGTAGCAGGATAAAGCAATGGAATTCATGCTTCATCTCATTCATTTTGACAGTTGCAGGAATCCAAGTCCAATTGTGCTGCTATAAAACTACAGGCAGAGGCTGGCAAAAAGGAAAAGACATGTTACTGTCAAAGCAACTCTCATTGCAGCTGAAGGACCATTACATTTCGCCTGTGGAGCACCAAGATACTTTCTGTGTTCTTGGCAAATTAACAACTAGGAAGGGAATTCTGAATGATTTTCCATGTATGACCATCGAATAAATAAATAATCTACTAACAGCTGTTATGCACAGAGAACATGTTTCCATTGATATCCATCTGCAATTCCTCCAGGCTGACCTTTGTACTCAGGTCAGGACTCCCTCAAGCCAGGGAGAAAAAATTTCCTACACCTTGAGGTGTAGGAAAGGAACAAGCAATGATTATCTTTTCTCTGACTTTGTCTCTCTTAGGCCCAAGTTTTGGATAGAAAATAATTAAGTGTTCTGCAAAGAAGAGATGAAAAACTATGATGAAAAAGAAGTAAATAGTGCTGCAAAGAAAACTATTACAAAATAGATACATGTCTATATTTAACAAACATACTGATTCCATACAAATTAACATACATATATTATTAACATAAATATAATAGTTTTTGAAGACCTATGAGTTATCAAAACACTTAAAAATGATTAAAATTAAAACTATAAATTATTAAATCTTTTCAGAGAGTAGGGGTACAGATAAGTAGGATTGGGGTGAGAAATTGTTGCTTCTGATAAAAAATACACAGACTTCTTTTTACTATGCCATATGTTACTCTGACAAGTATAATTATTAAAGATGCTATAAAATATGGCTTTAAAATAAAATTATTTTAGATAGAATGTGAACTAGGTTAATTAATTGATAATATAAATAGTCACACTTATTTTCTGAGAGAAAGTAATTATAATGATAATAATATAGGAAGGTCAAAGTTTCTTGCTCCATTTATCAAGTAAAAAAAATGAGATTCAAAACCAATGAGAAAATCCTCCAAGATTACTCATAAGTCAAGGACCTAGTGATGAGGAGAAAACCCATATTTCTGACACAGAGTTCAGCATTCTTCCCATTTTCTGCTCACCTGACAAAGGGGATATTCACAAAGACCAGTCAGGAGAGGCAAATGACTATAAAGCAAACAACAGGGAAAGAAAGCTATTTTTACCCATAGAGACACTGACCTCAGATTTAAAACAGATTGAAAATACAAATTGATTGAATATTGTTCTAAGGTTTTTTATGTATATGCATACTTTATTATAAATGTTATTTTTCTACATTTCAAGAAAATCAAAAACTTTCTAAGATTTTTTAAAAATAATGCATAAGTGAGCCATTGAGCCACAACATGATAAGACATCAGACATGAGTGCGACGCAGTCCTAATGCTGTAAGGGTGACAGATATACCATTCCATTTATCATCTCTGACAGAAGGAGAATACTGGAATTAGTGAACCATAGTCAGGTGTAGTGTGGTAATGCCAAGATTTAGGGAACAGCAGAGCCAAGGAATATATGTCTCTTACTAAAGTGGGGCCAGAGGAAAGGATTAAGAAGGATGCAGACCAGACCATGGACAGATAAACAGCAGGGCAGACTTGGCAGCCCAGGCCACTCTCCTATCATTCATCACAGCTTTCTTACTGGAGAAGAGGGGCATCCATTCCATTCAGAGCTTTTCTGACTGTCATGATTTCTGTGAAATGTAAAGCCTGTTGCATCAAGCTATCTGCAGTGATGCTTGAACAGCCTCTCCTTGGAGATTAATTCAGAATATGACTGGGCATTAGTTATTCTCTCTCTTTCTCCCTCCCTCCCTCCTTCCCTCTCCCTCAATGGAAATGAGCTTTTGGTGGGGAAGTCAGAGTTTAGATTTCTTTTGCTCTGTGTCTGACCCCCATCTTGTCTCTGTGCATTTCAGCCCTGGGTTTGTAAACCTCTGTGCAGTTTATGCTTTTAAAAATAATTTTATCATGATGTTTTTGGATGAAAAGTGACATGGAAGTAGAAATAAGAGTTTAGATAAGCCATTTCACTGCATCCACTTTGTTACCCTGTTGCTGAATACATGGGAGGGGGAAGTTGGGAAGCTGTTGTGGAAATATGATTCCACAGTTAAAAAAAGGAAGAAAAAATAATTTTGATTACCAGAACGGTACACAGAAACACACACACACACACACACACACCCCTCATGTCCCATTTCCAAGGTCCCCTCCCTAAGTGAAATGATCTGACACTCCTTTTCAATGCAGGACTCAGTTAATCATTCAGCAGATTACAATAGCCCATCTCCCCTGATATGGTATATATAACTGTGGTTTGGCCTGATTCTAAAACATAAAACAGTGTGTGTGTGTGTGTGTGTGTGCATGTGCATGTGTGTGTGTGCACGCGCACGTGCTGGGAGCAGTGTGGGTGATAAAATTAGAAAATATACTATGCACTTCATATACTATGCACTTCAATTCAAAACCTCTGTCAGCATATGCTGTCTTGAGATCCACATTGGAAATTAAAGGAGGGGAGAAAGTTCCAGAGTTTTCAGGGGAAAAGTCAGGTGATAAATAAAGCAAGAAACTATGAACTTTTCACTGGAGATCTATCTGGAACAGGAAAAAGCACCACTTTTCTCCTATCCCCTGGCATCATGCGGGTGACAGTTATGCAAAGACAGAATGTGAGATGTAGGAAGGTGCAGAGGTGCAAGATGGGGCCACCAGCAGAAAGCAGAGGCCAGAAAGAAAGGGAGGAAGGCACAGAAAACATAAGGAGGAGTAGATATAGATATAAAGAGGGAGAGGCAGCTCCAACCACACGGCTGCAGACAAAGGCAGACCCAAACTCAGGGAGGTTCAGAGGCCCCAGATTTAGGGGTGACTTTTAATTCACCTCAGTCATTCTTATCACACCTTCCTGATGTTTGAAATATCCTTGATTCATCTGTATTATTACTGTTCTTGATATTTTATTTAAATCAGATTATTTAAACACTTTTTAAGTAAATATTTTAGTAGGACCACCCAAGAGAAGCCAGAATCACTCTTAAATTTTAACAACTAGAATAACAACACTACAAACTATATGATGACATTCCAGCTAAGTTGCTGCCCATAGGAGGTTCAGAGTTTCAAGCCTCCTATGTTTGTTCTTGTTATCAAAAAAAGAAGAAGGAAGATGGAGGGGTACAGGTTGTTTTCACCTTTTGCTTATTGTGATAATGCTACTATGATCACTGGTGTACAAGCATCTGTTTGAAATTCTGCTTTCCATCCTTTTCATTACATATCTATTTCCTTCATGGGTCATATTCTTTAACAATAACAAAAAAAGAAAGCAGATAAAACTGTTTTAAAAAATACAATTGTTAAATATTATGTCACCAGGACATACATCCTGTGACAGAAAGCACAAAATAACCACACAAAACTTGGGCATACAGAATTACAGTAAGAATAAAAGGTACAGCATAGGTGACAGCAAAAGGAACGCAGATGTATAGAATAGACTCGTGGACTTTGTGGATGAGGGTAAGGGTGGGATGATATGGGAGAAGGGCATTGAAGCATGTTAATTGTCATGTGTCTAATCAATCGCCAGCCCAGGATTGATCCTCGGGGCTGGGACAGCGAGATTTCCCGGGGAGGAGGGAGGAGGGAGGGGGGTTCCGGAGGGGAAGCATATATAAACCCATGGTGATATCATGACAATGTATGGCAAAAACAATAAAAAAAAAAAAGAGAGAGTGAATACATGTAATGCATTTGAAAACAAAGAGAAATTATGAAACACCTAGAATAAAGAATAGAATAGAGGGAATGTGAGCTTCCAAGGAAGGGCAAGGAAGTAACCCCACTCACCCTCTGGCCTCATTAGGATTTTCCAGTCTTCCAAATCCCACAAGTCATCACTTCACCTCGTCCAGTCCCCTAATTCAAATGTTATAGTCACGTTCTCACAAACAGATCGCTCTCACCAGCTTCTAATTTGTATGTTGTTTTATTTTTTCTTCATAGTGTTTATAGTCCTTATATATACATTTGTGTTTCTCCCCCTTAGAATGAAAGGCAGAGACTGTGCCCTTTATTTCACTGACACATCTCAGGACCAAAGACAGCAACACACAATAAGTGAGCCATAAATATTGGTGAAATTAATGAATGAAGGTGTTCATTTACTAGCTTACTAGCTTTATCACCTTAAATAAATTATTTCCTTTCCTAAATTCAGGTACCTTTTCTATGTAGTCATGTGCATGGAGTACTATGTGCATAAAGCTACATAGTTCAGGGAATATAATGGAATATTCTAAATGTCCAAAAAGCATTAGCTCATAAAATTTAGAAAAAGGGAGATAAATATCACAAAAAAAAACATACAGGAGACTAAATATAGAAAGACAAAACAAAACTACCCATCTGTTACTTCTATTTTGATGAGCATTCCTTCTTTGTTTTAGATAAACAAAAGGAAGCAAAACAAAAACAAAACCAACAACACAAATCTTAGACTGACTCTCAGGAAAAGATAATGAAATAATAGGTTGATGTTTAATAATAATGACTTAGGTTGATGCTCTGCACAATTAGAATTTAGATTTTTATTTCATAGAACCAAGTTTAGATATTTCAGACATAAACTGTGTTTTCTCACAATTATCTACCAGTTTCTACATACTTGGGAGTGAGTGAGGGTGTGCATATGTGTTTATGTGTGCTGTGTATGTAAAAAAACATATTCATCAAAACACACAGCATAGAAATGATGCATGTAGAGTAAATACGAGTAACATGACTCAGGTGAGTATACTAGTCACAGAAGTACACTAGTTAATCTCTGGTTCACTTACAGTCCATCTAGAGGTCTAGAATCATCAAAAAAATTACGACATTTGAAGGCACATTTTCATCCACCCTCCTAAAAACTTTACTCTTTACTCTTGGATATTGAAAATTAAGTTATAGACTATACTAGTGCTTGTTTCTAACTTAGTGAAAAATAAAAATCAATACAGTCTTGATATGAACATGAACCCTGGGGTACAAGAAAATCACATCATGCAGGTGTTAAAACACATATAAAGATGGAGATAATAAATAAGGTGTTTTAACTGTAGCTTTTGGCTTGGGACTGATAAAAGAGAACACACTCCCACAGGAAAGGCTTTCGTTTCACGCCTACTCTGTGGAGCTGGTGATAATTTTGTGGCAGGTTTCAATGACTGTGACTCACTTTGCCAATTTCATAGCTACTCTTGGATCTGAAGAACAGAGGCTCAACACTCCTTTTAGAGTTTACTGAGCTGTCACTGATTTCCTAATTCACTTATTAATTATTTATATCTTTTTACTCACAAGAGGAATCTGCAGTGTTTGAAAGCACACTTGCTTCTATACCTTGCAGAGATGTTTTACAATACTCTTGGTTCTGAATGGGTGAGGAGTGAGAGCTACTTCTGTTGAGTTCCATCAAAAGAGAACTCTAGATATGGCTATGAGGAAAGTAAAGGGATTTTCATTATAATATAAAAAAAAACATTTATTTTGAAATTTTTATTTTCTTCATTCCCATTTAAAACTACCTCTGCAAAAGTTATACATTAGGTCAGTGCTTCTCATACTTACATGAATGCTAGGATCGTGTGGGAATCGTGTTTCCAAACTGGCTTCCCAAGAATCATCTCCAGACATTTTGCTATGAGTCTCGAGTCAGGTCTAGGAGTCTTAATATTTAACAAGGTAAGTCTGCTGAGCTGGGAACTGTATTTTGAGAAATCACATAGTAATCAAAACTTGCTGATTGATTTGTTAAGATTCTGTGGATGACCTGCTAGTCAATTCCTGTTCCTTTCTCCCACAAAGTTTAACTCCTACCCACACTGTTTATTTAGGGAGGTTAAGCTTTTCACTGGGAAAGACCCCCATAAGACAAAAAATCCATCTCTGCCTCTCTCAGCAATTTACTGACAGTGGTGAAAGTAACAGACACAGACTTAGAAAAAGAGACACATGATATTGTTTCATTGTCCCAGTGATTCAAGAAGATCCATATTCCAATTACTGCAGATGTGCTTTTAACAGCTGAGGAAACTGTTTGGAAAGAAAAATGGACAAAGCCAATCTCAGAATGGGAGAAGTAGGAAGAACACAAAATGTGTGGGTTCTGTGACAATGGTTGTTACAAGAAAAAATGATTATTCAGAAACTGTGTTAAATCCCATGTCACTGGAAAATAAGAAAGAAAGAAGCAGAAAGTTAGGTTTTGTCACCAGTCACAATGGGAAAGCCACTGAGATGTAAAGAATAAAGAATCAAGGTGAAAACATAAAGATTTTGTTTCTCTTTACCACAGGCTATGTGGGAGGTGCGTGTGTGTGTGTGTGTGCATGCATGCATGCACAATAAATGATCAGGAAAAGAGATTACTGACTTCACCATGAAGAGAATAAGCTGAGTCAGTGTTGATCCAAGGTTGATAACCAACACATTACCTCCATAATTAAACCTACTGTTCTTAAATCTGCATTTGAGAGTGGGAAGGGTCATTATGAGTTTCTCAGGTCACATGTATTAACTACATGTCATTCTAATTTCCAATCCTCAGTAACTGCCATATCTTCTTGTTGCATCTCAAAATCAATTTGCAATTTAATGTTGTAGGATCTGCCAAATAAGTTAGATTCTGTCACTAAAGCTGCAAGTAAAAGTAATTAAATGTGTGAAGCACTAATAATCAAGATGAAGCATGAGGGTCTGATTTCATTTCTGTCCACAATCAGGCTATGTGGGAGAGAGGACCCAGCCCAAGTGTGTGTGCATGTGTGTGTGTGTGTGTCTGTAATAAACCTCTAGGAAAGGAGATTGACATCACCTACACAAAACAAGTTTAGTGCTGATCAAAAGCAGCTACCAGACATGTGACCTCAAAAATGTAACTTGCTCTCTGTAAATCCCCTTTAACAAAGAAGTAGCTTCATTATCAGTTTCCTAGAAACATGTGTTAGCTCCATGTAGTTCTAATTTCCAGCTTTCAGTCACTCTCCAACAAGTCTTTCTTCTGCCACGTCAAATCCAATTTGCAATTTAATGCCATGGGTTCTGCCAGTGATGTGGTCTTCCATGTCCTCAGTCCCACGGAAAAACATAAGAGCATTCCGTACAAGAATGCTGTCCATAAAACACCAGTGGCATTATGCCATCACAATGAAAGAAAATCACATTTCATAAATTCTAAGTTTAATCTATATGTAAATTTAGCCAACATTCTTAAAAGAATAATAACTCATGAGTATTGATGTTTACACTGCTTGGCAATTTTTTTTTTACTGCTTTAAGTAATGATCCATATTCAAACAACATTGTTTTATTTTATAAAAACAAGCATTGGTTGCCTAAAGAGATGCAGACCCATCTCCTACTTTTAGGCAAAAACCAACAGCAAGGAAGGTTTCCCAAGTTCACAGAGAAGAGTGTGATACTAAACACAGAGTTACCAATTGTTAGTAATTTATGTTCAAATTCTACTAAGGAACTGCAAAAGTTTCCTCTGAATGCACCCTTAATTTCCTAATAGCTATATACTCTAAATCAACAACAAAAATAAAAGCAACCAGTGACAACTGAAACATTAAGATTGTTCACAAACAGACTTATGTTTCAAGAACCAAACAAGAGATCTCTTTATTGCTTGTATCTTAAGAGTCTAGCATACTGATTGTGAAGGAAAGATACTGTTCACCAAGCAGCTTTTGATAAATCCTGGGTTTGTGGAGAAATCTCACCTTCTAGAGAAATTAGTAGAGTAACACCAACTACTGTAAGAAGTAATTGTCAACTTTTCTCCAACATAAAATATTAGGAACATTTTTCTCATTTGTGTAATCTTTTTATTTTCTTATTCATATAATGACAAACCAACTTCTTATCAACTCAATGCCCTAGTTTCCTTAATTCTTATGGCTCTAGCATCACCTAGGGCTTAATGTTCTCTGCCTAGGTGAGCCAAAGTGAAAAGATTTGACTTCTTCTTAGAAGCAGTCCAGTTCTGACAGCATCACTTACATTTAGTACTAGTTAGTCCACTAGTCAGTACTAGTTATATATTTACACTTGGCATGCAACGTGCTCACTCTGACCAGTCGCTTCCCAGCTAAATAATCTATGTTATAAAAGGGAGACTGTACATTGTAGCAGACATCTAGCCCTGACATAATGAGAATCACAAAGTCCTGTCTAATATAATCCCTCTCAAGCATGCCTGTAGATCAGCATCACCAAGATCCTGTGTGTTGATTTTAAAATATAGATTTCCTGGCCTGTGAACAAAGACACTGTAATTTAATAAACATGGTAGGGTCCCAAGGTATCCTAGCCAGAACCACTGAGTTCCAATTCACCCTCTACCTCTAATTCAAAACATAACCATATCCACACTGAAATAACCACACTAGCCAGTAACAGGAACTTTACATCAAAATTCTGAGTTGATGATCCATGAATCTGTATTTTAATGATTATCTGGATGATAATAATGGCTGTTTGTGTGTGCATGTTAAGTTGCTTCAGTCATGTCTGACTCTGCAACACTTTGGATTGTAGCCTCCAGGCTCCTCTGTCCATGGGATTCTCCAGGCAACAATACTGGAGTAGGTTGCCATGCCTTCCTCTAATAATGACTAACTTATCCTTTTTTGACCATTTGCTAAGTTCCATTAAGTGCTCTGAAGACTTTATATAAAGCAACTTACCATCAACATTTTCTTATGCAATCTTCAAGAAATCCATTATCTCCATTTTATAGAGGAAAAAAAGTGCAGTACAGAGGCTAAGCTGCTCAAGTTTATTCTAGAAAGTTTATTCTATATTTATTCAAAATAAGTTAGTGGGAATTTCACTGTACCTAGAGTCACTGTACCTAGGTGACTCTGATGCATCTTAAAGCCTGAAAAAACTACTGAGTTATGAGATAGATATGCAAGGGTTTCTGACAGGAGTAGTCTGAAGGACTCCTTATGAAACACTTAATTTTTAAAATGTTTCCTACTTTTGCTTTCAAACTTACAGTCCAGACATCTCTTCTTTACTCCTTATCTGTATAAATACTTTTTCTATATGTCTCAACCCAGCCTTTGAGGTCCTAGAACAAATTCAGAAAATTAGCTGCTCATTTCTCTTTCTCTAGAGCCCTCTGGCCAGCTTCCACACAGTTGAGCAGTTCTGAAAACATGGTAATCATCCTGCTACCTCTCATTCCCTCATCATCAACCTTCTTGGCAATCCATAACTGATCTCTACCACTCTCCCAATTAAATCACCCACAAATGAACTCTCCCTTTTTGGGGTCCACAGTATTCCCAACACTATGATTATCATCAGTATCATTGTCATGATCCTCCTCCTTATCATCTCCATCATCATCATCTCCAAAACATCTGCAGTATCCTAGCTAGCATCTTTTCACTCACTCATTTCCTTCAAGCAATTATTCTGTGTGACAAGAGTGATATTTTCAAACCATAATGGCTGATGCCCCAGATCCTTAACATTTCCAGGAAAATTCCACATGCACCATCATTCCTAGCTCATGGTCTCAGCTCAAACCATTTTCCCTCCATCATTATACACCAGGCAGGTGTTTGTTATGTACCATTCCCACCACATTTCTTTAACTTCACATTTTCACATGTGTCCCTTTGTCTGGAATGTTCCCATTAGAGGAACATAAACTACTGAATAACTAACTCCAGGGCTCAGTTGTCTCATCTATGAAATGGTAATATAAGAACTTTACATTAGAGTTGAATTTAAAATTAGATTATAATTAAACAACTTTAGATTGCAATAAATTTCTGAAATATGCTCAAACATTTTAGATATTATCTAATATTCATCATAAGAAAATATGTTAAATAATATAGCCCTTTCCACCATTTCAATGGTTTTAATTTCATAGACTTTCAAGGTTAGACATATCCCTTTAAAGATGTGTTTATCTTATTTCAGAAATTCATTACAATTATCACAAATCTTTCTGTGAAGCATTCTCCTTGCAATTTTTAATTACTGTCTATTTAACAGTATCCTTTAGAATACTGCAATTTTTCAAGTGTGATATTGGATAGCTATAATTTTCAAAATTACTGCTTTGTTCTACAATCTATTTAGTGAGTTAGTAAAAACAATTAATGGAATTTACATACTTTCACTGGCCCTGACAGGAATAAAAAAGAAGATTCTAAATAAATGAACAAGTAAAGGAGTATTAATTAGCATCCAATTTGTAAGAGCAGAGTCTGGTGCTCAATAATTTGAAAAATAATTGAATTTTATATTGATGTATAAGGTAAAAAGCATAGCCAAATTCTTGCTGAGATAAGATTAATATTACCATAATAAAAAGTCTAAAGAATGTTAATTTGTTGAAGTAACAAATATATATTACTTATAGTATCATATGTTTCTGAAATACAGAACTACAGGTAGCGAAAGAGAGAAGGGAAAACCTGAGCAAATGCTGACAAATGAACAACAGCGAGCTCTGGATTAAGGAGCTACATGAATTTTTTGCAAATTTTTTCTGCAACTTCTTTACACATTTGAAATTATTTCAGAATAACATTTGTGGATTCTGAATGCAGTTTTTATCAACCTTCTCCTAAGTATAAAATTATTTCATATAATTTTAAAGGGCTTCCCTGATACCTCAGTTGGTAAAGAATCCACCTGCAATGCAGGAGACCCTGGTTTGATTCCCTGGACAGGAAGATCCCTTGGAGAAGGGGTAAGCTACCCACTCCAGTATTCTGGGCTTCCCTTGTGACTCAGCTGGTAAAGAATCCACCTGCAATGTGGGAGACCTGGGTTTTATCCCTGGCTTGGGAAGATCCCCTGGAGAAGGCTACCCACTCCAGTATTCTGGCCTGGAGAATTCCATGGTCTGTATAATCCATGGGGTCGCAAAGAGTCAGACACATCTGAGCCACTTTCACTTTACAGACTGCATCTTGTCTCTGAAGCACATTCATCTCTGTCCCATTTTCTTCCTGCTGTTTAATATTTAAAGTTTTATTTATTATTATCCTTTTTCTTTCATTAGAATATAAGTTTGTGAGGCTAAGGATTTTTTCCCCATTTTATTGGCAATGGTACCCCGAGCACCTTGAATACTGCTTCATTATAACAGGCATCCAAAAACTATTTTGCATAAATGAATGAATGGATAAATAAATTCATGATAGGGTAGTAATAACAGGATCAGCATACCATACTTACATTATGGATGCATGTGAAGCACTTAACAGAGTGCCTTTAAGGACTTGATAAAAAATAAATGATTTTTATCAAGTAGTTCACTGTGGCTAGAGTTCCTGCTGTGCAGTAGTAAGAGGTTAGTCTGAATGTACAGCAACAGACTGGTTCAAATTTGGGAAAGGAGTATGTCAAGTCTGTATTTTGTCACCCTGTTTATTTAATTTATATGCAAGGTGCTGCTGCTGCTGCTAAGTCACGTTAGTCGTGTCAGACTCTGTGCGACCCCATAGACGGCAGCCTACCAGGCTCCGTCATCCCTGGGATTCTCCAGACAAGAGTACTGGAGTGGGTTGCCATTGCCTTTTCCTATATGCAGAGTACATTATGTGAAATGCTGGGCTGGATGATTCATAAGCTGGAAACAAGACTGCCGGGAGAAATATCAATAACCCCAGATACAGATGACACCACCCTTATGGCAGAAACCTAGAAGGAACTAAACAGTCTCTTGATGAACATGAAAGAGGAGAGGGAATAAGCTGGCTTAAAACTCAACATTCATAAAACTAAGATCATAGTATCTGGTCCCATCATTGCATGGCATATAGATGGGGAAACAATGGAAACAGTGAAAGACTATTTTTTCTTGGGCTCCAAAAGCACTGCAGATGGTGACTCTAGCCATGATATTAAAAGACACTTGCTCCGTGGAAGAAAAACTATGACAAACCTAGACAGCATATTAAAAAGCAGAGACATTACTTTGTCAACAAAGGTCTGTATAGTCAAAGCTATGGTTTTTCCAGTAGTCGTGTAAAGATGTGAGAGCTGGACAACCAACAAGGCTGAGTACCCAAGAACTGATGCTTCCAAAATGTGATGTAGGAAAAAGACCCTTGAAAGTCCCTTGGACTGCAAGGAGATCAAACCAGTCAATCCTAAAGGAAATCAGCCCTGAATATTCATTGGAAGGACTGATGCAAAAGCTGAAGCTCCCACATTTTGGCCACCTGATATGAAGAGCTGACTCAATGGAAAAGACCCTGATGTTGGGAAAGATAGAAGGCAGAAGGAGAAGGGGATAGCAGATGCCAAGATGGTTGGATGGCATCACCGACTCAATGGACCTGAGTTTGAGTAAGCTCTGGGAGATGGTGGAGGATAGGAAAGCCTAGTGTGCTGCAGTCCATGGGGTCTCAAAGAAACAGACATGACTGACCAACTGAACAACAAGCAACAGCAACATGGATGGACTTAGAGATTATCATACTAAGTGTAATAAGCCAGACAAAGAAAGACAAATATCATACATTATCCATTATATGTGGAATCAAAAAAAAATGATACAAATGAACTTGTATACAAAACATAAACAGACAAAGAAAACAAGCTTATGGTTTCCAAAAGGGAAAGCAGGGGAGGGATAAATTAGTTTAAGATGAGCATATATATATATATATATCTACCTGTTAGTTGAGATATATATGTATGTATGTATGTATTGATAAAACAGATGATCACCAAGGACCTACTATACTGAATATTTTGTAATAGCCTATAGGGAAAAGAATCTGAAAAAAAAAGATATATATGTATAACTGAATTACACCTGAAACTAGCACAACATTGTGAATCAAAAAAAAAAAAAACTTCAATTTTTAAAAAATCTACACATAGGAAAAAAAAAGGAGAGATATGGCTAAGGAGGTAGACAAGGGCCATGTCAAAAAGTGGCTTGTGGCTCATTGTAAGAAACTCTTATTTTTCCATAGCCAGTGAGGAGTGGTTTAATCAGATATATTTTAATGACTTTCTGTTATGGACTGAATTGTTTCCCCCCAAATTCATATGTTGGACTCTTCATTAATCCCTAGTACCTTCAGAATAAGACCTATTTTTGAGATAGTATCTTCACAGTTAATGTTATAAATAAGGTCATCAGGGTGTGCTGAAATCCGATGTGACTAATGTCCTTATAGAAAGAGGATATTCAGAGACAGACTCACATACAGGGATTATTATATAATGTGTACACATCATGTGAACATGAATAAAGCCATCGATGGCCCAAGGAAAAAGATCTAGAACGGGTCTTCCCCAACAGTCCTCAGATGGAACCAACCCTGCCAAAGTTGGGTTTCAGACACTAGCCTCTAGAATTGTAAGAAAATAAATTTCAGGGTTTTTTGTACAATAGTAAAAGATGTTTATCAGTTTTCACAATCAATAGCCAGACAAAATATAAAAGATAGTTACAATTGCAAGCCATAACAGGAACATGATTCACCTAACAATATAGAATAATTACATAAAATATGAGGGGTCAAAGAGTGATGTTGTAAGTAGAAGTGCATATACGCACATGTTTTCATCCACCCAGCCAGTCTATGCCTTTTGGTTGGTGCGTTTAATCCATCTGCATTTAAGATAATGATCAATATATATGATCCTATTAAGGTTTTCTTAGTTGTTTGGGGTTTATTTTCTGTATTCAGCACCACCAAACCAGCTTTACAACAAATGCTAAAAGAACTTCTCTAGGCAGGAAGCACAAGAGAAGCAAAAGACTTACAGTATATTTCATTTTTTCTAAGTCACCCAGTTCGTGGCACTTTGGGTACTACGTCAGGACAGCCCTAGAAAACTAATATAAACCTTCTGGCCATTGTTAGGGGGATGAGTGGGAGGAGTGAGTGACTAGAGCAGGGCAA
This sequence comes from Antilocapra americana, assembly GCA_007570785.1. Classification (NCBI taxonomy): domain Eukaryota; kingdom Metazoa; phylum Chordata; class Mammalia; order Artiodactyla; family Antilocapridae; genus Antilocapra; species Antilocapra americana. The sequence goes on along the minus strand of ML661914.1, from coordinate 790,978 downwards.
GTTACTCAACCCTTCTGAGCTCCAGTTTCCTCACTTGTAACATGGAAATGACACCTGGATAACCAAATCTCATGATTCTACATGAAAGAGAAAATGTAAAAATGTGTAAGAGGATGTGATGATAAATATAAAGGAACACAAACAATAAAGTACATAGGGTAAGTATATAGGAGTTATTTTATTTATTGGGATGTCTTAGAATATTCATCACAAGAAAGCTTCTCCTTTTCCTAAGGAGAATTTCCTTCCCTGGTATCATTTCCAGTGGCTAACAGACCATCAGCGAAATGTGATGTGGATAAAGAATGGTATCTCTATGGTCAAAATGAATTTTTCTCCTGCAGAACCTGTGAAATATGAAAAAGTCTGTCCTGAAAAATAACTGGCAATGAAAGTAAAAGCAACCAGTCATCCTTCTCTTGAGTGGACACATATGATTGAAGGGACTGATGGATGAAGGAAACTGCCCCAGGGAGACAAGATCCTTAAGAAACCCTATGGGCACAGGGGACTCAGCTCAATGTTACACTGCAGCCTGAATGGGAGAGACACTTGGGGAAGAATGGATCCATGCATATATATGGCTAAGTGCCTTTGATATTCACCTGAAACTATCACAACATTGTTAATCAGCTACATTCCAATATAAAACAAAAAGGTAAAAGTAAAAAACCCTACTGGCCTTTGATGGTCTGAGAGCCAGTGAACTTTATTGTTTTATATAAATGAGCATGGTGCTTACAGCCTGATGTAGCATAACAACTCAGGACTTTAATCTTCATTTTCAAATTAAACTAATTGCAAGCAAGCCTTCTCTTTCCCAAATCTATTAGCACCCTACAATTAAGTCCTTAATGGAGTTTCAATAGCTGAATACTCTTTCTTTTAAGGAAAGTAAATTGTTGACAGTTCACTTTTAGGTTAAATGTTAGCCTTTTACCTAAATTGTGACTTTGTATGGCTGAGTACTGAAATACTTGAAGAGAAGTGTTTAATATGTTTATGTCTCATGCAGGACAAGACAAGGCAACATCAGCAAGAAAAGATTTGGGTTATGAAAAGATCACAAGAACCTGAGTTTCTTAACATGCATGTAAGTTCTAAACATGCAGGATCATATCTTATTTAAATATTTCCTCAAAAGACATTAAATGTGAGGGATTTTTTTAGTATTCCTATCTCTGAATTAGATGATAGAAGCATAAATTTGTATCAACAGGGAATATTTGAATATAAAGAGAAAAGCAGATGGAAAATGTAAAGAAAGAAAATTAGCCTCTATCACTTCAAGTCTTTGCGGTCAATATCTTTATGCCTGAAACCCCCCTGCCCCTTACTGCCTAGGGTTCTTTCATTATTTCTTTTCCTCTAATTACCACTCCATTAACATTAAATTCTTAATTGAGCTAGATACTCATTAAATTCTTAATTAAGCTAGACAGTTTTTGTTGTCACAAACAGGGATCGGTGGGTAGGATGTTCTTGCAACACTGAGGAGTGGCCAGGGAATCTGTTAAACATCCTACAATTCACAAGGCAACCACCTCCCCAAAGAAGAAGGACAGGAGGGGTGGGGAAAAGGAAGGAAGAGCACAAGGAAAGAGAAGAATTACATGAGTGTAAATGTTAGTAATGACGAGGTTGATGGGGTTGAGAAATTCCAGACTAGGGGACTAAAACACTAAGCAGTATAATTCTCAACATAATTGGCAGTGAGGAGAGTTAAGAAGGAATACTCGTTGAGAAGAAATTAAAGCTCTTCTTCACAAGAATCACAGTGTATAAAGACAATGGCATTCTCCTAGAGAGGCTGTCTAAGTAAGCAGCAGAACACAGATAGATCCTTACCTTCAGAAGGAAGAGTCAGCATGGCAGAGCAAAGACCACCAGTGGCTGAGCCTCCCGTGGCTATCAAAATCTGACTGCAGATTTCAGCACTCATGTTGTTTTCAATGCTGGCATCCTTGGCCTTGGAATCGTATCTCTTCCCCCCAAATTTGCTATTTTCATAGTGTACAATCTAGGTACTCTCTATCTCCATACTCTCCAGTGTCACTTATTCAAGGGGCTTATGTAAGACTTCCATATCTTTTTAAGCATAAGCTGTCTCACCTATAAAATAGGAAGTAGTCAACAAAAATAAAAACAATTCAAAGAGTGGGTTTCTGTAAACCTGAAACTTACTTGGAATAGAGAAATTTGGAATAATATCTCAAACCTAGAATTTACTACCTATTTCATTTCGAGCTAATTGCTTAGCCTTCAGTGTTCTCATTTTTTGGCTCACTCTCACATCATCGGGGATTCTGAGGATTTGATGGGGAAAAAGGAAGAAAAACACTGAATTAGGGTCCTGCCACACTGAAAATGTTTAATAAATCATGTTGCTAGTGGTATTGTTGTTGTTACCACTGATAATCTTTTCTCTGGACAATTTTTTTTTCCTACCCATTCATCGATTCCTTGATCAGCTCTTTCATTTGTTCATGAAGCATTTATTCTCTTGTTCATTTACTTGTCCAAGATATGGTAAGATCTTGACATGCTCTAGGCATTATACATACAAGCTCCTTAGAATGTCTCTTTCTTTGCCACAAATACTTTCTTATGCTCTAAACTGGAAACCAGTAGGAGAGCCAGCTGAGGTGGGGAATGAATGAAAGTAATCTCTCTGCAGCTTATCTATTCTCATATATCAAATCAAACCTTTCTAATCCACACTGGCTTCCTCTTGGCTCTATCTTTTTGCTTTGTTGCCTTGGTTGTTCTTTCTGGTGCTTACTTCAGCACAATGCGACATGCTTTATTGCAAAAAAGCTTTACCATGCTGGCTCACGCTAACAATCCTATTAAACCTGATTTAGGCAAAAGAAAAAGGCTAGTGAAAGGAAATCTAATGAAAGGAGAAAAATAACACTGTGCCTGGGTATTAACAGGCTGTGATGACAGAAAATGTGAATCCTGGGGTGGCCACGCCCCTCACACACTTCTACCTCCACTCCTAATTTAAAAAAAAAAAATTGGTAGGCATTTGAACGTCACTGCTGCAGAGGCAACAAGCACCAATAGTAACATACAACAGCACACATTATTTCTCATGGTATGGCTCAGCTTTAAGTTTTTGGGGTTGCAGCCACTCTACTTTGTGCTGCATCATTTGGTGAGTAGTCACGTGAGGCAGTCCGGATTCACACGAGTTCATTCTGGGCCCGGACTGAGGGGGTAAGAGATACCCAGGGAAAACTATTCTCAAGGAAATGAAAGGAATAGAAGAGGGTGAGTGGAAACACATCAAGTCTTTTAAGGTCTAGACTTAGAAATGGAACTCTTTAACCTCTTCCCATGCTCCATAGGCCAAAACAGGTCACAATATCAAGAACAAAGGCAAGCAGACATGAAAAATACACTCCCCATTTTTTGGAAAGAAGTGGAAATATGCAATACAAAAATGGAAAGGAGAGGAAAGAGAGAAGGAAAAAAAAAATCAAAGAAGGCACAAAGAATAGAGGCAAATAAAATGACCTTGCACATAACAGATGGGCTGCAATGACTTGAGAAGGCCCAACTGATACAACTCAACATGTCAGCCCTGGCCACTATTGATTTGTTTCATTAGATCAACAGGAAATAGATCGTTACTTTACAGTTTTCAAAATGGAAGAGCTTCACCAAAGAGCTCTAATCTGAAGAATAGTAACTTGTCTTGTTGTAGTTAATAGTTGTGCTGAAAACCTTTCTATAAAGTGGAAATAATCATATTCCTTAATTGACAGGCTACACACAGGACTAAATAAGACAATGCATAAGCAGGTACAATGTCCCAGAGGAGGTGACAGTCAAGGCAGAGCAGGGCTTTCACATGCAAGTATCAGTGTAGAAGTGCTCTAGGTAGAAAAAATACAGGGACAAAGCCACAGTGACCTGAAAGAACAGCCTGTGTTCAGGGCAAGGAGGCCAGGTGGGCCATAGCCCAGGAGAAATACTGACCTATCCCTCCCGCAGATGTTGAAATGACTGACTCTTTCATATCCTACATATCCTACTTTGTCAGTTAAGATCTCATCTCTCCAATATGGGTGCCTGAGCACCCTGCCTAAATTCCCTAATTAAACTGTATTTTTGTTTTACAGGTTTTACAGTACTTATATTTTGTGAAATTCTTTCATTTGCTTGTCATGTGCTCATGGTTTTCCTCCATCCTGGCATGAGCTCCATGAGAACAATACCCTGGTCTGTATTGCTCCCTCTCAATTTCCAGTGCACAACAGCATGTGCACAACAACGTTTACAGTAAACATCTGTTGACATGACAGGTAAACAGGTGAGGGAGGGTAGAAAGTAAAGCTAGAGTCAAAAATCAGAGGCTGCACAATACCAAAGGCAAGATCCACTACAGAAATAATTGAGAGGCTAAATTTCATTAATATTAAAAATGTCTGCTCTACCAAAAAAAAAAAAACTTTCAGAGAATGAAAAGCCATTTTCTCTTCAGGAGACAATATTTGCAAAATACACTATCTGATAAAGGTTTTGCATCCAAGACATACAAAGAACTCCTGCTGCTGCTGTGCTAAGTCGCTTCAGTCGTGTCCAACTCTATGCAACCCCATAGACGGCAGCCTACCAGGCTGCCTTGTCCCTGGGATTCTCCAGGCAAGAGTACTGGAGTGGGTGCTACTTCCTTCTCCAATGCATGAAAGTGAAAAGTAAAAGTGAGTCATGTCCAGCTCCTAGTGACTCCACTGATTGGAGCCTACCAAGGCTTCTCCATCCATGGGATTTTCCAGGCAAGAGTACTGGAGTGGGTTGCCATTGCCTTCTCCAAAAGAACTCCTAAAACTCAACAATAAGGAAATGAATAATCTGATTTAAAAAAAAAATAGGCAAAAGATCTTAGCAGATTCCCCACCAAAGGAGATATACAGATAACAAGTAAACATAAGATGCTCCATGGAAGCATAAGATGTCACTAAGTTGTGTCCAACTCCTTTGAGACCCCACAGACAGTAGACTGTGAGGCTCCTCTGTCCATGGGATTTCCCAGGAAAGAATATTGGATTGGGTTGTCATTTTCTTCTCCAGGGGATCTTAGGAAAACGCAAATTACAGTAAAAAAAACGCAAATTACAGTAACAGTAAGATACCACTACACACCTGTTAGAATGGCCAAAATCCAGAACATATACAACACCAAAAGCTGATAAGGATGATGTCGAGCAATAGGAACCCTCTCATACATTGCTGGTGGAAACGCAAAATGGTAAAACCACTTTGGAAGATATTTTAGCAGGTTCTTATAAAATTAAACATAATCTTACCATTCAATCCAACAATCATGATCCTTCGTTTGTACCCAAATCAATGGAAAATTTATGGCCACACAAAAACTTGGACACAAACATTTATAGCAACTTCATAACTGTCAAAACTTGGAAGCAATCAAGATGCCCTTCAGTAGGTAAATAGATAAGCTGCAGTACATACAGACAATAGAATATTATTCAGTACTAAGAGAAATGAGCTATCAAGCAATGAGAAGAGAAAAGAAGGAAACTTAAATATGTATTACTAAGTGGAAGAAGTCAATCAGAAAATCCTTCATACTGTAAAATCCCAATTACATGACTTTCTGGAAAAGAAAAGAAAATTAAAATAGTAAAAAAGATATGTGATTGTGGAGGTGGGGGGTAAAAGCATACTCTAAACTTTCTGCTCAGTTTTGCTGTGAACCAAAAGCTGCTTTAAAATATCGTCTATTTAATAAGGAAAAATTTCAGAGAATGCAGGTTCTGGACTCTATTTAGAAGAAAATAAAGATCTGGGATATTTTGAAAAGGGAACTAGAATTTTCAAAGCTCTGCTTTTGAAAGGTGTATATGTACACACGAGGCAGAGACCAGGCATAGATAAAGGGTAATGAGAGCAGAAGGTCATTGTAAACATCTGAACAATGAAGTAAAGTTAACCTAATTTAGTGAACAATCTGTGGGCACCCACATCTTCCCCTCTATAGGATGTGCATACCAAAGAGAACATTAACTGATGTTTCTGTCCCTCAGGACAAGCTGCAAAGACTCCTGTTTCTTCAGGTAAATTTTCTGAAACTAGAAACTACCTCTTCCATGTGAATCAATGATGGATATTTTCTCTCAGGCAGTAGTCTTGAAAAGAAAACTTGCCAGTAGTTAACTGATCAATGAAAACACAGCAACATTCAAAGCTTCTCCAACAAATTCCCCCTTTCACATACAGACTTTGCTACTCTAGGCCTCGTGTACCTTGAACCACATATTGACAACCTTTCTCCCTTCACATAAACATATTTTATCCCTACAGGTTCATCATCAATCATGTTTTACCTTGTACATTTTTGTATTTGGTAAAAATTATCATACTGTGTGTATTTGTCAGCATTTTGATTTTAAAAGGTTTTGGAGACTTAGCTAATATGGTATGCCCTATATCAGTACAGTTACATTAATAATCATATAGCTTTTTATTTTGTGACTCTGTCACTATTTATTACATTTGATGCTGGAAATCATTTAAGATGTTTTTAATTTTTTCCCAATCACATACAATAATATAAAGGGCATTTAAGCATGCATCTTCTTTTTCACATGTGTGAAAATTTCTTCAAGGTTTGTACCTAGCATAGAATTGCTGGGTTAAAAAGTCTATAACAATACAATTTATTAAATATTATCAATTGCCCTCCAAAAGAATGTATCAACTCCCATTCCCACACTATATGAAATATCTAAATTTGCTACATCTTTACCCAGCATTTTGGAGTTACCTGACTTCATATTTATGTGAGTTATCATTGGTATGGGATAATACTTTATTATTGTTTTAATTTGCATTTCCCTGACAACTTGTCATGTTGAGCACATTCTCATTTAAGTACTGGCCATTTGTCTTCTATTTTTATGAATGATATTTTCATATATTTTCAAAATATATTTCACATATTTTTGTCATTTTTAGTAGGTTATCTTTTTTCATTTCAATTTGTAAAAGCTCTCTTTAAATTCTGTATACTTAACTTTTTTTCAGTTTCATGCATAAATAGCTTCTTAAAATATGTTGCTTACCTTTTTACCTCATGATACCTTTAGGCGAACAGATGTTTTTCATTGAACTGATTCAGGCTTACCCACTTTCACTTTTATGGTGTGTCGTTTTGTATGTCATTTAAAAAGGAGATTCATTGAAAACCTAAGATAATAAACACAATGTTTTACACTTTATTCCCAATGTTTAAAATATTACTTTGTGAAACTTCCCTGGTGATCCAGTGGCTAAGACTTTGCTTTCCAGTGCAGGGAATGTGGGTTAGATCCCTAGCTGTGGAATTAGATCCCACATGTCTCCCGGCCAAAAATCAAAACAGAAAACAAACAATATGGTAAAAAACTAAGACTTTAAAATGATCCATATCCAAAAAAAGTATTATTTTACACAGATAGTCAAAGGGTTTCCCCACCTTTATTCCCCTACACGATCCTAATTTGTTTATAAAACATTTCCTACTTTCCTTATGAAGCCATCTATGGACACTCAAACCTTTGCTAACTTCTCTTTCCCTAGACTGATAAACAACTGTTTCTGATATTATAAAGTTTTCTCTGAATCCTGGGAATGTAAATAGATACTGACAATATTCAGAAGAGCAACACAAATAAATGAAATGGATGAGAATAAATATAATTAAGAGGTTAATGCTGGAGACTGTCGGAGAAGGCAATGGCAACCCACTCCAGTACTCTTGCCTGGAAAATCCCATGGACAGAGGAGCCTGGTAGGCTGCAGACCATGGGGTTGCTAAGAGTCGGACATGACTGACCAACTTCACTTTCACTTTTCAATTTCATGCATTGGAGAAGGAAATGGAAACCCACTCCAGTGGTTTTGCCTGGAGAATCCCAGGGGTGGGGGAGCCTCGTGGGCTTCCATCTATGGGGCTGCACAGAGTCGGACACGACTGAAGTGACTTAGCAGCAGCAGCAGCTGAAGACTGTGGCGGATGTGGCCTACCTAATGGATGAAAGAGCTACACAGGATTGGCCAAATATTGCTATAGGAACCATGGGCTCAGAGTTGCCAGATCTGATTTTTGTTTTTAAAAGAAACCATAAACTTCAATTTCTATATAAAATGTCTTGAGCTTTAAAGTCCATAACAATTTCAAGTGTTTAAATGAATAATATGCTGATCTGTGATGTATGTTCTAACGCTTTATTCCTCGACTTTTGGGTCATTATCATCTCCCTAAGAAGTCTTACGGAGAAGGCAATGGCAACCCACTCCAGTATTCTTGCCTGGAGAATCCCAGGGATAGGGGAGTCTGGTGGGCTGCCATCTATGGAGTCACACAGAGTTGGACATGACTAAAGCGACTTAGCAGCAGCAGCAAGGAGTCTTAAGCATTTTTTTTCTCCTAATCACTTACCCATGAAATTACATATCAAGGAATATGATTTTATCAAATACGGTTGAGATCTGAAGGAAGGATCAAAAATCATTGTAATATCTAAGAAGTTTATGCCCACCAAGAGCCAACTCTTGTCTTGTTAAGAATGGTATAATTGTTTCTAATCATTTTATATCATCTAATCATCACTTTTCCTTTAGTTAATCATTACTTTTTCCTCAATTAATCATATGCTCATTGGGAACAGGAACTCTTACTTCATATCCAGAATATAACACAAGGTGAAGCACATGATATATCCTCAGTAATTGTGGAATGACAAGGAATTTTATAATCACATTCAGATTTTGAGGAGGGAATTTAAGAGGAAATTCTAAAATACAGTCAAGATGGCTTCTGATTTCAGTACAGCAAAACCCAGGCTGTGAGAAAATGGCAAACAGACAAAGCTTCTTTCTGAAGTCAAGGCCATGCCTCCATTCTTGCGGCTAGGATGCAATCCCCTCCAAGAGATTTTTGAGATGTCACTGGTCTGAACGTCAGGGAGGGCAGTTTCACAGTCCTCAAAGCAGCAACAAACGGGCACAGAAAGAACTGGAAAGTCCTCATTGTCTTCTTGGTGCAGTATCAAAGAATCTGCCTGCCAATGAAGGAGACACAAGAGATGCATGTTCCTGGATCAGGAAGATCCCTGGAGTAGGAAATAGCAATCCATTCTAGTATTATGGCTGGGATAATCCCATGAACAGGGAAGACTGGCAGGCTACAGTCCATGGAGTTACAAAGAATTGGACACAACTGAGTACAAACATATACCCAATGTCTTCTTGGGGGTTCCAGGCTCTTCTGAAGGATGTACAAGGCACAATCATTGCCCTTTCAGTTCAGTCATACTTTCTAAGCTTCAGTATCTTCACCTAGTCTAGCTCACATATAGTTCATAGAATGGTCCAGAGGCTCATTCCTCTGTTGAAATCAGCCCTGGAATAAGCATCAGAATACTAGATTCAAGTCTTGTGTATGCCCCTGGAAACTTGATGTAAAGTACTTAACCTCTTCAGTTTTCTCATATGCAAAGACATAAAAGCCATAATATAGACTCCAAGCTCAGTATCTGCAGAGGCTATGCCACCAGGTTTCCAAGAGTACTGTGTCTCAGTCCATCAGACATGATTTGAATTCCAAGCAAGAAACTTAGTGGCACCAGCCTCAAAAATGATACACAGCCTTTCTTGGCATTAATTTCCACAAGAATGCTTATAATAATAATTCTTTTTTTAATAACAATAATTCTTATTCATTTGGTTGCTCTGAAGATCAAATGAAAGTGAAAATGGCTCAGTCATATCTGACTCTTTGTGACCTCATGGACTAGAGAGTCCATGGAATTCTCCAGGGCAGAATACTTGAGTGGACAGTCTTTCCATTCTCTGGGGAATCTTCCCAAGCCAAAGATCGAATGCAGGTCTCCCACATTGCAGGCAGATTCTTTGACAACTGAGCCACATGAGAAGTCCAATAATACCGGTGTGGGTAGCCTACACTTTCTTCAGCAAATCTTCCCACCAGGGACTCCTGCATTGCAGGGAAATTTATTACCAACTGAGCTATCAGGGAGATCAAATGAAATTACACCAAATAGTTTTGTGCCATGACTGACTGACTTAGTAGGTTCAAAAGAACATCAGTTCAGTTGGTCCATGTCTGACTCTTTGTGACCCCCATGGACTGTAGCATACTAGGTTTCCCTGTCCATCACTCCTGGAGCTTACTCAAATCATGTGCATCGAGTCAGTGATGCCATCCAACCATCTCATCCTCTCTTGTTCCCTGCTCCTCCTGCCTTGAATCTTTCCTAACATCAGGGCCTTTTCCAATGAGTCAGTTCTTCACATCAAGCGGCCAAAGTATTGGAGCTTCAGCATCAGTCCTTCCAATGAATATTCAGGACTGATCTCCTTTAAGATTGACTTGTTTGATCTCTTTGCTGTCCAGGTGGCTCTCTTCTCCAACACCACAGTTCAAAAGCATCAATTCTTTGGTGCTCAGCTTTCTTTATGATTTAACTTTCACATATATATATGACTACTGGAAAAACCACAGCTTTGACTGTAAGGACCATAGTCGGTAAATAATGTCTCTGTTTTTTAATATGCTGCCCAGGCATGTCATAGCTTTTCTTCCAAAGAGCCAGCATCTTAATTTTGTGGTTGCAGTCACCATCTGCAGTGATTCTGGAGTCAAAGAAAATAAAGTCTAATATTGTTTCTATTGTTTCCCCATCTATTTGCCATGAAGTGATGGAACCAGATGCCATGATCTTAGTTTTTTGAATGCTGAGTTTTAAGCCAGCTTTTTCACTCTCCTCTTTCACTTTCATTAAGAGGCTCTTCAGTTCCTCTTTGCTATCTGCTATAAGGGTGGTGTCATCTGCATATGTGAGGTTATTGATATTTCTCCTGGCAATCATGATTTCAGCTCGGGTTTTATCCAATATGGCATTCCTTATTATGTACTCTGCATGTAAGTTAAATAAGTAGGGTGACAATATCCAGCTTTCATGTACTCCTTTCCAAATCTGGAACCAGTCTATTGTTTCATTTGCTGTTCTAACTGTTGCTTCTTGACCTGCATACAGATTTCTCAGAAGGCAGAGAACGTGGTCTGGTATTCCCATCTCTTTTAGAATTTTCCACAGTTTGTTGTGATGCACACAGTCAAAGGTTTAGCCTAGGCAATGAAGCAGAAGTAGATGTTTCTCTGGAATTCTCTTGTTTTCCTATGATCCATAAAGTGGATGCTGTCAATTTGATCTCTGGCTCCTCTGCTTTTTCTAAATTCAGCTTGAACATCTGGAAGTTCTTGCTTCATATACTGTTGAAGCCTCACTTGGAGAATATTGAGTATTACTTTGTTAGTGTGTGAGATGTGTGCAATTGTTCAGTAGTTTGAACATTCTTTAGCATTGCCTTTCTTTGGGATTGGAATGAACACTGACCTTTTCCAGTCCTGTGGCCACTGCTGAGTTTCCCAAATTTGCTGGCATATTGAGTGCAGCACTTTCTCTGCATCATCTTTTAGGATTTAAAACAACTCAGCTGGAATTCCATCACTTCCACTAGCTTTGTTTGTAGTGATGCTACCTAAGGCCCACCTTAGTTCACATTCTGGCATGTCTGGCTCTAGGTGAGTGTTTATCTGGGTTATTAAGATCTTTTTTTGTATTGTTCTTCTGTGCATTCTTGCAACCTCCTCTTAATATCTTCTGCTTCTGTTAGATACATACCGTTTCTATCCTTTATTTTGCCCATCTTTGCATGAAATCCCTTGGTACCTCTAATTTTTTTTAAGAGATCTCTACTTTGCTATTTGATTGCTTTCCTCTATTTCTTTGCATTGATCACTTAGGAAAGCTTTCTTATTTCTCCTTGCTATTCTTTGGAACTCTGCATTTAGATGGGTATATTTTTTCCTTTCTCTTTTGCGTTTAGCTTCTTTTCTTTTCTCAGCTATTTGTAAGTTCTCCTCAGACAACCATTTTGGCCTTTTGCGTTTCTTTTTTTGCGGATGGTCTTGATCACTGCATCTGTACAATGTTACCAACCTCTGTCCATAGTTTGTCTGGCATTCTGTCTATCAGATCTAATCTTTTGAAGCTATTTATCCCTTCCACTGTATAATCATAAAATCATACCTAAATGGTCCATTGATTTTCCCTACTTCCTTCAATTTAAGTCTGACTTTGTAAATAAGGGGTTCATAATCTGAGACACAGTCAGATCCCAACCTCTTTTTTGTTTTTTTGTTTTTTGTTTTTTTTGACTGTATAGAGCTTCTCCATCATCGGCTGCAGAGAATGTAATCAATCTGGTTTTGGTATTGACCATCTGTTGATGTCCAGGTGTGAAGTCTTCTCTTATGTTGTTGGAAGATGGTGTCTGCTATAAGCAGTGCATTCTCTCAGCAAAGCTCTGTTCTCTGTTATCCTTTGCCCTGCTTCATTTTGTACTCCAAGGCCAAAGTTGCCTGTTACTCCAGACATCTCTTGACTTCGTACTTTTGCATTCCAGTCCTCTATAATGAAAAGGACATCTTTTTTTGGTGTTAGTTCTAGAAGGTCCTATAGATCTTCATAGTACCATTCAACCTCAGCCTCTTTGTTCTCTAGTTCGTGGGTTGTCTGCTTGGTGACTCTACAGTGGGGCTCCCATGTAGTGCCTCCCAGGTTTGTTGCAGCCAGAGTCGGTGGCAGTCCACTGCTTATCTGTGCCTCTGCAGGAGGGAGAACATACATATAGTATGTTCAAAAGAACATACTATATTATAAAAGGCACAGAGATATTATTTTAATTATCATCATTATAGGCTGTTTGTTCCACTCTCTGGGTCTCTGTCAGCATCCAAATCTGAGTTCACTTGCTTCTCCAATTTTCAGGTTCCCATGAGAGCAATATATTCAGTAAGATCTTCTTTTGCAGCAAAATGTGTATAATTCTCTCTTTGGAGGTTATAATTTCAACCATGCCTTCCACAAGACCCACCTAGGCAAAGGGTCCGGGGGCTTGCTAGTGAGCCCAGCAAAAGCACATCCTCCAAGAGGCAGCAAACAACATCACAACAGCACTCCAAGAACCAGAACAAAAACACACAAGTAAGATAGACCAAAACACTCCTAAAGGAGAATTATTGCATGAGTGTCTTCTCTTATATCTTTGCTTGCTGGATGTCTGCACACATCTCAGTCAATTCTCTTAATCTTTCAATAGCTTTATTGAGATAAAATTTACAAACTATGAGTTTAATCCTGTGACTTTTCTTGATTTCCTTTTGAGAATCTCTGATGGTCTTCCTGTGTATATGGGACTAAGTTTATACCCACATCTTTCTGAATGCATCCAAAATATTTATATGTTTGTATTTTTTTCTGTCTATGTGTACCACTACCTTTATTATTTTAATTGTGATATTTCAATCAAGCAGAGAATTGTTGTAGATTTAAGTAATAACTAGACATTCTAATTAAAATATCTTTTATGCTTAGGAGTCCTAACACAAAATCATAAGGTCAAGGATCTTCCCACTCCTTATATATTTAGAGAATTCTCTACTTCTATCTCCATTTTCCAAAACTAGATCAAAAGGAGGACTCCTCAATCATAATTTCTTAGTATTTTTACATCTGTTTCAGTAAGCTCACTTTTGTTTTTCTCTATTTATAAACCTTTTTACAAGCTATTTTCTCCTCCAGGAATGTCCTCTATTCTCCTTCGGAGCAGTGCTTCTTTCTGGAAAATTCCTACCCCTTTTTCAAAAGGCAAATTAAACTTTATTTACTGATGCTTTCCATCACATCTCCAAGGAAGCCTAGGATTCTCTCATCTGTTTAATTTCTTTTACATTTATGTGTTTGTGTGTGTGTGTGTGTGTGTGTGTGTGTGTGTGTGTGATAAGTTGCCAGTCATTTCCAACTCTGTAATCCCAAGGACTATCTTCTACCAGGCTCCTCTGTCCATGGAATTCTCCAGGACACACACTACCTACATGTGTATGAACCTGTGTGGTGGATCACTTTCCTGTGGGATCTCTGTGCCTGCTTATACCTGAGTGTGTATGTCTATGAGCCTGTTTGTGAGGTTACAGCAATGAGTCTGGATGCCTGAGTGTATGTCCATATCATGCCATTTCTAAACATGTTGGATTCTTCTCTGTGCTGGTCTATGTCGTGTGTTTGTGTGAGTCCATATCATATCTAAGCAGTTGTACGAGCATTTATGTTACAAAATAGAAAGTAGAACAACTTCAATTTGGTCCATTAACATTACTAAATTATTCAAACAGGCATGGAAGCAAACATATGCCAATGGCTTTAAATTCTAATGTTTATCACACTGAGATCACTACCCTACTCTTTAAATTGAATTTGAGAGGATGCTGAATGACCAGTGATTGGTCTTTAGTATGGTCCTAGTCTTAAGAAGTTGTAAAAGTTCCCCAGGTGATTCTTGAATGCAACCAGGGTACAGAACCTCTACACAGTAAAGTAGGTAGGTCTCAGCCATTCTTTGGAAAATCTGAAACATGTTTTTCTTAAATGTGACATTAATTATGTCACAATGGAAGGAAATTTATGACCAACCTAGACAGCATATTAAAAAGCAGAGACATTACTTGGCCAACAAAGGTCCGTATCGTCAAGGCTATGGCTTTTCCAGTGGTCTTGTATGGATGTGAGAGTTAGACTATAAAGAAAGCTGAGCACCAAAGAATTGATGCTTTTGAACTGTGGTGATGGAGAAGACTCTTGAGAGTCCCTTGGACTGCAAGGAGATCCAACCAGTCCATCCTAAAGGAGATCAGTCCTGGGTGTTCATTGGAAGGACTGATGTTGAAGCTGAAACTCCAATACTTTGGCCACCTGATACAAGGAGCTGACCCACTGGAAAAGACCCTGATGCTGGGAAAGATTGAGGGCAGGAAGAGAAGGGGATGACAGAAGATGAGATGGCTGGACGGCATCACCGACTCGATGGACATGGGTTTGGATGGACTCCAGAAGCTGGTGATGAACAGGGAGGCCTGGTGTGCTACAGTTCATGGGGCCACAAAGAGTCAGACATGACTGAGCAACTGAGCTGAACTGATGTCACGATGGTGAGGGAGATCAACTTGAGTACTTTACTGAATGTGAAAAAGAAGACATCCTCCCCTCTCTCTTGGAGCAAGGAAGTGCCCCAAGAGAGTTTGGAGCTTGTGCAATATAGACCCTAAATTAACCTAGGAAAACAGCTGAGGAGGGGTTTCCCTTCTGTTCAGTCCTGCTCACATTCCAGAAGACATCTGTCTCCTTGTATGAGTACATCTGTCTAGTTAGACAGACATCAGTTCAGTTAGTTCAGTCGCTCAGTTATATCTGACTGTGACCCCATGGACTGCAGCATGCCAGGCTTCCCTGTCCATCACCAACTCCCAGAGCTTACTCAAACTCAGGTCCATTGAGTCAGTGATGCCATCCAACCATTTAATCTTCTGTTATCCCCTACTCCTCCCACCTACAGTCTTTATGCTGCCTAATTTCCATATAAATTTTCCAGACCCGCTGAGAGTATCTGGCAAACCCAAGAAGAATTTATTAGTATAGTAAACTGTATCATATTTTTTTTAATTCATGTTTTACAACATTTCTTCCATGGAGAGAGGTAAAAGAAAATGCAAAGAATGATGCAGGTTAGAGATCTAAATGTAAAAGAGAGGGAGGATCCAAAAAGAAGGAAAGGTGAAAATCTCCTGGTGAACTTTTTCAGGTCCTGAGAACCTGAATTCTGGCACTCATATTGGTGAATTCAGGTACGCAGCAGACTTTCATCATCAAGGCTAGAGGAAAGTTAGATTCCCTAATATTCTCAATATTCACTACTGCAACAAGAAGTTTACAACACACAGTAAGTGCTCAATAACCATCTGAAGAATAAACAAATGAGAGGTCTGGGTTTGACAACCTAATAGGTCTGAATAGGCTACTGAGATCCCCTTTTCAACAGAACGGAAAGCAAATAATCAGTAAGAACACTCTCCTAGGTATCTAAATTTCTCACAGGGGAAATATTACGTGAAATAAAGTATTTCTAAAAAATAAAACCTAATAGGACAAAGATAAAAGTATAGAATTTTAGTCATTTTACTCTTAAAAGGAAAATAAAGTAGGAAAAATACCTTAATACACTACTTTATAGCTCCTAACTCAGTTAAAAGTGTTTGGATATGTTAAAGCAATAGCTAAAATTATGTGCAAGCATCATAATATACACAAAAGGTCTCATTTCATATTCTCATTTACTTCAGTAGGTCAGTTCAGTATGGTCATAACTTCACAGGTGAGAAATGTAAGTCTCAATAGGTTAATAAGTTGCCAAAGTTCACATGACTAGTAGGAGAGAATCTAGACTTTTAAATCAGATTATTTACTACAGAACCCATATGATTAACCACTGTCATATTTGATTTGCCATATCTTGATCACAGCAATACCAGCTACCAACCATTCTCACATCCACTGAAATCTTGACTGGCAGTATTAAAAATGGTAAAGGAGCTTGAATGGGAGCTACTTTGAATATATATGATTCATGTTCCTTAAATGCTATATCCTAAGACATTTAGGTACAGCACAGGCATATATTGTCCCCACAAGTTTAGAAATATCTTCTTGTGCAAAGGATGACATTGTTTTATTCGACAATTTTAAAGATAGGAAAGATGGTTGTCCCATGGAATTGTATAGCTATCCTCGTGACTGTTCAGTTCTATCTCTGTCATTTTGTGGTCGAGGAACCCAATGCCCATAGACATGGAGAAATTTTTCCAGTGCAAAAACTGGAAGAGTGATAAAACTAGGATGAGAATTCAGCCCTGTCAACCCCCTAGCTGCAGATCTTTTGATGATTTTAGATGTTTAATCTTAAAACATTTCAGAGGTAGGAAGACAGATTTATAAGCCTTACTGATCTCTGACTAGACTAAAACAGCCCCAAGAGATTTCCAAAATAAATTCTTAAGAGAAAGATCAATTTTTTTCCTCAAAATGAGAACCAAGAAAGAGTCTCCTCTTCTCCAGACCCTGGCATTTATAATGCAGGGGAAATAGTTACAAGTATTATGCAATTACTTTCCTAGAATGAATCCTTAGGGATGGTACCTGCCATTATTTTGGCCTCTGACAGAGTGACAGACTTTTGTAATACTGGCAGGGGTATTTATCCTTATGTTAACATCAAGTCTCTGAATCTTAGTCTTCAACAAAAATCAAAACAAAAAAGCAAACAAACAGGTTTTTCTAATTGTGGTTTCCCCAAAGCTTCCCAGAAACAACCAAAACTTGAGAATTTTCATGCAATATAATGCAGTCTTTTAAATCAGGATATCATTAGAAATTAGTACAGCAATTTGCTAAATTAATTATATTTTCAATTAGACCCAGCTTTTTTTTTTCTCACCAGTATTCTGTTACCTCTTATACATAACAGTTCCTTTCTCCTTGACACTAATTTTAGCTACTTCACTTTAAAATATAGTGACGCTACTTTTAGCTATTTCATTTTAAAACATAATGAATTTCAATTTATTGATGAGAAATGTCCTTTGGAAAGAAAAAGATAGGGTCTTAAGACAATAGAGATGAGAGACAGCAAATTTTAGGCTAAAACAGCATGCTGTAGTAGGTACTAATATGAAGGAGTCTATTAGATAAATGATATGAATGTCTTGCTCCTGAGAGGGAAGATAAAGAAACAGTAGAGTGAAAATGAAACAGGAAACACAAAAAGAGAGGAAAAATTCCTCAAAACATGTATATTTTGAACTTAGCACTTTGAAATATAGTTCATTTCTATGTAATCTTTTATTCACAACTACACTGTCAGGATTCAAAGAGACTTGGATGCTCTTTATTCTGAATATTACACTTTGGGGAGTCCCCTGGTGGCCTAGTGGTCAGAATTCTGGGCTTTCACTGCTGAAGCCCAGGTTCAATCCCTGACCAGGACTGAGTCCTGGTAAGCTGCATGATGTGACCAAAAATAAATAAATAAATGGGAAAAAATTACTCTTTGTCTTTGACATATTCCACCAGGTAGCTGTTTAGCCTATGTTTAAATAACTGCTGAAGTGTTACATATATGGCCTTGTTCATTAGTTCATTCCTTCTTTAAATGTTCTTATGATGCTGCTTCTGCAGAGGAGATTTCAGTGGGATTCCCAGCTATTTAAATAAACATGAAACAATGTCATTTTCACAAGTAATAAGATATTTGCAAATTAAAGCAGCGAGATGTCATTTTATAAAGGGTAAATTAGCAGAACATGTTTCTCAATGATGATAACCTGTGCAGGCTCACAACTTTTCTTGATTCTATCAGAGAGCTGGGATTTCAAGGTAACAAACTGGTAAAAGAAATACATATATATATATATATATATATATATATATATAATATGAGCTATAACATATATTATACACATACAAGATATTTTCAAGGAAAGATAAGATGCAAACAATGGCTTATATGATACAAACACAACTGGATGCTAGTAATGAGAGTTTAATTGGAAAACTGGTGGAGAACAAATGTGCATGGATGAGAAAGCCCTGGAGGATGAGTGAAATTAGAAGAGTCAACATGCTCTTTGAGTTTCTCAATAGTAATCTCAACAGGTGTCCACATGAAGATTGTAGAGTCCTAAGAAAAGGTCCCTTGTGGTACAGAGAGATCTGGGAGACAAAATAACAACTACTGCTAGTGAGGCACACAATTTCACTAGGAAACTACTCATCTTGTGCACCTCTCCCCCAAATATATATCCATACTCTGATGTCTAGTCCCTCTGTGGATTACCTTCTATTGCAAAGATGTGATTAAGGATTTGGAGAAGAGGAATTTGCCTTGGATTGTTTGCTGCTGCTGCTGCTGCTAAGTCACTTCAGTTGTGTCCAACTCTGTGCGACCCCATAGATGGCAGCCCACCAGCTCCCCCATCCCTGTGATTCTCCAGGCAAGAACACTGGAGTGGGTTGCCATTTCCTTCTCCAATGCATGAAAGTGAAAGGTGAAAGTGAAGTCGCTCAGTCGTGTCCAACTCTTCGTGACCCCATGGACTGCAGCCTACCAGGTTCCTCCGTCCATGGGATTTTCCAGGCAAGAGTACTGGAGTGGGTTGCCATTGCCTTCTCCTTGGATTGTTTAGGTGGGCCCTAAATCCAATAACATATATTCTTATAAGATAGACACACGAAAGAGAGGACACATGAAGGAGAGGGTGATATGAACTTAGAGGCAAAGATGTGACCACAAGCCCAGAAATGCCAGGGCAGTCAAATATACTGGAAATTCTTAATGTACAGTTTTTTTTAATTAATTTATTTTAATTGGAGACTAATTACTTTACAATATTGTAGTGGTTTTTGCCAAATATCGACATGAATCAGCCATGGGTGCACATGTGTTCCCCATCCAGAAACCCCCTCCCACCTTCCTCCCCACCCCATTCCCCAGGGTCATCCCAGTGCACCAGCCCTGAGCACCCTGTCTCATGCATCGAACCTGGACCAGTGATCTGCTTCACATATGATAATATACAGTAATGTACAGTTTTATGTAAAATATTCTGACAAGAATATTTATGTAAAATATGCTAACATTAAATATGCTAAATACAATGTTTCTCAAATCACAAAAATACTTTTGCAATAAACAACCATTATTTAGAGTTAATTTGGACAATATTAATAAGCTTTCTCACATAAGATTGGAAACTTAACCCTTATTTTCTATAGACAAAATTTTTCTATAAAGGATATTTCAATAAATCCACTGATATTTCAGCTCATTGCTAACAGTGCTGTCAAAATTATTTGTGTTTTTCTTTATTTTTTTCAGTTAATGCTATTGGATCATGTTGGATTGAGTAAGTCTTATTCTTCTTCAGTTAGTAAGTCTATGACAGAACCAAATAGGTTTTAGCAAGTCAACCAAATATGTTAAAATATGACATCCTGAATTATACTATGGGAAAATAAACACTATGTGATGACATTTAAGAAATTATGAAAAAGTAGAAATGGACAATTATATGCTGTGATTATTAAAATAAAAATTGCACACTTTATACATGACTATTTTTATATAGCCTAGTTCTTTTTTAAGAAAAGAGGGAAGCCTTTACTTAGAGAATCTATGACAAGTATTTAATTTCATGCCTTTCCTCCACTTCCTTCCCTCTCCAAATCTTACTGTTCAGTGTCCTACAGCAAGCAAACCCCAGATAAATCAGAGTCTGAAAACTAAAGATGGGCTATGCCTTGGGCTCAGTACGTGTGTGTTAGTGGACATTATTTGTGTTCTTTCTCTTCTGAATATTCTAACACAGCAATGCAAGGCGTGGGAGAGAGGTAATATAGTCATTTGCTGACACACACAGGAGCAATCACAATCAAGCCAGTTCAGTTAAACAAATGCTTAATTCAGAAGTGAAAATTAGAAAACGTTAAGAATTAACACACCACTAAAGAAATCCTCTTGTACTTCAAAGACTCTTTAGAAGATATGACTTTGATATCTGATGAATAATCTATAAATGATAGGTTTTAATAATACACACCAAAGTAACCAGAATTCTTTACCATGTCTGGTAAACTTTCTTTCCACAAACATTACACACAAACCAACTGCCTGTTAGGAAAGTCAAAGCCTTAAGATCTAGCTGCATTTTATTATAAATTCTGACTGCAATAAAAGACAAACATAGCTAAGTTTTATAGATAATATTTCTATATTAATATACACACAAGTACTTTTCTTGCTTTGTTTGGAAGGCTGTGCTTTCCCTCTGTTGAGTATTACTCTCGAACCTCACCCTGGATACTATAGGATAACAGAGAGCATACACAAGGGTGGAAACCTTGGTGACTGGGAGAGGTCCAGTGAACACAGTTCAGAAAGAGAATTCCTGCAGAGACTTTAATGGGATACATGCTGTGTATTAGTTTGCTCAGGCATATCTGACTCTTTGCAACGCTATGGACTGTAGCCCGGCAGGCTCCTCTGCTGATGGGATTCTCCAGGCAAGAATACTGGAGCATGTTTCCATTTCCTCTGCCAGGGGATCTTCCGAATAACCCAGGGATTGAACCAGCATCTCCTGCATCTCCTGCCTTGACAGGCAGATTCTTTTATCTCTTCTGAGCCACCTCAGAAGTCCCATTAATGGAATACTCACCGGGAAATGGCCAACTTTCTTATCTACTTCTACGCCACCAGAATATCCACATCAATTCTATATTTCCTTCTAATCTTATCAAATGCAACTTTGGAGCATCAAATCTTCTTGGAATCCCTGCCATATTCCAGGTCCTCTGCATCTGTCTCTTCCATCCCCACCTCCCCCAGCCCTCCCCTGCAAACCTTCCTAGCACATTCATAAGGAAAATTAAGAGACTCATTCAAGGATGCCCCCTTGATTAAGTAGAAAGGCTCATTTTATATATATATATATATGATTTTTATTTAAATTTGTTTTTTGAAAACTTTAAAATTTAGAAAAGCTTTGCCTTGGAGAAGTCATCTGTTCCTATGTTTATTTGTCATATGAGTTCTTAATCCTTTGTAAGAATTGTTTGCACTGGCAATAACTAGGTTATATCAAATGGGGAGATGAAAGATAAAAGAACTTAGCAGCATGCTGAGTGCTTCAAAATGCTACAAGTTATTTTTTTTTATCATAGTGTTATGCTATAAAAAGAAAAACAAAATAAATTATTTTCTGTGTGGGGTAGTGGGACATGCTTTTTTTTTTTTTTTAATTTTCTTTACTTTATTGTGTTGGTTTTGCCATACAGTGACATGAAACCACCATGGGTCTACACATGCTCCCCCTCCAGAACCCCCCTCCCTCCCCCGTCCAGCCTCCCTCCCCCTGGGACATCCCGGTGCACCATCCCCAGTATCAACCCTGGGCTGGCGATTGATTTCACATATGAGGCAGTTTACACATTGACATCACTGTGACATATTTGCGTGAATAAAGGATAATAAAAATAGCTCCATATATTTCTGGAAAATGTTAGCTTTTAAACAAAGACCAGCTATTTTATGGAAGGAACAAGATGTTAGGAAATCCTTCTTGAAGAGAAATTTCAATTAGTTTCCTGCTTAGAGTGACTAACTTTAAAGAACACTGAACCTGGAGTCAGACTGACTGGGCCACTCAGATCAATTCAGTCGCTCAGTTGTGTTTGACTCTTTGTGACCCCATGAATTGCAGCACGCCAAGCTTCCCTGTCCATCACAAACTCCTGGAGTTGACCCAAACTCATGTCCATCTAGTCAGTGATGCCATCCAGGCATCTCATCCTCTGTCATCCCCTTCTCCTCTTGCCATCTTTCCCAGCATCAAGCTCTTTTTCAATGAGTCAACCCTTCCCATGAGGTGGCCAAAGTATTGGAGTTTCAGCTTCAACATCAGTCCTTCCAACGAACATCCAGGACTGATCCTCTTTAGGCTGGATTGCTTGGATCTCCTTGCAGTCCAAGGGACTCTCAAGAGTCTTCTCAGTTCAAAAGACCACAGTTCAAAGGCATCAGCTTTCTTCACAGTCCAACTCTCACATTCAAACGTGACTATTGGAAAAACCACAGCCTTGACTAGACAGACCTTTGTTGGAAAAGTAATGTCTCTGCTTTTCAATATGCTATCTAGGTTGGTCATAAATTTCCTTCCAAGGAGTGAGTGTCTTTTCATTTCATGGCTACAATCACCATCTGCAGTAATTCTGGAACTCCAAAAAATAAAAGCCTGACACTGTTTCCCCATCTATTTGCAATAAAGTGATGGGACCAGATGCCATGATCTTAGTTTTCTGAATGTTGAGGTTTAAGCCAACTTTTGACTCTCTTCTTTCACTTTCATCAAGAAACTCTTTAGTTCTTCTTCACTTGCTGCCATAAGAGTGGTGTCATCTGCTTATCTGAGATTATTGATATTTATCCCAGCAATCTTGATTCCAACTTATGCTTCTTCCAGCCAAGCGTTTCTCATGATGTACTATGCATATAAGTTAAATAAGCAGGGTAACACTATACAGCCTTTCCTATTTGGAACAAGCTTGTTGTTCCATGTCCAGTTCTAACTATTGCTTCCTGACCTGCATACAGGTTTTTCAAAAGGCAGGTCAGGTGGTCTGGTATTCCCATCTCTTGTCACAATTTTCCACAGTTTATTGTGATCCACACAGTCAAAGGCTTTGGCACAGTCAATAAAGAAGAAGTAGATGTTTTCCTGGAACTCTCTTTCTTTTTCAATGATCCAGCAGATGTTGGCAATTTGATCTCTGGTTCCTCTGCCTTTTCTAAAACCAGCTTGAACATCTGGAATTTAACAGTTCACATACTGCTGAAGCCTGGCTTGGAGAATTTTGAGCATTATTTGACTAGAGTGTGAGATGAGAGCAATTGTGTGGTAGTTTGAGCATTCTTTGGCATTGCCTTTCTTTGGGATTGAATGAAAACTGACCTTTTCAGTCCTCTGGCCACTGCTGAGTTTTCCAAATTTGCTGGCATATTGAGTGCAGCACTTTCACAGCATCATCTTTTAGGATTTGAAATAGTTCAACTGGAATTCCCTCACCTCCACTAGCTTTGTTCATAGTGATGCTTTCTAAGCTCCACTTGACTTCACATTCCAGGATGTCTGGCTCTAGGTGAGTGATCACACCACCATGATTATCTGGGTTGTGAAGATCTTTTTTCTACAGTTCTACTGTGTATTCTTGCCACCTCTTTTTAATGTCTTCTGCTTCTGTTAGATCCATACCATTTCTGTCCTTTATTGTGCCCATTTTTGCATGAAATGTTCCCTTAGTATCTCTAATTTTCCTGAAAAGATATCTAGTCTTTCCCATTCTGTTGTTTTCCTCTATTTCTTTGCACTGATCACTGAAGAAGGCCTTCTTATCTCTCCTTGCTATTCTCTGGAACTCTGGATTCAAATGGGAATATCTTTCCTTTTCTCCTTTGCTTTTCACTTCCTTTCTTTTCACAGCTATTTGTAAGGCCTCCTCAGACGGCCATTTTGCTTTTTGCATTTCTTTTCCATGGGGATGATCTTGATCTCTGTCTCCTGTACAATGTCATGAACCTCTGTCCATAGATCATCAGGCACTCCGTCTATCAGATCCAGTGCCTTAAATTTATTTCTCACTTCCACTATATAATCATAAGGGAATCAATTCCTTTCCCTATTGAACCTAATTGTCATACCCAGTAAAATAAGGGTGCTGCTCTAGCATTCAGGCCAAGTAGAGGTCAAACATATTTTAAATCACAGTTTATACAGATTGTTTCTTCTATACGTACCCTCTAGATTCATTAGGTATCACATTTTCAGATTAAAAAAAACAATTAGAGTGAGGATTTAAACAATTTACTTAGAAATATCATGTGGAATTTGGTAGTGTCACTGCCACTGCATTTAATTATCTCATGGGAAAGTGACCTAGCAAACAATTTATATAATACTTTTAATTCCTCATCATTCTTCCAGTATCACCTCAATTAATCCTTATCATAATATTCAATGCATCAGTTAATTAACCTTTAGAAGCATTTAAAGTATCCCAAGGATATTTTTAAATTAAAAAATGCATGAATCAATGTGATTTCCTCAGTGGTAAATTATAGCTCAGTATTCCAAGTATGGGCTTCCCAGGTGGCACAGTGGTAAAGAATTCACCTGAAATGCAGGAGACACGGGAGACACTGGTTTGATCCCTGGGTAGCAAAGATCCCCTGGAATAGGAAATGGCAACCCACTCAGGTATGCTTGCCCGAACAGTCCCATGGACAGAGGAGCCTGGAAGGCTTCAGTTCATGGGTCACAAAGAATCAGACATGACTGGGCAACTGAGCACAACAATAACACAATTCAAAGCATACTGTATGGTCCACACTGTATAGTCCAGCTCACAAGATCTCCTCCACTCTCTGAAAGGACCCCCTCCCTCTCTAGACGCCCAGTCATCATCTAGTCATTCAGCTGTGCCTGACTCTGTGACCCCATGGCCCGCCATGCTCTCCCATGGGATTCTCCAGGAAAGAATACTGGAGTGGGTTGTCAGTTCCTTTTCCAGGGGGTCTTCACAACTCAGGAATCGAACCCAGTCTTTCACATTGCAGGCAGATTCTTTACCATCTGAGATACCAGAGAAGCCTCCCTTTGCTTATTATTGTTGTATAACATTTATAATCTGCCTTCCTTTAGAAATACTCTAACAGACTACAAATTCCATGAAAACATCTTTAAGTATATTCATCTTCATGGCCTCTAGAAAGTGTCTAATTATATTGCAAGATAATTATTTTGAAATATAAGTAATTCAATATAATCTTACTAAATGAGGCTATGTTCAAAGTAAGTACTCTGATAACTAGCATCATTTCAGTGATTAAACATCACCTTAATAGTCTGAACCACAGAAAATAGAATAATAACATCACAATCTTTAATATCACACAGCCTTAGACTTAGATTACATGTCTGACAGTTACTATCAAAAAGAGCATTGTAAATAGTTAAGGTTTTACAAGTCTGAGGTTTTCCATCTGTAAAATGGACGACATTAGTGTAACAGAGTTCTTAGGGTTATTATTAAAAAATACAACTTCTACTATATAAAAGACCAGTCCATGTTCATTACTGGCATTTGGTTAAGTAAATCAGTACACCCTCTCTGCCCTTACTCCTTCCCCCACCCCATATCTCTCTGAATCTCTCCCTCTCTGTCTAGGTCAGGAAAACTTAAGGCAGTGGTTTTCGAGATGTGGATTCTGGACTCACAGCATAGGCATCCATCACCTTGTAGCTTATCAGAGATCCTCATATTCCATATCAACCAGGTAAATCAGAAACTCTGGAGGAGGGCTCAGCAATCTGCTCAAAAAGCCCTCTGAGTGATTCTGAAGAACACTGACATTTGAGAAGCCACTCAGATCTCAGTAGCTTAAAACATTCATTCATCCTTCACCATCTTTGCATTAGCTGGAAGCTCTGCTTGAGGTCAGCCTCAAGGGAGGCCTAAGATGCACGGCTTTCTCCAGCACATGTTACTTCTATTTCCATTTCACTGGGCAAATAAATTGAATGGCTACACCTGATTTCTAGTGCAATCCTACAACAAGTTCCCCAAAAGAAGAAAAATATTATATCTGGACAGCCCCAGGGACAATTACAGTTAATTATAGCTTTCTGGTTTCTTCCTATGGTGGGATTGGAGCCCCTGATTAAGTCAAATGACAATATTTTGACCTTCCCTCAGAGGACAGAAGGGGTTATCAACCTCCATTCATGTGGAAACTTGACAGATATTCTGCTGATAGCATTTAAAGAGGGGCTGTGTGTGCTTAGTTTCTCAGCCATGTCTGACTCTTTGCAGCCCTATGGACTATAGCCTACCAGGATTCTCTGCCCATGGAATTTTCCAGGCAAAAATACTGGAGTAGGTTGCCATTTCCTACTACTAGGAATCTTCCCAACCCAGATATCAGAATTGCATCGCTTGCAGCTCCTCTCTTGTATTGTTCAGTTCAGTTGCTCAGTCGTGTCCGACTCTTTGTGACCCCACGGACTGCAGCAGGCCAGGCCTCCCTGTCTATTATCACCAACTCATGGAGCTTACTCAAACTCATGTCCATCGAGTCCGTGATGCCATCCAACCATCTCAACCTCTGTCGTCCCCTTCTCCTCCTGCCTTCAATCTTTCCCAGCATCAGGGTCTTCTCCAATGAGTCAGTTCTTGGCATCAAGTGTCCAAAATATTGAAGCCTTAGCTTTAGCATCAGTCCTTCCATGAATATTCAGAGATGATTTCTGTTAGGAGTGACTGGTTGGATCTCCTTGAAATCCAAAGGACTCTCAAGAGTCTTCTTCAACACCACAGTTCAAAAGCATCAATTCTTTTGCACTCAGCTTTCTTTATAGTTCAACTCTCACATCCACAAATGACTACTGAAAAAATTATAGCTCTGACTACATGGACCTTTGCTGGCAAAGTAATGTCTCTTCTTTTTAATATAGTGTCTAGTTTGGTCATAGCTTTTCTTCCAAGGAGAAGCGTCTTTTAATTTCATGGCTGCAGTCACCATTTGCAGTGATTCTGGAGCCCCCCAAAAGAAAGTCTGTCACAGTTTCCATTGCTCCCTCATCTATTTGCCATGAAGTGATGGGACCAGATGCCATGATCTTAGTTTTCTGAATGTTGAGTTTTAAGTCAACATTTTTACTCTTCTCTTTCACTTTCATCAAAAGACTCTTCAGTTCTTCTTTGCTTTCTGCCATTAGGGTGGTGTCATCTGCATATGAGGTTACTGATATTTCTCCCAGCTACCTGATTCCAGCTTGTGCTTCATCCAGCCCAGCATTTTACATGATATACTCTGCCTATAAGTTAAATAAGTAGGGTGACAATATACAGCCTTAACATGTTCCTTTCAGGTTTTGGGGAGTTCTTTACTACTAGTTGACTCATTGGAAAAGACCCTGATGCTGGGAAGGATTGGGGGAAGGAGAAGGGGAAGACAGAGGATCAGATGGCTGGATGGCATCACCGACTCGATGGACATGGGTTTGGGTGGACTCCAGGAGTTGGTGATGGACACGGAGGCCTGGTGTGTTGTGGTTCATGGGGTCGCAAAGAGTCGGACACGACTGAGTGACTGAACTGAACTGAACTTACCATTAGTGCCACCTAAAAGTCCTAAAAAGTAGCACTTTAACCCAACTGTCATAAGGAAATTAAATTATTGGCTTAATTATTTTTATCAGATTTAAACCTTTCTTTCACCAATTATTTAATCCTTAAAGCTTGATTGAACTTGCTAAATTTGGATCCAATATAAGATGATATCTGATGTAGCCTAAAATGTTTTATGTTTGTAGCAATATTCCAGTACATTCTGTAGAGGCTACTGTAACCTCCAGGAATACGACCTCAGCCTGGTGACGATATCTGAACATCACTCACACAACCTCAAAGTTTCAATGACTTCCAAATCTCAAGTGGCAGGACTAAAGAGAGTAGAAACAGAAAGGCCTTCTCATGAGCTCTCCACAACCACTCACAAAATCACTGAATGTCTACACTCTGTAAGCTGTGCATTGCAGAACATTAACAATCTAAAAGGTACCAGCATGTCAGCATTATCAGGTAAATTTGTATATTTATTAAGAATCAGTCACACAGCCAGCAGCATGATGTCTATTTTTCTTTAACAAATCAGTTTGTTCTGCCAAAGAGAAGTAAAGTGTCTTGTCTTGAGAAAAAATATGACTTTTTTTTAACAACACCAAGGCAGCTTAAGGCTTAGAAATGATCTGTGTACTATTTCAAGCAAGTTTCTGCTTGATGCATTGTAATGTGCCTAATGTGTTTCACAATCTAGCTATATTCTTAAGAAAGCTATAGAAATTGAGCTTTAGCAAATAGAAATTTTCTTACAAAGGGAGGCTCACAATATACAGTGTGATTATAACGATTTAAAGTTGGGTCTTCTAGTAGTACTAACAATTCCCATACTGACATACACTTGATAGATCTTCTCAAATCAACCTATCTGGATATACACACAGACACAGACACACTCACACACACACACACACACACACACACACACACACACACAAATGCATGCATAGTAAGTGAGGGTATTCTGTTTCAGCTCATTTAGGTCTATAGCAAATTTTGCAAGATAATAGAGAATAATATAATTACAAATAATTATTTAGAGAGAAGTCCCTAAATGAGAGGTTCCACGTCAGTTAAAGTTCTGAGAAACAATTTTTTTTTTAAATTTTGTAAACAGCCTTTCTAATTCCTACTGTTATACCTGATTCTACACTATGTTGTGATCACATTTGGGTAAATGGCTTCCGCTTAGCAGTCAACATGTGAATTCTTAAGCCAACCACATTCTTAAAAGCATATATGAGTGGGAGACCCATGATAAGAATAACATTAAGTCTGGTATGAAAGCTACACATGTGTGTTGATGTAAATTAATAGAAGTGATGTGTTAGAAAGCAGCACTTTCTGTTCTCAATCAACACTGCTGAAGTGCAGTGCCTGCCTCCTTCATGGGCCACAACCACTTCTGCTGAACTCTTCCACAACCACTTAGAGCTTAGTCAAAATTAAAAGCTTGAATGTCAAAAAATGTTCAGATATACTGAATGCTTCTTGAGTAAATCCTTGCGGTTGTGACTGAGCCTATCTGAGAGTAAATCAGACAAGATATTTGAAGAAATAATCTTCTTTGAGCCCCCTTAGAAAGAAAATTGAGAGGATGAAAGAAGGCCTTAATCTGGGAACTTAATTGCAGAAAACACAAGCACAACTTTGAAAACTGAACTCAGTTCTTCAAAACTGTTAGTTCCCTTTTACATTTATTTAATTTACCAAATTTTGCTTTTAGTATATTCAGGACTTCTCTTTGCACCAAGCAAGCATTTAAATCAACCTTTCCTACTGCCAGCAAAAGTAAGCAGAGAAAGAAAGAATGCAGAGGAAAAATGTAGCTTACCTCTTCCTACAGACTGGATGTATTGTTGTAAAAGTTGTGACACACGTGTTTCAGGCCTAGAACACTTTAATGTAACCCTTAAGTAAAGATGCATACTCCAGACATATAAAAGTAATTACAAAATGATTTAGATCTCCTCATGTACTTTTTTCCTTTTTTTTTTTTACTGTGTTGAGAACATTTATCATGAGATCAACCCTCCTAATGAATTTTCATCTGTAAGATACAATACTGTTAGCTGTAGGTACAATGTTATACAGCAGATCTCTAGAATTTAGTAATCTTATATAAATGAAACTTTATGCCTATGGATTAGTAACTCATTTCCAAAAAAATGTAAATCAAAACCACAATGAGATTTCATGTTACACCTGTTAGAATGTTTATCATCAAAAACAAACAAAAGATAGTAAGTGCTGGTGAAGATGTGGATAAATAGGAACTTATACGCTGCTGGCAAAAATACAGATTGGTACAGCCACAATGGGAAACAATATAGAGGTTTTTAAAAATTAGAAATAGAATTACCTTATGATCGATCAATCCACTTCTGGGTGTTTATCCAGAAGAATTGAAATCATGGTCTTAAAGACATATTAGCAACACAGTATTCACTGCAGCACTATTCACAAAAGTCAAAACCTGGAAACAAGCTAAACATCCATCCATCAGCAGATGAATGGATAAAGAAAGTATGATACACATGCAAGAGCATATTCACATACTTTTAAAACACGTACTACAGTAACCTTTGCTTTATCTTCTGAAAACCCATTAAAAAAGCCCCCATCCCTATAAAACTAAATAGCAATTGTAACTCTATGTAGCAGTGACAAATTATTTTGGAAAAAGAAAACACTTTTTTTTTTTCCTACTTTACTACTGCCCTCCTCTCCTCACCCTTTGCACACATACTTCCATTAAGCATAAGAAAGAAAAATGATTGAGACGTGCAGTATCCCTTTAAAGTTCATGGGAAAATGGGAAAGAAGAGTTCTGGAAATCTCACTTAATCATTTCTATCCAGCACATACAATTAAAATGTAATATTGACCCACATTTTTCAAGAGCCACATTTTCAACTGCTTTTAGAATCAATAGCAGGTTACCTATATGCTTAACATACAGTGGAAATTCTTTTTTGTTTTTAACTTCTACTCTCTTTTAAGTAGTAGTGTCTAGGACTTAGCAGGCATTATTCAAATTTAGTGCTGACCTATCAAAACAGACACAAGAATTTAAACTCAGGGAATATAAAAGAAAGGGAGGGTATAAGCCTCCTTTTTGCCAAAGTGCTGATAGTTGTTTAAAGAACACTATAGGATCATTTATTTTAATAGCTTTTCATTTCCTGTTTCAGTTTGTAATACCTATGGGACTTAGGAAATAAGTGCCATTCTAGGCAAGCTTCCTTTGTTAAACATTGATCCACTTGCTCTTATTCTGACTGGAACTGAAAAAAACTGTTTTTCCCTATATTTATTCCCCATCATTTCAGATGGATGTCCTGAGCCAACCTGAACCAATCACTGTCATGCCCTCGGGCATTTCACTTTCCTATCTCAGAAAAGAGTTAAAAAAGGAGACTACATTCTACTTTCTTATGCGTAGAAAACAAACAACAAACTTATTTTAGGAAAACTTATTCCTTTTGAGGAAATGGCACAATTATTTGTTAAAGTGTATTGATCACTTGTTTGATAGATCAACTTTCAAATCATGGGCAATGACTTCAATTCACCACACCAGTTCCTACATTTATAACATGAAGTTAACAATAGTACTGTCTTCAGATCATTATTGTGAGGTTTCAGTAAGGCAATGCTTAACAAGCAGATCTAGGCAAAGTCATATTAACGTAGTACCTATGGACTCAGCTCAGATCATGCTATTAGAAAAGAAATGATACCAAAATAATACATTATGTGTGTTTACACATACACACATGCATGCATGGACACACACACATATGCATACCTGGAAATGGAAAAAAATAATCCAATTGACTCCAGTTGACTCCAATAGGAAGTATTTTCTAAGGGGAAAATGTTACCACCAAGCATATTCTTAGAGCTGCTTTTAAAAATACATATCCAGCAACATGTCCTGGGAGAAATGAAGGCAATAAGGAAAGGCTATTTCTACACAAAAGCATATGAAATGTATGCTGAGAGAAAAAATATCAAGCCTATGCAAATTTCCTGCTTCTCCCACAGTCCGTTAAGGTCTACACACCAAGAGTTTTGTTTTCTTTGTAATATTTTAATTATGGGATACTTCAAAGTTATTCATAGAAGAAGAGAGCAATCATGAACTTCTGTGTACCTTAACTCATCCTTAACAATGATATGATCATTTCTTTAAATCTATACTCTCTACTCACTCCCACCCCCCCACACGCCACTCTTTTCTACTCCTTTGCAGTAGTGAAGTGATAGGGACTGGGCTATTTGTTGCAAATAAATCTTTGTGTTGTTGTTTAAAGAAAACCTGTAGACCCTATGGGCAGTAATATTTTCCCCTTAGAAAACTGGGAGGCAGAGAGCATGAGAAGAATCAGAAATCCCCAAGGGAATGAGGGTCTCATTAGTTATTAACATAAAAGTTGCTTCAGGCTTTCAGGAGATTACAAGTCTCCTCTGTGTTCTTTTGAAACCCTAGAACAAAAGGAAGTCAAGGAAACAGACTCAATGGGAATAATGTGTGGTATCCAAAGATTCTTTCTGGAGCCACAGTGGTAGATAAGGCTGTGTTGAGATTAATATGGCAGCATCTTCTGCTCTCCTCCTGGAGGTAGCGTCTGATCTCCTGCTCATTTTCTTTAGCTTAAAATGCAGCATATCACATGCCTGAGAACCCTCCAGGGCCTTGTTTGAACATGAGCCTCTACCACTATTAAGGAGTTATTTCGTAATAACTGGTTGCTGCCTTGCTAATCAATCCATTCAGATATATATGAATGTGAAAAATTCTCAAGTTGTATGGTTAATTTTTTTTTATATCCATCTTTGCTAAGAAAAATTATGAAGTAAAATTTCATGACCCTCTTTTCAGGGCTTTGTACAAAAGCTCCAAGAAAAGACATTTAAAAATGAATCTGGCCAGAAGCTTGTTCTCTAAGTCTTTGAATCTCTCTCTGTTTTGTAAATAAGTTCATTTGATCCCAGCAATGAATAGTATATTAAGTAGCTACTGTTACATAAAAAATATCCCCTATAGCTAGCAACATAAGAGCAGTGAGTAATTTTCCCAAAGTTTCTATGGAACAAGAATATGGATGTGGTTTATTGGGGATCCTTTGGTTCAAGACCTTTCCTAGGTCTTCAATCCAGCTTCAGGCTGGGGCTACAGTCACCTCAAGGTTCACTGAGGGCAGGTCCCCTTCCAATCTCACTTGCATAGTCTTTGTGAGCATTGAGTTCCTCCCAGGCTGTGGGACTAAGGACCTCAGTTTCTCACTAGGGAACCAACATAAACAGTTATGAAAAGAACCCTTGTGATTGGTCGTATTATTTTTCTTGTTTCATGTTTGATACAGTGAAACCTATACATTCATTATGAAGTTAGACTTAAAATCTGTCTGTCTGTGAAACCTGCAAACCCTCAAAGTTTCCCAGTGCTTACTCTGAGATCTATCACCTTGCCAACCCACTACTTACCCATCACATCTCAACTTAAATGGTTCTTATTCTGGGAACTTATCTTTGTTGTTCCAGATGAGGTTAGTTGTCTCTGTGATTTGATCTCATGTCACCCTTCATGGGACTGATCCCTCATAACTGATAAGGATTTAATGTCCCTACCTCACCTATGTGACAAGTACTATGTTAAGCAGCACATATATCTAACTTATTCACTTGTCCCAAACTCAGGAGACATGTGACATGATGCTTATACCACAAATAGGGGAACTAAGCCCAGAAAGGTTAAGTGACTTCATGTTACTCTAAGTTATTACATGGCAATAACTCTCTGATGCCTTTAAATTCCACAATAATCTATCTCTTTTCTTTGCCTTTATTCATCTTACCTGTAACATATATGGGGTAAGGAAAAACATTTGGAACAAAATCTTAACTTTGCACCAAGTTTTAACTAATACTCCTACTAATCATGAAGAGTGAGTCTCAGCCAGCAACACACCCTGCCTGCTCTGCTGAGATGGGAACTCAGGACAAGGACTCATGAAGGGAGTAATGTTTTGAGTTAAAAGGCAACATTTTATTGGTCCCTTCTTGGGTTGTAACTACACTCCCTTTAATGCCTTTTCATTTCTCATTCTCAGAAGTGTAGGGTAAGAAAGAGATTAATTACAATGAGCCCATGTTGCTGCCCACTGACAGAACGTTTCTCATAAACTGCAGGCTAGGGATAGATGTTCCTATAAAAAATGAAATGAGAGGCCATTCTTTCTCTGGAAAAGACTGAAAATGGGCATTACTCTACTTGCGTTGAGAGGTGCTCAGACTATTGAAAGGCACTTTCTTTTTTATCAGTAGCCACATTCCTTGAAATGACAAGATCACCTTTCCCTCATCCTAATGCTATTTAGTTGTGTGTATGGATGCACACATGAAAGCATTCTAGACAAACATTACATACATGTGGACTCAGACACATGTATTCACACAAACAGTCAGACATACATGCATAAACACACACACCTACATACACACACACACATATACACACCTATCTCTTAAATAGGTTTATTATAAAAATTGCATTGAAGGATACAGTGCATGAAGATGTAACTTAGTACAGGGTCTGACGTGCAGTGAGAACTGAGAAAATGCTTTGGAGAGGATGTACATTCCTAGGACACAAATTAGTTCTGGGTTGGGGCTTCCTTGGTAGCTCAGATGGTAAAGAATCCACCTGTAATGCAGGCAACCTGGGTTCGATCCCTGATTGGGAAGATCCCCTGGAGAAGGAAATGGCAACTCACTCCAATATTTTTGCCTGAGAAATCCCATGGACAGAGGAACCTGGCAGGGTACAGTTCACACAGTTGCAGAGTTGGACACGATTAAGCATGTAAACAAGAGCACAAAGGTTTCTTGGTTATTATACACAGTAGTGTGTGTATAATCTTACGGGAACAGAATTAAGACAGGTTTTGTTATGGAAGGATCTGAGGCCTTCGTTGGATCCTTCTAAGTTTTTTGCAATGAAGTAAAGACAAAAGGAGAAATTAAAAGAAAGAAAGGAAATAGAAAGACTCCTTAGAAGATGAAATAAAAGATTAATAATCTTTGACTTAACCAAGAGTAATTAAGAAAAAAATTAAGGTAGAGGGAGGGAGGGTAGAGAAATAGCATTAATCTCAGCATCAAAATGGCCTGGAATCTGGCCCAGGCTCTACCACTGGCTGAACTGTGACATTACTCAAACCATAGTCCAATCCTGGGCTCCACAATAAATAAAAATTCAAATATTTGATGAGATGCTTTATAACATCTTTCAAGTTGATGATCTGTGATTTTGGTTCTACTCCTATGAAAGAGTACGGATATCCAATGTTTTATTAAACATGAACCAAAACAAGTAACCAAATATAAGTCAAGAATGCAAATGAATACACACAATTATTAGCTAATTCTAATAATAAAACATGGACTTATTTCACCTAGTGCATTTCAAAAACAGTTCTCAAATTTCCACAGCTAATTATTAAGATGATAGCTTGCAAGTCCCTGGAATGAAGGAAAGGAGGAGAGAAGGATAAGAGGAAGGGAGAAAAGAAAGAGGAAGAAAGAAGGAAGGAACTAGGGAAATTCAAGGAGGGAAAGAGAAAAATTAAATATGATCTTTAGGAGTCAGAATGAATTATACTGTTAAAATGAAAAGTTATCCTTCTCTTTCTTTGCCACCCGATATTGTGCAACCACATGATTCTGAAATGCACTCAATAGGGAATGAAGAAGAGTCAAGTAGGGAAATGAACTATGTATTATTGTATTAGCATTTCAAAATATGTTGCTGTTGTAATAATTTTAGAACATAGGTAAAAAATCCACTACAGAAGTTATTAGTTGTTGAATCTAATAGAAACTCTTCATAAAATAATAGTGTCCTTGAAAGAATATAAATAACAGTTAGGCTCTCAATTGTTCAACAGACTAAACCAGATATTCATATCTAGAATTCTGCCAGACATTTTTACTTGGATACCTTTAGTCCATTTTTTACAGACTTAGATAACTGAACAAAAAAATCATTTATCTCATTTAGAGATAATACAAAACAAGGGTAAAGCATCTGCCTGCAATGCAGGAGACCTGGGTTCGATCCCTGAGTCAGGGAGATTCCTGGAGAAGGAAATGGCAACCCACTCCAGTATTCTTGCCTGGAAAATCCCATGGATGGAGAAGCCTGGTAGGCTACAGTCCATGGGGTCGTAAAGAGCTGGACACACTGAGTGACTTCACTTTCATTTTACGTGACATGCCCTAACAATTGAAAAGTGATCAAGATAAAATTATTTTAGATCAGTAATTCCAATTCTAGCATTTTATCATAAAACAAAAATCAAACAAATGTCATTGAAATATGCGAATACCAAAAATAGAATAGCATTTCATAAAGTATTTTTATTATTTAATAAGCACTGTGTGAGTTATTTCAGATAATTATGATACAACCACACAATGAAACAACTGATAACCACATTTAGAATAAAATGTACTCATACCCAAAATCATGATACTGTACTGATGTGTATTTGTGGGAGGGGTACCATGGAAGAGTATTATAGTATAATAACATTTAATAGAAAAAGGAGTATGTCAAGGCTGTATATTGTCAACCTCCTTATTTAACTTATATGCAGAGTACATCATGAGAAATGCTGGGCTGGAAGAAGCACAAGCTGGAATCAAGACTGCCAGGAGAAATATCAATAACCTCAGATATGCAGACAACAATACCCTTATGGCAGAAAGTGAAGAAGAACGAAAAAGCCTCTTGCTGAAAGTGAAAGAGGGAAGTGAAAAAGTTGGCTTAAGGCTCAACATTAAGAAAACTAAGATCATGGCATCTGGACCCATCACTTCATGGCAAATAGATGGGGAAACAGTGGAAACAGTGTCAGACTTTATTATCTTTTGGCTCCAAAATCACTACAGATGGTGATTGCAGCCATGAAATCAAAAGACGCCTACTCCTTGGAAGAAAGTTATCGCCAACCTGGATAACATATTGAAAAGCAGAGACATTACTTTGCCAACAAAGGTTTGTCTAGTCAAGGCTATGGTTTTTCCAGTAGTCATGTATGGATGTGAGAGTGGGACAGTGAAGAAGTCTGAGCGCCGAAGAACTGATGCTTCTGAACTGTGGTGTTGGTGAAGACACTTGAGGATCCCTTAGATTGCAAGGAGATCCAACCAGTCCATCCTAAAGGACATCAGTCCTGGGTGTTCATTGGAAGGACTGATGTTGAAGCTGAAACTCCAATACTTTGGCCACCTCATGAGAAGAGTTGACTCATTGGAAAAGACCCTGATGCTGGGAAGGATTAGGGGCAGGAGGAGAAGGGGAAGACAGAGGATGAGATGGCTGGATGGCATCACTGACTCGATGGACGTAGGTTTGGGTGGACTCTGGGAGTTGGTGATGGACAAGGAGGCCTGGCATGCTGCAGTTCAGGGGCACAAAGAGTCGGACACGACTGAGCAACTGAACTGAACTGAACATTTTTAAAGGCCAAATTACTTCTTAAACTTGCAAGAACATATACTGAAAAGTTAAAAGTAATTATGCTTGAAGAGTGAGATTATGCCTAATATATTCCACTATATTCTTCTTTTACATTTGTTTATAATGTGTGCTTATAAAGTTTTTAAAGACTTTTAAAAGACTTCTCTTGATTTGGAAATGAAAGCTTTATCACTGAATATAAATGATCATATGTGTGGCTGAAATAAGATGAAAGGGCAAAGATGTGAGGTAAGCAAATTTTGTCTCAATAAGATAAACAGTTTTCTAAGTACAGGAACATCCAACAAAGGAGTGCATTACTTTATAAAGTAGGAAGTTTCAAACTGGAGGCTAAATCATCATGAGAGAATATAGGAGAAGATCCTCCCTCAGGTAAGAGACTGACCTAGGTGATGCCACATTACAAATAGTTCTCACCATTAATTTTGGAAACTCAGAAAAGGGACTAAGCATTTCATAGCCGTTGGTTAAGACAACTTAATAGGTAGTGGTAGTCTTACACTCATTGAACCTTGACCATTAGAGAATGACTTTTGAAGCTTCAGAATATGAAGAATTTAGTCATTTTGCCACGGCACACATTTGAAATGTGCATTTAAAGTGATTAATATTAGATATTGAGTGGATCTAACTATCAAATTGTTTAAAACTTAGCTTGCTTATCTTCTGTTAATGTTTTTGAAGTAAGAGTGTGCTCTATCTTGGTGGTATTTTTGAACTTTGGGATTCTTAAAAATGTTGGCATTAATTCTTCAGAAAAATTAAATCATAGTAATGAATGGTAAGAAGATGAACAGTCCTAGAATCTACCAGCACTGTGAGACCCACTGATAAAGGACCTTGGAAGGCTTTCTTCCCTCCTCCTTTTTGCATTTTCTAGAAACAGGCGCCTGCTCTGTGTTATGTGTAGTGAAGGATACTATGGAGAAAGAATTACCCTGGTGTTCAAGGAAGCTTAACATTCTTGGGGGAAAGCATTCCATTTGTTCAAATAAAGCTGGTGCAGAAATGAGAGTTAATGACAATACTTTAAAGTTTCATGGCAACTTGACCTATGTTGGGTTAACCTGAAAATGTTCGAGTGAAATTTTGTTTTACAATAATTCTTTGTATTGTGTACAGAAAAGCTTTGTATGCCCATTTTGGAGATTAAATATTTCACTTTATAACTGCTACTGACTGAAGTATATCTCCCCAAAATGCATATGTTGAAGCCCCAACTCTCAATGTGATGATATTTGATATGAGACATTTGAGAGAAAATTAGGCTTAGATGAGATTATGAGAGTGAAAGGTCTTGACAGAATTAGTTCCTTATAGGAAGATAAACCACAGAGACGCTCTCTCTCTTTCCCCCTACCCCATTCTCTTTCTCTGCTCTCTGAGCA
This sequence comes from Antilocapra americana, assembly GCA_007570785.1. NCBI lineage: Eukaryota > Metazoa > Chordata > Mammalia > Artiodactyla > Antilocapridae > Antilocapra > Antilocapra americana. The sequence goes on along the minus strand of ML661914.1, from coordinate 752,315 downwards.
CACAGAGAGAAGACAATTGTCTGTAAGCCAGAAAGAGCCCTCACCAGAAACAACCATGAAGACAGACTAATCTTGGATTCCTCAAGTTCCAGAACTATGAGAAATAAATTTATTCTATTTGAGCCACCCAGGATATGGTATTTGTCATGGCAGTCTGCATATAACTTAAATAAGCAGAGCGACAATACACAGCCTTGACGTACTCCTTTTCCTATTTGGAACCAGTCTGTTGTTCCATGTTCAGTTCTAACTGTTGCTTCCTGACCTGCACACAGGCTTCTCAAAAGGCAGGTCAGGTGGTCTGACATTCCCATCTCTTTCACAATTTTCCACAGTTTATTGTGATCCACACAGTCAAAAGCTTTGGCATAGTCAATAAAACAGAAATAGATGTTTTTCTGGAACTCTTTGCTTTTTCAGTGATTGAACAGGTGTTGGCAATTTGCTCTCTGGTTCCTCTGCCTTTTCTTAAACCAGCTTGAACATCTGGAAGTTCATAGTTCATGTATTGCTGAAGCCTCACTTGGAGAATTTTGAGTTTTACTTTGCTAGTGTGTGAGATGAGTGCAATTGTGTGGTAGTCTGAGCATTCTATGGCATTGCCTTTCTTTGGGATAGGAATGAAAACTGACTTTTTCCAGTCCTGTGGCCACTGCTGAGTTTTTCAGATATGCTGGCATATTGAGTGAAGCACTTTCCCAGCATCATCTTTTAGGATTTGAAATGCTCACCTGGAATTCCATCACCTCCACTAGCTTTGTTCATTGTGATGTTTCCTAAGTCCCACTTGACTTCACAGTCCAGGATGTCTGGCTTTAGGTGAGTGATCATAACATCAGGATTATCTGGGTCATGAAGATCTTTTTTGTATAGTTCTTCTGTGTATTCTTGCCACCTTTTCTTAATATCTTCTGCTTCTGTTAGGTCCATACCATTTCTGTCCTTTATTTTGCCCATCTTTGCATGAAATTTCCCCTGGTATCTCTAATTTTCTTGAAGAGATCTCCAGTCTTTCCCATTCTATTGTTTTCCTACGTTTCTTTGCATTGATTACTGAGGAAGGCTTTCTTTTTTTTTTTTTATTTATTTTATTTATTTATTTTTTTTTAATTATTGTTTTAGCCATACATTGTTATGATATCACCATGGGTTTACATATGCTTCCCCTCCGGGTCCCCCCTCCCTCCTCCCTCCCCCCCGGGAAATCTCGCTGCACCAGTCCCGAGCATCAATCCTGGGCTGGCGATTGATTAGACACATGACAATTAACATGCTTCAATGCCCTTCTCCCATATCATCCCACCCTTACCCTCATCCACAAAGTCCACAAGTCTATTCTATACATCTGCGTTCCTTTTGTTGTCTCCCATGTTGGGTTCTCATTACTGTCTTTCTAAATTCCATATATATGTGTTAATATACTGTATTGTTGTTTTTGCTTCTGGCTTACTTCACTCTGGATAATGGGCTCCAGTTTCGTCCATCTGAGTAGAATTGCTTCAAATGAATTTTTTTTTAATGCTGAGTAATATTCCATTGTGTATATATACCACAGCTTTCTTATCCATTCGTCAGTTGATGGGCATCTAGGTTGCTTCCATGTCCTGGCTATTGTAAACAATGCAGCGATGAACATTGGGGTGCACGTGGCTCTTTCAATTCTGGTTTCCTCGGTGTATATGCCCAGCAGTGGGATTGCCGGGTCATATGGCAGGTCTATTTGCAGCTTTTTAAGGAACCTCCACACTGTTTTCCATAGTGGCTGTACTAGTTTGCATTCCCACCAACAGTGTAAGAGGGTTCCCTTTTCTCCACATCCTCTCCAGCATTTATTGCTTGTAGACTTTTGGATGGCAGCCATTCTGACTGGTGTAAAGTGGTACCTCATTGTGGTTTTGATTTGCATTTCTCTGATAATGAGTGATGTTGAGCATCTTTTCATGTGTTTGTTAGCCATTTTTATATCTTCCTTGGAGAAATGTCTGTTAAGTTCTTTGGCCCACTTTTTAATTGGGTTGTTTATTTTTCTAGAATGGAGCTGCAGGAGTTGTTTGTAAATTTTTGAGATTAATTGTTTGTCTGTTGCTTCATTGGCTATTATTTTCTCCCATTCTGAAGGCTGTCTTTTCACCTTGTTTATAGTTTCCTTTGTTGTGCAAAAGCTTTTAATTTTAATTAGGTCCCATTTGTTTATTCGTGTTTTTATTTCCAATATTCTGGGAGGTGGGTCATGGAGTATCCCGCTTTGGATTATAGCAGAGAGTGTTTTGCCTATGTTGAGGAAGGCTTTCTTATCTCTCCTTGCTATTTTTTGGAACTCTGCATTCAAAAAGTGTATATCTTTCCTTCTTTCTTTTGCTTTTCACTTCTCTTATTTTCACAGCTATTTGTAAGACCTCCTCAGACAGCCTTTTGCTTTTTTGCATTTCCTTTTCTTGGGGGTGGTCTTGATCCCTGTCTCCAGTACAATGTCACAAATCTCTGTCCATAGTTTTTCAGGCATTCTGTCTATCAGGAGTCTCAAAGAGTCAGACACAGACCAACTAGAGACCAGGTTCAACCTTACTGAACTAGCTTCAATTCAGTACACACTGTATGACAGTTCATATTTCTTTCATTTTACTTTTTTAAAATGTCCTTCAACAGTTAAGTTTGTCTTAGCTGTCATCATAATTAGATCCAGTTTATACCTTTTTTGGTATGAATGCCAGAAGCGAGATGCTATTTGCTTTCAGTGCGTATCGATAAATTTTTGTCCCAATATTGGTTATGTTAGCTTTGACAACAGGATGAAGGTGGAGTCCAGTTTTCTTCACTACGAATACATTCTTTTCTTCTTTGTAATAACCAAGCAATTTGCAGAACATAATTTGAGACTACAAGATACCGAGCAAGGACATAGTAGTCCTAAATGACATTCCAAACATCTTGACAGAGATAATGGAGATATTCTTTAAAAGTTCTCCACATGATTATAATATTTTACCAACTATTATCCTAGAATTATTGACTTCAGAAAATGTCAATGCAAGGAGAACTGTATCCAGACTGATTATATTAAAAAGAAAGAAAGAATGAAACAATTTCCAATCTAGTAATGCATATAAGTATAGAAGAACAGACATGTTAAAAATCTGAAAAATGGGAATTTGATAAATTTGATAAAGGTGGCTAGTAACAGCTAAAGAAATGTTCAGTATAGTATTCACTATTGTTTTTTGTGTGCTCATCATATCTCATGACACTATTTCAAATAATATTTAAAAATCTATATAAATACCTAAACTCTTAACACAATGTGCTTCCCAAAATTGGAAATGAAAAATAACCATCATTTACAAATTTATACTTTGTATATTGTTTCAAGTTGTTTCAAAATCTGTGCAACCTTTTAGCAAAATGCTGAACCCATTACAGTATGTAATTACATACATCTCATAATCTCATCTATATCCAGCTAACCTGTGAACCACCAGTCACTTTTTCTCTGTCTTGTCTGGTTGCCTTTTACTAAAACAACCCCTAGGAAGTTTCTTACCTTTCTGAGCTATTCTTAGTTGGTTTTATATAATACCTCATAGTTGCTTGGGTTATGATGTAATGAATTCTGAAAGTAGGCTCAACATGTATCTCTCCAAGCCTAAAGGGACCCTTTCTCACAGTCCAGGGATGAGTCCTGCTCTAGATACCATCATGCTTGGCACTTATCCCACTGAGATGTTACCTTACCACTTTTCACACCACAGTATTTAAATGCTGCAGAAATAATTATTTAAACCTAGAGAGAATTGTGAGAAATCAATGAAAAGATTCAGTATGAGGGCTGGGCCCAGGGATGGACACCTGAAACACATCTCCAGGATCTCTGCTGTGCTACCTAGGAGGGACAAATGAGCTGGATCACAGTTAAATACATACAATTTCATAAAAATAATCACCTAGTAACAAAAAAATTAGAAAAAAAATAGATGTCAAGACTGTAAAATACCCATGCATTCAGGCAGTGCTGGCAGCAAAATAAGCTTTTTCACCTTTCAAAAAGGCAATAATCTGAGCCATAAAAAATGGTATGCACTTTGACTTGGATATCTCTGTGCTGGAAAGTTATCCTAATGAAAATATAATAATAAAGCAAACAAAGATAGCAAAACTAGATAACAATAGTTTGTAAATTTCAGTGTGTCAACTCTATAGACCATTATATGCTGTTGCTGCTGCTGCTGCTGCTAAGTTGCTTCAGTCATGTCCGAATCTGTGCAACCCCATAGATGGCAGCCCACAAGGCTTCTCTGTTCACGGGATTTTCTAGGCAAGAATACTGGATTGGGTTGCCATTTCTTTCTCCCAGATCATTATATAATCATAACAAATAAGCACTCTGAAGCCCATGTAGATAGATTCTCAGAGAAGCTGATGTGAAATCATAGCAGGGAGAGTCTTTAGAAACAGTCAGATTAATCATACTTTAAGATGCTCAGTACCAGTCTGGAGCTTGCTAATGCAGATCTGAATGTGAAATCTCAATTGCTCATTGAGGCCAAGCCAGAGCCCAGGCTTGGCTCGCATGCTTGGCCCTCCCAGACCAGCTCTTTGCCATCTCATTATCAAATTGTATTTCTGAGATATCAGTATATATACTGTTATTGTCCTTCGGAAGTCTAACTAAGAGGACTCTTACAGTCTCCTAGAGTACTAACCAGGAGGAATGCAGAAGGATAATCCAGAGCATGAGTTTACAGCTGGCAGAATCAAGCTCCAGTAAACTCCAGTTTTCCCCTGCCAGCCAACCAGCTTGCCAAAGTGTCTAATAGAAAAAAAGGGGGTGTCAAAGAAAAATTGCACTATACAGAGTTTAACTGGCAACAGAGATTTTATTCAAGACTATTGTAAAAGGAGACGAAGAATGAGCTCAACTGTGCTAAAATAAAAGGCAAGAGAATTTTTAAATACCTGGTTAGCTCCTGGATGGCTTTAGAGGGGAATCTGGTCAATGTGATTAACCAGCTCTGTTTGCTAACTGGTGCCCAGCAAAATCAGTCTCCTACTTTGCCACAGGAACTGTGAAATTAGGCTGCTTTCTTGATATTCAAAGGAATAGTTCCTGTCTTTAAGAAAGACACTCCTGGGTTATAAAACTGGCAAGTGCTAGGAGAAGATTTATATCTCAATGAGGCAGAAAAATATTTGTAATTCCAAGTATTCTAAAGTATTAATAAATGCCCTAGGAAAATTGAAGTCAGGGAACTATAGTCAAAAGTAGACTTGTCTCAACATTAGTCAAGCTGAAGAGAATATTAAGGCAATCTGGTCAAGAGAGAACATCTATAAGACTGCTGGTTGGGATCATATTTGTTTGGGAATCATATCTTCCGGGAGTGCCTTGCTTCAATAATGGTACCATACCACCATCAATTTTATTAGTTTATGCTAATGGATGGGTAGATGTGATGTACTTTTACATGGTCAATTCCTTATCAGTGATGTCCATGACAGGCCACGAGAAAGCAGATTCCGGCAAGCTGATTTCACAACTGAGATTTGTGTGCCAGAAGCTTACCGGCAAGCGTTCTTCTCTGGATCCTACTCTGTGAGGGAATTAAGAAGGAAGTTTTGGGGAAGGAGAAGTAGAAATGTGTTGCAATTTTAGTGAAAGTCTCAGCTAACCTGTGGGGAATTTTAGAGCTAGGAAGGCCATTAAGGCTGTCTTTTATTAGGATGAGGTGCCCAGGTCTTTGTCTGCTTACTTGATGATTCATGACATGTAAACACCCTCAATGGCCCCCTGGAAGGAAACATGGCCTTGGGTGAGGCAGATTTTTACCTGAAGGTAATCACTAAAGAGGAAACTGAACTGCTAGGTGATTATACAATTCAAAATATCCCATTCAGAAATTGCTATATGACTCAGGAAACTCAAACAGTTCTCTGTGACAATCCAGAAGGGTGGGATGGGGAGGGAGATGGGAGGGAGGTTCAGGAGAAAAGGGATTCTTGTTGATGTATGACAGAAAATCCACAAAATTCTGTAAAGCAATTATCCCTCAATTTAAAAAAAAAGAAATAAAAAAAATCCCATCCAGACTCTCCTTATCACCATTATACATTTTTATGTATATCATTACCTGAAACTGTCATGTTTAGTTGAGTAATTGCTTAGTGTGCTTCTCCTTCTATCCAGAATATAAACTTCATGAAGACAGAGACCTAGTCTGTTTTATTTAACCTTGTGTTTGCCACATGTATGTAGCATGTTTTATAGGTTATAGTAAATATTAATATTTGTTGAATGCATTGGTAAATGGATATGTCAATGCTTTCTGTGTATTAACAGTTAGAAAGTTATCTGACAGATTTTGACCCTATTTACAGATGGTTCATTTTTTAAAAGCTCTGGTCTTGAAGAACTCCATCTCCTGATGCTGGTCTTCTTTGTATCTTATTTTAGGGCATTACTCTCCATTAGGGTGTAGATTTTTGTGCATTCTTTTCTCTGTGGCATTTACAAAAATGTCAAACTTAATTGGTGTTCTGTATAGGGCTTCCCAGGTGGCACTAGTGGTAAAGAAACCACCGGCCAGTGCAAGAAACATAAGATATATGGGGTTTGATCCCTGGGTCAGGAAAATCCCCTAGAGGTGGACATGATTACCCACTGGAGTATTCTTGCCTGGAGAATGCCGTGAACAGAGGAGCCTGGCAGGCTACAGTCCATAAGGTTGCAAAGAGTCGGACACGACTGAAGTGACTTGGCATGCATATTATTTAATAAATAAGTGAATTAATGAAATGATAACTCAATCTTAACACTTGCCCTTGGAGCCACATGAAGTTAATCTGACAGTCCTCTATGTAACTCCATTAGTCATTGAAACTCCTAGTCTGCTTCTACTTAACCTCTCTAAGACAGTATCTCTGAGGTCTTTTCATCATTCCTCATATGAGTAGTTTCTAAACTCCTTCAACACACTGGCCTACATCTCTGGACTAAAATCAAGGTTTTCCAGAGGCTTACTCAAGTTTACTGATTTATATTTCTCTCCACAACTAAGATAGAAGAACATGAAAGGAGAGACTGTGCCCTGTTCTCTCTGATCTCCACGCTACCTAATACACCACTTTACAACGTTGCATATAGTAGACACTTAGTAACACAGCAAATGAAGTTATTAGCCACTTTCAAGATTTCAAGTTGAAAAAGTCAAATCTAACTAAGCTGATTAATGACTAAACATCTTTCCCTTTGCTTTTTTCTTTCTTTCCTTCTCTCTTATTTCCTCCTTCTCTCCTCCCTTCATCCCCCACATTTGTGGAACTTACCCAATCTAATTAAGGTTATTCAATAATTATAATAATTGTCAGAAGACACATCATGCCTTAGATTCTAACAGTAAGTACTTTCTTAAAACCAAGATGATTCTTTGCTCATAAATCTTTTGATTTGTATAATAATAAAATCTATAAGAGAAAATTATAAGCATCAATGGACAAAGTTTGAGAATATGGGGGCAAGAGCATTAATTTATTGCAAATAAGGCAAAAATAAAACAGAAGAACATACACTGGAGAAAAAAATCTACAGCTTAATTACTAATACTCTGCATATTTAATGCAAATGGCCTCATTCCAACAACTCTGGAAATAATTTGCACAATTCATTAGTCTATAGAATCTACCATCTACCAGCTGTGCATGTCTCATAATTACCACTAAAACTTTTTCTCCTCAGTCCCTCCTGTTCATCTGTATATTAGTTCACACTGTGTTAGAAATGGTGTTTAGTACCAGGCATCCAGTGGTTGATAAGACAGACAAAGTGCCAAATTCTTTCATTCTAGCATGGAAAATAAATGTTGACCACAATATTAGACAACTGATTAAATACAGTGATGCCACATCTTTCTGATTAGTCGTAGGCAGCAAATGATTAATTTTCCCACTTTAAGATAAGGATACTGAACCAAAGAATCTAGCAAATAATGCTGATAATTATCATCTAAAATGCATTGATCTTTACTGATATTGCAGACTCTTACGTACACTATTTCAGTTATCCTCATGGATATCCCATCAGGCTGAGGAAGCTCAGAGATGTTAAAAGACTTTTCCAAGGTCACACAGGCAGTACTCAAAAGGTAGATTTTAACCTACTGCTAGATCCTGTGTTCTGCACCTCAAGCTATACTGAAGACTTCTGGGCTTAAACTGAAGCTTAAAGAGGGGGAGTGATGGGCCCAGAATCATATGCTTAAGTAAAAGATTTAACCCATCATACCTGACTCCAAAGTATATCTTCTTACTACTAAACATGAAGGACTGAATTTCTCAGTGTTCTAAGGTGGAGTCTGAGGATATGGGTAATTTGAGTCTAAACTTTTCCAATATAGAACCAGGATTGCTCCTCACACAGTAGAGGAAATAGACATCCTACACACAAGAATAACTGTCCCTTTCTTTTAGGACAATACATTTGCCTTTCCTCTTTTCATTCACTCTATAAAACACCCTTTATCTGCACATCCTTCACACATTTTGCTGCAAGGCTGATGAGCAATCCCTGGCTCTGCTTCCTCTCAGCACTGATCAACTCCATGGACACTTCATTTATCTGCACCTGTTTTATGTGCTGCTTTGAGGATGTTAAGTCATTTTCAAGTGTGTGTACTCTTTCTCCTCCAGCCAGTTACACATTTCTGCAAGGCAGGATTAGAGGTGTTTATGGTTTTTCCAGTGACCTCCACAGAAGTTTCAGTTCCTTCAAAGAATGGGATTAATTAAATCAAGCCACCCCCAACACTTTCCTACCTGGTATGCTGATGCAAACTGACGATACTGGATGACAGATACTGGATGATGATACTGATTCTAAAGGATAAAGGACAAAGAGACAAGAAGACTAAGCATTTGTAAATGCTGATCTTGTGGAGAAAATGACTGTATTCAGACAGAAAACAAGGTAGAATGTGTTGTACCTACTGGAAAGAGGAAGACAGTATCTCAGAGGAATACATGGGATGGAGCAAATCCTTCCATTTTAGGGGTATAGGGCAGTCAAAGTAAAGATGACATCTGAGTTGAACTTCAAAGAAGGATATTAATTGGACATTTAGAGAGGGGAGAATACTGAGATGGATGGAACAATGAAAACAATGTCTACAATGAGGTAGTTCAGTCAGACATGAGGAGGAGGGAATGAATCCTTTTGGCTGGGCCACTGGGTGCAGAAATATGTACAAGAGAAACAATGTTTGAAAGATAAGAGAAGGAGAACTTGAGAAGCAGGAATTAAGAGTTTGAAATTTAACCAGTAGACAATGGGGGAATCATCAGAGGATGTCTTACTATCAAAGAATCACATGATCAGAAATGTGATTCAGGAAAATCCAACCCATTTACCAAAGATAGCAGATGGAAGGAGGGCAGGTTATGGGCAGGACAACTAATGATGAAGTTATTCTACTAGATAAGAAAGAAGGAATATGTTCTCAGCCTATGGAATGATTTACTTTTGTCCTGTTTAAGTCAGATGGAGCTACTTGACATCTACAAATTTTCCATGTTAGAGCAGTTACCCAATGAATTCAGTCCTCCTCCGTTTCCATGTGTTGGGATGACAAACATACAGACATCTATAGTTCACTTGTAACCCTGACAGAAAGGGCTGCTGGGATTGTGGAGCTGCACTTACCTATTTCTCTTTCTTGTTTCTCTGTGTAGACTTTGTCCCTGGTATAATTTCCATTCTAAGTAAATTAAAACAAGTCTCCTACATAATGTCTCTATTTAAATGACAGAATTGTTACTTATTCATTTTGGGGGAGTAAGGAATAAAAGTCTGAACAAGGGTAAGGGTGGTGTGAAGGGAAGGGGAGGGTTTGTGATGGTTTCAGAAAGGACAAATGCATAGGACTATATGTGAAGGATAGAGTGGGGCGTGAATGCAGGGCCAAAATATGTAATCTAGTGCCTGAGGATAATAATAGCCAACATTCTATGGCTCCTTGCTCTGTTCCAAGTACTATGCTAAGCACCTGGTATACGCCTAACTGACTGATTCTTTATAATAACTGCTTTGAAGTAGGTCACACCTTTGAAGTTAGTTATGACCATAAACCTCATTTTATAATTATAGTAGCCAAAACAACAATAAGTAAAATGACTTCTCAAAGTAAATCCAACTATTACGTAATAGAGCTGAGATTGTGGATGCATGAGGTCAGGTTGCTCAGCCCACAGCTAATAATAAGGCACTACTGTAATGTCAAATACAGAAACCCTAAACATGGCAACCACGGTGAGTGTGCTGTCAGTAAAAGCTGAGATGAATCTCAAGAAACTTTATCCAAGACAAGAGACACTGTAGGGAACTCAGAGTTAAAGTCAACAAGGAAGATACAGTGAGAACTGGTCTGACCTCCAGCTAACTCTGTGCCAGGCCCTGAACAACATACCTTCAATAATTTTCTGGTTGATACAATGTAACTCCATTATTACTAGTTTCTTTTTACAGATGAAGAAACTAAGAATCAGAATGATTAACAAAGTTGCTTAGAGTCAGACATCTCCTACACAAGAGAGCTAGGAATTGATTCAGAGTACCATGTCAAAGACTATGCTCAAAATCGCTATACACACATGCCCAATGTGATAAGTGTCAGTGAGAACAAGGCCTGAGTAATGACCATTTATATTGTGACTAAGAGATAGACTTGACCATGTAATTTAGTCTCGAGTTTGTGCGACTGTTGTAAATTTAAAAACAGGGGTCCACAGATGGGCTTCACAGATGAATTCTATAAAAAACTGAGAGAAGAGCTAACACTTAATCTACTCAAACTCTTCCAGAAAATTGCAGAGGACGGTAAATTGCCAAAATCATTCTATGAGGCCACCATCACCCTAACACTAAAACCAGACTAAGATGCCACAAAAAAAAGAAAGCTACAGGCCAGTATAAAGAAAGCTGAGTGAAGAGGAATCGATGCTTTTAAACTGTGGTGTTGGAGAAGACTCTCGAGAGTCCCTTGGACTGCAACGAGATTCAACCAGTCCATCCTAAAGGAGATCAGTCCTGGGTGTTGGTTGGAAGGACTAATGTTGAAGCTGAAACTCCAATACTTTGGTCACCTCATGCGAAGAGCTGACTCATTTGAAAAGACCCTGATGCTGGGAAAGATTGAGGGCAGGTGAAGAAGGGGACAACATAGGATGAGATGGCTGGATGGCATCACCGACTCAATGGACATGGGTTTGGGTGGATTCCGGGAGTTGGTGGTAGACAGGGAGGCTTAGCGTGCTGCGGATCATGGGGTCACAAAGAGTTGGACACGACTGAGCGACTGAACTGATACTGATAAAATACTGATGAAAGTAATCAAAGATGACACAAATAGATGGAGAAATAAACCATCTTCATGGATTGGAAGAATAAATTTAGTGAAAGTGAGTACACTACCCAAAGCAATCAATAGATTCAATGCAATCCCTATCAAGCTGCCAACAGTATTTTTCACAAAACTAGAACAAATAATTTCACAATTTGTATGGAAATACAAAAAACCTTGAAGCCAAAGCAATCTTGAGAAAGGATAAAACTGGAGGAATCAACCTGCCTGACTTCAGGCTATACTACAAAGCTACAGGCATCAAGATAGTATGGTACTGGCACAAAGACAGAAATATAGATCAATGAAACAGTATAGAAATCCCAGAGATATATCAACGCACCTATGGATACCTTATCTGTGACAAAGGAGGCAAGAATATACAATAGAGAAAAGACAATCTCTTTAACAAGTCGTGCTGGGAAAACTGGTCAACCACATGTAAAAGAATGAAACTAGAATACTTTCTAACACCATAGATAAAAATAAACTCAAAATGGATTGAAGATCTAAATGTAAGTTCAGAAACTATAAAACTCCTACAGGAAAACATAGGCAAAACACTCTCTGACATAAACAGGATCCTCTATGACCCACCTCCCTGAGTAATGGAAATAAGAGCAAAAATAAACAAACTGGACCTAATTAAACTTAAAAGCTTTTGCACAATGAAGGAAACTAAAAGCAAGGTGAAAAAGCCTTCAGAATGGGAGAAAATAATAGCAAACAAAGTAACTGACAAAGAATTACTCTCAAAAATATACAAGAGCTCATGCAGCTCAATACCAGAAAAATAAACAACCTAATCAAAAAATGGGCCATAGAACTAAACAGACATTTTCCCAAAGAAGACATACAGATGGCTAACAAACACATGAAAAGATGCACAACATCACTAATTATCAGTGAAATGCAAATCAAAACCACAATGAAGTACCATCGCACATGAGTCAGAACAGTATAGTCAAGGCTATGGTTTTTCCAGTAGTCATGTATGGATGTGAGAGTTGGACTATAAAGAAAGCTGAGCACAAAAGAATTGATGCTTCTGAACTGTGATGTTAGAGAAGACTCTTGAGATTCCCTTGGACTGTAAGGAGATCCAACCAGTCCATTCTAAAAGAGATCAGTCCTGGGTGTTCATTGGAAGGACTGATGTTGAAGCTGAAACTCCAATACTTTGGCCACCTCATGTGAAGAGCTGACTCATTGGAAAAGACCCTGAAGCTGGGAAGGATTGGGGGCAGGAGGAGAAGTGGACGACAGAGGATTAGATGGCTGGATGACATCACCAACTCGATGGAATGAGTTTAGGTAAACCCCAGGAGCTGGAGATGGACAGGGAGGCCTGGACTGCTGCAATTCATGGGGCTGCAAAGAGTTGGACACAACTGAGCGACTGAACTGAACTAATTAAAAAGAACACATTTGAATCAGTTCTAATGAGGTGCATGAAAGTAGAGCCTTTTATACAGAGTGAAGTAAGTCAGAAAGAAAAACACCAATTCAGTATTTTAATGTGTATATATATATATATATATATATATATATATATATATATATGTGGAATTCAGAAAGATGGTAATGATGACCCTATATGTGAAATAGCAAAAGAGACACAGATATAAATAACAGACTTTAATACTCTGTGGGAGAAGGTGTGAGTGGGATGATTTGAGAGAATAGCATTGAAACATGTATATTACCGTATGTGAAACAGATCACCAGTCCAAGTTCAAGGTATGAAACACAGCACTCAAAGCCGGTGCACTGGGACAACCCTGAGGGATGGGATGGGGAGGGAAGTGGGAGGGTGGCTCAGGAATGGGGACACATGTACATCCACGGCCGATTCATGTCAATGTATGGCAAAAACCACTACAATATTGTAAAGTAATTAGCCTCTAATTAAAATAAATAAATTAACTAAAATAAATTAAAATAGGGGTCCATTAATATGAGCTTCAGGACTGCAGATACTCTAACTAGCCCATGAAAATTAGGATGTAGGGACATCCAACAAAGAAAACTTGGAGAAAACAATAAAACAGTGTTCACAGACCAGCGCAAATAACCATGGATTACCATGGATTGGTGGGGAAAACTGGACATGAGGAGAAGAAAGAATGAATGACTACCTGTTTTCCTTAAATAATCTGAAGATGTAAAAAAATAACTCAAAAGGGAATCTGGACTTGCCTGGTTATGCGCTGGGCTGACAGGAGCACATGTGATGGACACCCAATATGTATTACTCACTATTAGGAACAAAGAAAGGGGCTACTTTTGTTTGTTTTGCTTTTTTTTTTTTTTAATCGTATTTGCTAAGACGGGGGATATTGAGCCAATCTGTAAGGAGAAGGGCAGGGGACCCACTAGAAAGAAAAAGAATGACTGGAAAGCTTTAAGAGTTCAAGGAGAGAAGTTTGTCTTGAAAAAGAAGGGAAAATATATTTTCTTAAAGAGATAATAAAATGACCAATCAATTTATAAATGTGACAGAGGTAAGCTAACTATCAAGAGGCATCCAGTTCTAAAGATGGGTAACAGCAATATGCATTCAAGGTCTCACTCAATAAGTATGGAATGAATGTCTGCCAGGTAGAAGCACCTGAACACGCACCTCCCTGGAAGGTAGGCCCTGCCTGGGAGAAATGTGCCTTCAGCAGAATGATTATCTCAGGATGAAGGAGCCTGCAGCACGGCAAGGACCCTGGACTCAGCTGAGGGAGCCTGGACTCCATGCTCAGCTGAATCACTGATTTGCTTTATGACTTTGAATTAGACAGTTTCTCTCTTAGGTCCTCAGTTTCCTCATATGTCAAAAGGGAAACCAAACCAGATCAGTGCTCTCCAAATGCCAAGTGGGTCTATATAGGGCTTTAATGACATAGCTTTTATTTTTTATTTATTTTAACTGAAGCAGAATATACCACAAAATACATATAAAATAGTGTAAATCTTGAATTTTCACAAAGTGAATTGATGCATGTAGCATTACTTGGATCAAGAAACAAAACATCACTGATATCCTAGAAATCTGCCCACCCTCATTACTTTCCAGATAATTCCATCTACCCCTTGTGAAAACCCATTGCCTTAACCCAGAGCAGCAGAGATCAGTTTCTTCTGTTTATATCACTTCTATAAATGGAACTATGAAACATGATCAATTTTGTGTCTCGCTTCTTTCAACTCAGTTAAATTTGGGAGATTTATTTTCATTATAGTGGGTAATGCTGATAGTTTCAATGAGGTATGTTTTAAATATAAGAAAAAATAAGAAAATAAAGTATGTGTTTTTCATAAAACTAAATTTATTCAAAGTAAATGATCATCCTTTCATTTCAGATTATGTGCTTTCATCCTTTTGGGGATAAAAACATCTTTTTGAATTCCATCGTTAACTGCTGGAAGTTTGGTTTTAGTGTTTTATTTTTTGTTTTGTTTTCATTTTAATGTACTAACTTGGCAAATTCAGCCTTAATTTTTATCACTCTGTAGTAAATAAAATTTGAATGGGACTTGAAATCCCTAAGTATGCAGGGTCCCTAGGGCTAGAAGCCCCCTTAGTCTCTAGGCTCTGATTACAGACCACTTGGAGGAATCGGGTGTTAGTTATAGCCACATTTAATGGCCAACTCTTAAGTGCAGGTTCTCAGAGATGGCCACAAAAACCCCAATTACTGATTTTTCTTGAAAGAGATAAAGGAAGCTTTTTTCCTTGCTTATAATCTTTGTGCAGACAAAACAAATAACAGCATCAATTTTCCGAAGTACCAGGTCAGATTATGTCTTATCAGAAGGCTACTAGAATTGCCTGAAAGAGTGGCTAGCAGGGGGTTCATCAGTAGGAAAGGACAAGAAAATCAAGATATCAAGCATGGAATTTCTGTGTCCCAGTTTTCTGGAAAAGAGAAAATGTGTCCTGGGTTGGTGTTCCTCAAGGAAATCCTTATCACCATAAGTAGACTTTGAAGAAAAATAAAAAGGCTCTTAGCAGGCACTCAACTAACACACATGATTCCTTGAAAAAGAGGATAAAATCAATCATTCTAGCCAGAGTTGAAATCATATGCATCTTACAAAGAAAAATCACACACATGCTCACAGACACAAAGAAAAAGAAAAAAGAAAAGGATGCCAGAACATTCAGCCCCTAAAGGATAATTGTCTGGTTGAAGTGATGGGATCTGTGATGAAATCTTCCATCAAGATCCATTCTAGAGAGGAGCTTCCTGCTGGTAGAATTCAGAATCCTCTTCCCCAAGGGATCTCAATCACATATTCAGCCTCTTTCCCTTGGAGAAAGCCGTTACAGAACAATTCAACTTTTAAACAAAATCAATCTGTGGCTGTTTTTCATTACTAGCTGTGAAGAGATGCAGTTCCCAAATTATTACAAATAAATGGTTACCTTTATATAGCTGAAATAAGAAAGCTTTCCAGAACTATATGCATTATATAAGGCAAGATACATACATACCCATTATATATAATCCCTAGATATTTTTTTTCTAGAAAAAAAAATTATTTGTTCCTGACTTGTTAACATTCAACCCTTTACCTCTGTTACTATAGCCTGCCCATCTCTTACTTGGGTAATTTCCCAAAGGTAATTTGGGTAATTTGCCAAAGTTCTTGGCAGAACCTAAGCCAAACCTCCCTCTGTCACCTCTCCCTGATGAGAGTCAAGGAGGACATATTGCCTCTCTTCCATCTCCTGGAAAAGCCAAGATGTGAGTTGGTGTCCCAATCTTGGTCAATTGGATCTTCTCTTTCAGGACTTTGACTCTTGAGTAATGATACTAAGAATAAGGGAATGTCTGAAGCTCAGAAGTGCATGAACCAGACTGTTGCTTTGGTAGAATCTCTGTTGAGGTCCCTGCTGCCTTCGCCTTAATAAATCTTTCTCCTACACTTTAAGTAGAGTTCATTTCTGTGACTTTCAAACAAGAACAGTCTCTGAAGCAAGTGCTGGTGACCACACATGCATCCTAACAAATTTTAATTTTTGAAAGGTAAAAAAAAAAAAATCTTTATATGTAATAAAGCATGTGTTGGAAAAAATAGTTTTCATACCCTGAAATTGCCAAAAGGCATGGAAAATTATTAGATGATCTCATATCCCAAGAATTTAAAACTAAAGATGAAGTTTCCTGAAGAGAGGCAAATAGAAGCATCTTAAAATGTCCTCGAATCTTTATGTTTTTAAATAATGAAATTTTCATATTGAAGTATAAGCACAGAAATATATACACTATGTTTCTGCTTCAAGAAATACTACTCCTTGGGAAAACTGGACAGCCACTTGTAAAAGAATGAAACTAGATCACTTTCTAACACCATACACAAAGATAAACTCAAAATGGATCAAAGATCTAAGCATAAGACCAGAAACTATAAAACTCCTAGAGGATAACATAGGCAAAACACTCTCTGCTATAATCCAAAGCGGGATACTCCA
>ML661914.1:565188-735067 GCA_007570785.1 Antilocapra americana | reverse complement strand
AAAAAAAAAAGAAAGAAATACTACTCCTGATGCCCTTATTTAATTTACAGTCACTGAAAGGACTTATTTTTAATCAAGCAGCATTGTTTCATATAGTTAGGAGGGAAGTGTCTTCTGGTTAGCAACAAATATCCTCTAGCTTCACATGCCATAGGACAGAAGGTAGAGTCCAAGAGAGGAAAGGGCATGCGGCCCTGTCTTTCTTTTTATACCCAGAAGGTGGTTCATTATTTGGTGCTCATAGACTCAACCATGGGAATCTAGTTCCCTCTCTGTCATTTGCCACAGTGCACCTGAAACTCTACTGATTTTTGACCCCAGAGAAAACCTTAACAAGGTCCCAAATTTGGTCATTTGTGAGCACAAGTGTGTTAATAGCTCCTCTCATAACAGAACCATGGTGACCTTTTCCCCTCAGATCCCCAGAACTTCTCCAACATATCTAGTTTGCCTGAGAGTCTGTTTGAGTCTGAAAATGACTAATGCCCGCTTGAGGATGGCTTCAACTGGAGGGAAACAGAGAACTGTGGTTTCTCACTACTTGAGGTTATATACTGACTCTGCCACTTAGTAGCTATAGAATCTGTGATTTACTTAGCTTCTCTAAATCTCAATTTACATGTATGTAAAACAGTAATGGGCTGCACTGATTTATCCACATTGTTCCTTACCTGGTTGCCACTGATTCCAGTGCTACAAAGGAGAGGCAGTGTATCTCAGGACTTTCTTGGGAAGGGAAAGAGATCACAGTATGCCCATGGATGGTCAGCAACACATTCAGTTAGAGAAACTGTGTCACAGTGTAAGATGAGCAGTGGTAATCTAGGTTGGTGGTCCCTTCAGGGAAATTCATCACAAAGGAGAGTGCCCCATCACAAGGGAAGACAGACAGGTACCATTTGAGAGGGAGTAAATCTGGACATTTAGGCAGATGTTTGGCATTAAGGTGTGGTAGCTGTACCCAGGCCCAGAGAGAGAAACTCAGGATTTTTTAAAAAACCAGCCCCGCAAAGGAAAGAACAGAAAAGAAAGAACAAAGATCGGAGAATGGGAAGTAACCTCTTTATGTCTTGTCTTTATGGACAGTTGCTGTTTCTAAGTTTCACCATACATTATAAGGCAGTATTACTAACCACCACCAGCAAATCTTTAACAAAGAAAAGAACTGAACTTCAAAACCAGAAAACTTAGTCAAGGTCACAGGCCTAATATACAGTGAAACCAGAATTTGCTCCTCCTGGAAGCCACAGAGGTCTGAGCAGGAAATCAAAGGTTTATTCTAGGTAAGGGGAATCATTCAGTAACCTGATTCCCAAGGTCAATAATTCAAGGTACCATCTTAGACATGGACACAAGGGAGGAAGAGGAATCCCCTGGCAGAAACAGGATCCAGGATAAGCTCAGCACGCAACTACAGTATCCTAATTTCTATTGACTGATAACTGTTTACTTCTGGGATTTTGCTGAAGGGAAATTCAGGATCCCTGTAGTGCCACCATTTTCTCAAACAGTTTGGGGAGATGGTTGCCATAACCACTAGAGTCTACATAAGGTGTTTATAGAATTTGGGGTGTTTTTTTTTGAAGGAGTATATGCTTTATCTTCAGTAGAAGATTATTCTGGAATTAAGGGTAGGATTCAACCTAGGGCCTGTTTTGGTCCAAAATAATATAAAATAATAAAATGAAAGTACTGACTTTTTGTGATATTTGCAAATATTCATTACAAGTCTGACTGCCCAATATTAACCCCTTTACCACAATCTACCAAAGATTATAAAAGATTGAGATAATAGAATAAAATAGTAATTTGTCTCTGTGTAATGTACAAACCCTAAGGAAACATAAAAAGCAAAACATAAATGAGTGTCTTTAATTGTAGTATTTAAACTCTCTCTGTCGGTTCCAACACCATTTATAGGCAGCTTAATTAAACACCATCCTAATTCAGCACAAGGAGACCTGAGGGGACATATTTTATAACCTCAAACTGTAAGTGTGAAATAAAGCTTTGTTTCTTAAGTCTTTGTCCTTGTACTGTTTAAGCAACTAAGAGAATACTCCTGAGTCACCCAATCTGTTCCTCCTTGGTCATCTAGGAGGTCAAAGAGGACAGTGTTGATCTGCTTTAACAAAAATTACCTTTTGCCACACATTCCCCAGGTCCTATTGGTCTTTAGAAACTCAAAATTCTTATTTTATATTGTATCATGCTGACAACCTCCATTTTTACAATATATTCTGGCTCCAAAGAGTTGGGTTCCAGCTACACTCAAAAGCATCAACTATCTTGAGGATTCTTGGTAACATTTTCTATAATAAGCACAATTTCTGCATTTTGGCATCTTTAAAATTCAGGATGCATCTTAGGATTGATGGATATAATAGTCAATGTCAGTCAGGTGGCAATTATAGTGCTACTGAGTGAAAGCTTTCTATAGATTGCTTCTAAAAAATTCAAGAAGGCACCTCATCTAAGCACCTTAGAATCAATAAAATGTGAGTGTCTATAGCTAACATACACTGACCACTTTCCATGGCAAGTGTACCAGTTATCTGATGCCTCATTAATGCTGTCTAACCAACAACCATGAAACCTCAGTGTTAAACACCAATGTCATTTATTATTTCTCATGAATCTGTAAGATCACTGAGCAATTCTGCTGATCTAAGGCCAGGTCTAGCTGTACTTACCACGTGTCTGTAGTCAGCTTCAGTAGTGTGTTTCTGCTGATCTTGGTTGGGCTCTCTCATGTTTAGAAATCAGCTAGCTCAAGGCTGGTTGTCCAGGATGCATTTCCTTCCTCTTGTGGTCTTCCATCATCAGGCAGGTTACCCTAAGCTTGTACTTATGGTACCAGGATTCCAAAAGAGGAGATGAACTCATGCAAGCAGTTTTTTCAAGATTCTGCATGAATGATAAATACTTTTTAAACATTCTATTGGCCAAAGCAAGTCATTGCCTAAGACCAAAACAAACCTGAAGATGTTCAGCTCTTTCTTGTGCTCTCTTTGGCATAGAGTAACATTCAGCTGAAGACAGACATCTGCTGCCCCCTTTAGGTGATCACTGTTCAGTCAACCACCTTCTAACACAGGAGCCATATCTGCTTGACATCTGTGGCCTTAGAGATGATGCATATCTACACCTGTAATATCTTAATATCTATACCTGTAACTATCACTGTAATTAAAAACTACAATAGGGCTTTGAAAATAGCCAAACATATCTCCCTCTCAAACTCATCATCTGTCATCCACAAAGTTCAAAGTGCTAAAGCTGTTGCTAAAAAATGTATCAAAACAAAGTGACTCATATAGGATCCTTGCAGGAATTCATTCAGATCCCCCCCCCCCCCCACCCCAAGGAGCTGGAAACTCAATTGTTCAACACCAAGGCCAAATCATGTTTAAGACTGGTGATCACTATCTTACTTTCCTTTAAATTAACCTGTCTAAATTCCTCATTCTGAATCAGTCTGATGAGAATGACTGTACTATCACTCATTAGTACACTGTACTATCACTGCTAGACTCATAATTGCTGGTGCTAATAAAACCTTACAGATATAGTAAGCCAAACATATAGGGTCTGCTCATCTAGATTTACTGTGCAACTGTGGCCTATTGATTGTTTTCTCTAAATATTTTCTGAATAATTTATATGAAAGTAAAGAACATTTCTTTCATGACACATTTTTATCTCCAAACCATTCTTTTGAGACCTTGTGTATAACAATTTTATTGTGGTCTTCAATCTTCATGGAGCTATCTCACCAAGTTTATTTCTCTCTAACTTAAATGCTAGCTGATGGCAAGATCCAATAAAAAAGCTTCAGACAAGCAGAGCACCTGGGTATTTTTATTTTTTGCTTGAACAATTAAATAAAACTTTGTTCTGTGGGCTGCCTTGGGAAATGACAGGCTTAACAGCCTGCTGAACAAACAGTAGAGTTGCCGTCACACTTGAGTTACAGTCCATTTAAACTCCAAATCAACTACAACCAGGGCTTACATTTTCTGAGCAGGTGGAACGGAAGAGGCTTCAGGATATCACAGAGACAACTGCCTAAATCCTGAAGAGGAGGTTTCCAGGCTTTTAAATGATACACCAGACAAACAATAAATTAAAACTCTTCCTAAATGTTCAAGGAAAACCCTCCTTTGAAGTCTCATCTTACAAAGTACATTAGAGATGTGAGCAAGTATAAATTAAAGGTATCCAGAAATGGTCTGTAATCAATCAAAATTTAGACTTCTATTGTGAAACATCATTTTACGTTCCCCTGGCTTGGTTACAAGTGTAACTGAGAACTAGAAGAATGTTAAGGTTTCACTATGCCATTTTGAATCAATGGTTCTTAGAAACACACACACACACATCTATCTGACTAAGTTGTTTTAGGTATATATTTTAGAGTAGGCTTATCCAATTCATGAAATCTAGTTTGCTGCTATTTACACTGGTATATTTGACAACTGTCACCCTGAGTGATAAATATAGATTGGTTTCCTTTATTTTCTGGATCTTCAGCTTGACCAAGTAATATATCACCATTTTTGATTTGGTGGTGGGTGGTGAATAAACTCTGTGTGCCCACCCTTGGTTGTGTCCAACTGTTTGCAGCCCCATGGACTATAGACCACCAGGTTCCTCTGCCCTGGAATTTTCCAGGCAAGAATACTAGAGAGGGGTGCCATTTCCTCCTCCAGGGGAATCTTCCTAACCCATGGATCAAACCCATGCCTCTTGCATTTCCTGCATTGGCCGGAGGATTCTTTACCACTAGCACCACCTGGGTGCTTTTGTTTGTTCACTTTTTAAAATCATCCAAATTAAAGATACACTTAAGAATTAATGAGGGTTCTTAATCACATCCATAGAATAGAATCCTGCAGCCTTTAAACAGGATGAGGTAACATTAGCATTAGCATCCAGTAAAAAAGGATAAACCAAACAAAAAATGTTTTAGAGTTATATAAGGAAAATTGTAAGAATATGTTGAAAGAACTCAGAGGAAAACTATAGAGATAATCCCTATTCATGAATAGAAGAACTCAATAGTGTTAAGAGGTTGGTTCTTCCTGCTTTAATCTATAGATTCAGTATAATTTCAGTAAAAAATCCCAGTAAGTTATTTTGCGGATATCAGTGCATTGATCCTAAAGTTTGTGGGGAGACAAGAGACCAGAATAGCTGACATAATATTGAAGGAAAAGAAAAAAGTTAAGAGGACTAACACTTCTGGACTTTAAGATTACTGCAAAGTTGCTATAATCAATGCAGTGTGGTATTGGCAAAAGTTTAAACAAACAGATCAATGGGAAAAAACAGAGTCCAGAACTAGATGCACATACATAGAGTCAACCAATCTTCGACAAATGAGCAAAGACAGTCAGCGGATACAGGAGCCTCCCAACAAGTGAGGCTGGAACAACCAGAAATCCACATGACACAGAGCTTACACCTTTCATAAAAATTAACTCAAAATGAATCACAGAACTAAACATAAAACACAAAGCAATAAAATTCCTACAGGAGAAAATCTAAATGATTGAGTTTGGAAATAACTTTTTAAATACATCACCAAAGAAAGGATTCAAAGAAAGAATTCAAGGATTCAAGAAATTCACTTTGAAAGAAAGTTTGGCATATTTCACAAAACTGTATGTATCCTTATTATGTAGTTCAACTCTCACATTCCTTAGTATTTAACCAACTGAGCTGAAAAATAAGATGCACAGAAAAACCTGCACACAAATGTTTAGAGCAGCCTTACCCATGATTTCCAAAATATGGAAGCAAGGGAAATATCATTCAGTAGGTGAATGGACAAATAAATTGTGGTACATCCATACAATGGAATATTACTTGACACAGAAAAATAAATCAACTATAAAGTCACATTAAGGCATGGAGGAGCCATAGATGTATACTGCAAAGTGATACATGCCAACTGGAAATACCATATACTGTCTGGTTCCAACTATATGACACTATGAAAAGAGCAAAATTATGAAGACAATAAAAAGGTCAGTGGTTGTCAGGAGTTTACAATAAGAGGGGATGAAGAGGTGGAGCACAAAGGATCTTTAGGACACATAATATAATGCTATAATAATGAGAATATTGATATATTAATATTAATGCTATATTAATATTAATGCTATAATAGTGAGAATATGTCATCATACATTTATCAAAACCCACAGAATGTACAATACAAGGAATAATCCCTAATGTAAACTATGCTTGATAATGGTGTGTTAATGTTTGTTCCTGTAACAAATGCACCAATGCGTAGCGGAATGATGATTGAGGGGGATGCTGTGCACATGAGTAGAGTGGTTATTCTCTGTTTTGGGTATTCTTTGTTCTTCCTGCTCAATTTTTCTATGACTCTAAACCTGAAACATATAATCTAGTACTAAAAAATGATATATATCTGCATGGATTGATAAGGGAAAAAAATGACACAAATCTACTGCCAGTGAGAGAGGCCAGTTGTATAATCTGCATTGCATGAACTGAACTGTGTGCATGTTTGTGTATTTAAACATTATTTTATAAATAGATATACAATCATTCTCTATATCCATGAAAGCACCAAAAAATAACTGAAAAAATATATACTAGTTAATGGTGATTATCCACAAATGTCAGCTGAATAATGGGTGATAGCCACACTAGATTTTTATAGTTTACGTTGCTTAATATTTATTATACCTAGTACATATTGCCTTTCTAATCAGCAACAAAAAAGGTGCTATAAGAAAGGAAAACAAAGCTTATGGTCAGTTAAGCCAGGAAGATTGAGGAAATATTATTGGAGTCCTCTCCAGAACTTACGACAAGCTGGGGAGATGTGTTCTGTCTGCGAAACTTCTCCAGAAAGACCCCATTGATAGCAAACTCTCCAACATGCAGTCTGCATGAAAACTAGTTTATCTGACAATGGTGGAGCCAGCACTGTGGCAGAAAACCACCTGAGAGGGAGTACACCTGTTCTATTGTGTTTATTGATCAGATGAACGATGTCATAGAGTCCAGACCATCAAAGAGTAGTCACTGTTACATGGGGGCACTGTAACAGTGGTGTTTTACCACCACTGGCCAGAGTTACATGGCTCCCAAGGGGATGCACCCATCAAAATGTTAGCCCTGAGTGAACATTCAGTTGGTGAAGTCATCTTATGCTTGGAACATACTGAACAATCACAAAAGAAAACAGGGGCAAAAAGTTTGCAGAAAAATATGAAATAAGTATTTTAGTTGTTATTATGTGCCATTTTCAGAGTATGAAACTCCCCCAAAACTTCAGGAGTAAGGAAGGTTAAGGAAAATTAGGTGTCAGGACTCAGATGTTAACCTTTTTCCCCTTAAAGCACGTTTTTGAAAATGTAGAAATATGTCAATGCTCTGCGGAGGTGTGTCTGGTCCTTGTTGAGAGCTTCCTGCTGCTATATAGTTCTTCATTTTCCTTTATGAACACTTCTCAGAGCAGCTAGGGGACCTAGTATCCACTGATCAGAACCTTTCTGAAACACATCTATGTGTGAGGGACACTGGAACATTATGGTCACAAACATGAAGAAGACACTTGAGGGAGACAGCAGTCTTTGCTCTGCCACCATCTGTGGAGCTTCCAGGAGGGGAACCCCAAGCTGTGTTTCCTTAATCCCTCATCGATGCTTTAATTCAATACCACAAATAAGGCGCACAAGTGCCCTAAACTCCAAACTGTACCCCTGCTCGATGAAGTAAACAAAAGCTCCCAGGATGAAATAAGTGGCTACTCAGTTTGAAAGAGACCTCTTATTCTGGGCCTCACCCTGCTCTTGACCCGTCTTTTTCACATCTGACAGTCATTGGCTTTTTGTGAGACTTAGGATTACCTACTTTGCTCTGCCTCTGAAATTTTTGCCCCTCTGACTCATGTCCTCCTCTGTGGGCCCCTTCAGTCTGCCAGCTGGGCCCACATTGTTTGTACTCATGGTTCTGCTGCTACTTAGAACATGTAGCTGTTCCCCCAGGCCCTGCTCTAGAACAATGAGCCTGCAATGGTTTCAGCATCTATATACACCCTTTACCTAAAGAGTTTCTGAGACCTATAACCCTCTGGGCTTGACTGGCACCCAGCCCAGGGAGAGACCAGCTGCTCTCTAAAGGCCTTCACGGATTCAGCATAGTTAAAAGGTAACTCATAGGGGCCATTCCCGCCTCTTTCCTCCTCCACAGGAGAACTCAGAACACACTTAAGAAGCTTCCTTCTCATTTCTTTAATGTTCCAGGAAACATACACAATGGACAATCTCCTTGAGGTCATCTGCATTTCAGTAGGAGGCAAAAGTTCAATGGAGGGAAGCTTCCAGTTTACTGTGGCTTCTGCTCTGCTGGAAACAGATACTGACATCTCCTGCCCCAAAAATCCAACAGCCTCACAATACTTGGGGAAGAGGAAGCATGAATGCTCTTTGCAGGTGGCCCAACAAAGAAATGAGAAGGTATTTTTATTTTCAAGCAGCCCAGAACTCTAAGACTCAGGATACTCAACACTTTTTTTAACGTGAAAAGAGACTGGCCATATCTCTAGCCCACTACTGCTTCCAATAAACTCCCTTTCCTGAGTTAGGACCCAAGTTAGAGGTTTCAAGACTTGGTTTCCCTGACTGTTAAAATTATGCCACAGGAAGGGGAAGAACATAGAACTTTCAAACCTGTTCACTGCAGCCCACCACTGTAAGGACCTGCCCACCAGATATTAGCACCCTTACTACTAGCAACAGGACATCATCTTGGTAGTTTGACTTTTCACCCTTCCTAATAAGCACATGTGATACACAACTTGCAGTTTCTCAGTTGCACAATCAGAAAGCTGTGACATCATAAAACTCTAAGCAGCATGTTAGAAGCACCCTAGCAACCAGACCTAATAAGGTTAATACTTCTCTGGGCTGGAGAAATGGCACAGACGGAGTGAAGCTGTCTCAGCTTGGCCTTTTGTAAGAAGTTTTGAGAATTCTACCAGGGCTAAATAACCAGAAGTTTCTGTTTGGTTTTATTTTTTGTTTCATAGTCAACCATATGCTACTGAATCAAACCACCCAGTCACCATAGTGATAATGCATAGTTTTTATCCATTCCACAAGGGTGGGATTGGCCTGAGATGAAGGGATGCGGCTGGTTCTCTATTAGTGGAAGTGCCTTTGGGGAGATGTGGGCTGCCTCTTTCAGAAATGATGTTTTAATTGGAAAAAAATAAACCCTTTCATCACCCTCACTACAGGTTTATGAAACTACTTCTTTCCAATCGTGGGATTTTGATAATCAGATGAAATCCAAAGTAAAGCTCAATATCTTAGATGTAATGACTTGTTAGAAATACAGGTGTGGAGGCAGGACAATTCTCTTTCAGGCTCAACTGATGGCCTAGATACCTTTTTCTGTGTGTGGATCATAAACCATTTCTCAAATTTACCTGACAAGATTCACTTGGGAACTTTGTAAACAAGAAGACTCCTGTACCCCTATTTTGGTGACTGGTTCTGCCAGTCTGCAAAGAAGTGAGGGTACTGCCCCTTAAACAATGACCCCAGATGAATGATGTCATCATATGAGAGCAGAGCCTTCCTTCTGCCAGAGCTATGTTCTAACAAACAAGAGAGTCCCAAATTATGTTAATAAAAGACAAATCTGTGAGACTTTGATTCTAGCTCTGGATTTAAATGCATTAAATCCTGACAATGAAGGAGAATAATTCTCTGATCCTTGGATTTCTTTGATTTCCTTAATCAAGGGAAAATCCTTGATCGCAGAAAGAGGCAGTTCAAACCCTTCTGGGGGAGGCATTTGTATCAGTAAATGAAACAAAACCAAACATTTTGTTCATCACAGAAATCATCAGTATAACATTTTAAACTTGAACTTGTGAAGTGAGATACACATTCATTAATGTGCTCAGTTGCTCAGTCGTAAATACATATGCACAAATCAACCTGCTTTTTCAGCTTTCCAACTGGTTTCCACATCCTGATCTGATCTCCATGTCCTGTTAACTCTCCCTACAGGAAAAGAAGAGCAGAGCAATGGGATTACCCCAGTATTTGGAAAATGAAATCCTCCTGAGAATTCAGAGGAATTGCCTTCTCCCTTATTCCATTTCTCAAAGAGAATAGCACTGAAGCTCCTGGAAACTGGCTACAAATTAGGGATTATCATAGAGGGTTCATTAAGAAAATTATAGCATATACTCATTCAGTATTATGATGCAATCATTATGATGATACTTATAAATAACTAATAATGACATGGGAAGACACAATACAATGATCAATAAGAGAACAAAATGTATAGGCAAACAACCATGTTACATAATTTCACTGATTACACATAAATATACAATCATTTATGTGGAAACATGACTAAGGTGTAAGGTATACAAATATTTTATTTTTTTAAAGTAAATGGGCTACAAATAAGTTCCATAGTATCCTTTAGATTTTTTTTCTAGGTCTTTTCTATTATTAAACTTAATGCATCTTTATTATTTTTTAGAATAAAGCATGGCTTCCCTGGTAGCTCAGCAGTAAAGAACCCACATGCAATACAGGAGACCTGGGTTTGATCCCTGGGTAAGGAAGATCCTGTGGAGAAGGAAATAGCAAAGCAATAGAGGGGGGAATTACTTCCATGTTAAAAATAATTTAAAGCATGCTAAGAAACATGGTTTGCCAATCATGACTCTAGGATTTGAGCAGACTTGCTATGGGTGGGGACAGTTACCATTAGTAATAATCAGACTTGCTTCTAGGGTCATCAGGGGATGTTTTGTTCCGATGCTACAAGAACCCTTGAGAATGTTCAGGAACACCTGGCACCATGTTCTGCTCCATGCAGTCAATCCAGATCAGAACCCCAAGGGCAGGGCAGGCAAAGGAGCTGAAAAGATGACTTGATATCCAGCTTAAAAAATAATGGTGCTTTTTACAGTAGTCTTCAGTATATGGAAGACTTTGAGGTTAAAGGTCCTGTTATCCAGAGATGTTACAGAAACCAGCAGGCAAAAGTTACTGGAGGGTTCAGGTTTCAGATTAGCACAAAGAACAACTTAGTATCTGAGCTCCTGAGGAGGGCAGCTTCCTAACCCTTCAGAGCTCAGTCTGACACTAGAGGATCATCTGTCCAGGAGGCTGATGAAGGAATGGTCATCTTCAGCAGCAAAAGCTGTGTTAAGTAACATGCAAGCTTTACCCAGGTAGGGGAACCTAAGGTATCAGATATATGAAGCTGAGATTTTATTTGACCAGGCAAGAAGACAGACTACTCCCATCATAAAGATGAAGAAGCTGAGGCTCAGAGAGAGAACTGAATGTTGAAGTCATACAGCTAGAGGGTAGTAGAACCACTAACTTTAAACCAATGCTGTGAGCACCAGTATACATACTCAAATACCAGGGTATATGTATAAAGCCAGGATACCAATAATTCTAAAAAGGATTCAGGAGACAGATCCTTGAGTGGTAAACAGGAAGGAGAAACGGCAACTTCTTCCTCAACCTTTGGCCTTCATGAAAGTATTACAGCTTGCTCCTTCTTGCTTCATCCAACACAATAGTTTTATAGGAGAAAGAGAAGAGTTGTAGCTGATGTCACAATCAAATCCAAAGTTTTGTTCTCTGAAAGGCTCTCTGAATTGCCTGAGACATGATCCACATAGCAGCCACAGGTTGTGACTGGGTCTGAGGCTGGGACAGTAGCTGCTGAGGCAGGTAGCGAAAGGCTGTGAACTTCACCAAATAAAGACATGGCTGGGTGCTGAATGAGAATAGGAGAATTGGAGCAGGAGCCTTCTGCCTCTGGTTCCAAGAAAACTGCTGTGCTCTTGGTTACGGGGCTCCTGAAGAAATACATGCATTCCTGTCAGAGAAGACCCAGAAGCACAGAAGAGGACTGGGCAGGAGGAGTGGCCTTTCTTATCTGTGGTTTCTGGCTTTTGGCTCCTGATTGTAGTTGTTGTTGGTGTTGCTGCTCTGCCACATAGAGACATCATTCCAAGAAGAAAAAAAAAAGAGAGAGAGAGAGAAAGAGAGAAGGAAAGAAAATTCCAGTAAAATAAAACTGGGAGCATTAGACAGGTTTTTATTTCTTCTTTCCAGAAAATTGTCAAGGCATTAACATGGTACTCAGCATTCTAATTTCTTCGACTGGCAGTTTTACTCAAGTGAGTTCTAGGAAGAAGGGAAAATCATTCCAATGAATCTTTATTGAGTACATACCATGAAAGAAGCACTCCAATAGAACATTTTCAAGTGTTTAATCATGTTAGCCTTGTGAAGTTCTTCTGAAGTGGCTAGTATCACTGTGCTTATTTTCAAGATATAGAAATATACAGAGAAATGGCACTAACCTGTTCGAGGTATTATTCTTATAGACCAGGTACAGAAATTGAATGCTTAAGGAAGGTTATAAGACTTGTGCCCAGCTTTCACAACAAATACAGGACAAATCTGAACTAAAACTCCAATTTTCTCGATCAGATCTGAGATCTCCTAGCCTAAAAAAATATCCTGGACCAGTGCTTACAAAGCATGACCATGAGTATCTTATGAAACTTCCTGGCTCATAGAAATTTCCTGAATAAACTTTTAAATATCAACATATATAATTGAACCAAACTTTCCCTGGACATGTACAGTGAGTCAGACACTCACTCTGTCAGATGCTCTCATAGCTGACTTGTGAAATGGTATTTTTATTTCCTTATTAATGGAATGTAAGCACCATAGTTGAGGTCTCAGAGCCAGTACGTAGCAAAGAAGGAATGTGAAGCAAGTCTTTTGACCCTCAGCCCAGGTCTCTCCACTTTACATCTCAGATTAACTTCCCAAATGGAAGAGAGGTTCTTGAAACAACACAACAACTAAAGCCGTTTAAACTTGAATCTCAGCCACCTTGACCTTAATAGCATGCTTTTAAAATTTTCTCTAAATGTCTTAGCCTTTATTAATTAATTAAATTGAGCTCATAAAAAGGGTAATCCTGACTTTCCTATAATGAGGTGCTTTACTCTCCCTCATGTAATTTTACTGATAACTGCGATCACTTTCAACCAAAATAACATCCTTCTCAAGAAAGAGAGCTGACATCGCTAAGGTTTGGCCTACATATTACCTTCTCACAGACAACAAGGAACCCAAAACTCAGAGATCAAGTAAAACAGGTAAAGGCAAATCCTCCCCAAAAGAAAAGACGAGTTCATTTTAAAATCAAAATTAGTCTTTGGGGATAGAGAAAGAGATGTATCTACATCTTTACAGAGAATGAATATGTATCACTAAGAGCCAACATAGTAGGAATGAACTCTGCTGGCCCTTTTGAATTGGCAGTTTTACAGAGATGCTTTCAGTGAAGCTCTGAAGTCAGCAACATGAGGATCTATAACACCAAAAGAGTGTGAAACAGCAGTGTTTTCAGAACTGAACTTGAGCAGGCAGACAAGCACTCATGCTAGAAGGGCAAGGGGTTCACTAGACAAGAGACCCTAGGGACACAGAAGTGCTAACTCTTGAAGCAACCTCACCATACATACGGAAATGGAAAATAATACCTCCTTAGATTCTGTTACAACAGATCAGTGAAAGAATGTCCCTGCCATTATGTAAATAGCCCTAATACTTTTAGTTGACTATTGCAATTAAAAGAAATCCACCAAATTCAATCAAAAGTTGTGTTTTCTGTAGAGTCAGTTAGGCTAGCTTCTTAATTAGGTTACTCCATTAGCCAACTTCACAACTTCTAGAGGGAATGGAGCATTACAATTTGTTGCTCTGATGCACTGGTCAAATCCTGAACAACCACACATTCTCTATGCTCTTTATATACGATTTCTTACACCCTCTCAATCTCTCCATCAAGACCTCATTCCAAACTCAGGTTCTCTCCTGACATGCTTAAATGAAGGATAACTTTGAGGAAGCAAGATATGAGAGAAGAAAATAACAATGAAGCAGCAGGCTTCATTCTTCACTTATCAATTCATTATAAATTTATAAATACACCTCTTACCTCATAATATCCCTAGGGAACTTGTTGGTAGAGAGGACTGACTGAGAGCTTATTGCAAGGGGGCAAAGGGATTTGAATGGCTCCCCAATTTTATATTTATATAAAAAACCCTCTTTGCCATTGAATTAGCATGTGCATCTTACAGCCTTTATGAGAACTTAGTCATATTAGGATATTTCAAGAAAGGGTGGATAAGCAACAAAAATGATTCCATTAGCAGCAAACTTGAAGGATATATAGCCTGCTGAACAATCTGTGCTTAGGTTGCACCAACTCAGTTCTTTTAACTCATTTAAGGTTTGTAGCAGCTTAGACTCTGAATTAATAATGTACACCTTAATTCAGGAGGTTTCCAAGATATGGTCACATGATACAAAGAATCAGGAGTGGCATCTCACCTCTGCTTACATGAGAAGATGATGAGCTTACAATGAACCTCAGTGGGGTCAACAACCTTGGGAACAGCTTTGCTTATGAAAGATCCTTAATTTTGTTCAGAATGGACTTGCAGGAAGCCACATGTGATCTGTATTTGTAGCCTGGATGGACGTTTTACAGAAACACATATTATTTCTAGTCAGCACACAGGACTCAATTAACCAACAAAAGGCTGAAGGCTTAACCAAGCAGTAGATGTTCCTTCTTAGAAGAAGCTTCTGTATGGCCACTGTTGATCTAAAATCCTACATTGAGGACACAGGTGAGAGCAACATGTAAGCAAGTATAGCCAAGCTGAAGTCCTGTGTGCACCTGTGTGCATGCATACACAGACACACAGAGTATCATCAGGGCTTTATCTGCCTTGCAAAGTAAAAGCAAATGCAAAGTACACCAGAGTAGTGCAGACTTTCTCTCCCTAATTGGCAACCGCAAATTCTGCACCACTAACTTGTCCACTATTACTATATATATATATATATATATATATACACACACACTGTACACTATATATATAACACTACACACACACATACACTGTCAACAGCCACCCAACTGCCATAGCTGGAAACATGGCCGTTGCCTTCTTTAGCTCTCTCTCTTCCCACCAGTCTTCCTAGATCCCCCCCCCGTTACTGGTTGCATAGCCTAAAAATTGTATCAGATCTTTCTATATCCACTCATCTTTGTAAATAATCTGCTAATTCTGATCACTATACATTTCTGCCTAGATTATCCTTATAACTGTTCTCCTTGCTTCCATTCTAAGATATTTATATGTCCAGTTTGCTTCACAACACATTTGCTGAATTCTGGGGATGTACAAGAACACAAAGAGTCAATCCTGCCATCTCACGGTGCTTAGGAAACAAAACCCATCCAGAGGAAGGGGAGGCAAGGACCCAGTACAGGGAACTGATTAAAGCCCTACAAAGAAGGGTGAACTGATGAGGAGAATGTAAATCATATTTCACAATGTCCTAATATTGGGCAGAGCTAGAGTCTGAGGACCAGCCTTGATGGTTGGCAGAAAACTACAGTTCCTTAGCTAACAGAAAAACTAGCAGTTATTTTTCACACTGCTTGAGTGACAAGGTCAGGAGTTTAATTGACACCAAACCATCAACATTTGCTATACCCTCCCAAAAGGGGGAGGAGAGTAGTACAAAGCTAAGTTGAACATCCATGATGAGAAATAAATTCCTAGCTCTTTTCCAAAGCTGAAGACACTAGAAACACAACACCTCAATAGAAAGTTATAGAGAATTACATCATGGCAGCAAGGGACAACCAAAAAAGACTGACTCTTGCCAAAGCTGAAATTCAGATAAAACCTAGATCAATCTCTAGTAGATTGAGGTGGTCAACTCCCAATCCTATGATCCTAAAAGACAATAAGATAAATTCTCTTTTGGAAAACAGTATTATCTGTATTCTCCGTGATTATTTTCTATGCTAGCTGGTATACAATGGCATACAACAGAAGACTGCTAAACATGTGAAGATGATGAAGCCATATATTAAAATAATATAATATTAATACAAGGAAAACTAACAAATGGATCTGAATAGAGTCTAGAAAGACACCTGACAAATTTACAGTCCACAAATTTGTAACAAAGATCACTATGCAAACCAGTGGAAAAAGAATAATCTTGCTAATGAATAATCCTGTATCCACTGTATAGCCATAATGAAAAATCATGTATGCGTGCAACTTCACTATTACATATCATATACAAAAATCAAGATGAGTCACAAATCAAATTGTGAATCAAGTCTGATAAATATTTAATAAGAAAATTTAATAGGAAAACATTTTGATGAGTCTGATATAGGCTGGTTTCCTTAACTCAAAAGTTCTGAACAGTAATAATTATATAGGAATAGATTGTAATCAAAAACTTGTGTACAAGAAGGCACTAAGATACTGAAAATGTAAATAACATAGTATGAATATATATATGTGTGTGGCTAAGAGGATAAAACGTCTGCCTGCAATGTAGGAGACCCGGGTTAGATTCCTGAGTCGGGAAGATCCCCTGGAGAAGGAAATGGCAACCCACTCCATAACTCTTGCCTGAAGAATCCCATGGACGGAGGAGCCTAGTAGGCTATGGTCTACAGGGGCACAAAGAGTCGGACATCACTGAGTAACTTCAGTCATATATGACACATGTTGCAGCCCGAGTAGATGTATCACAAATATAACAAACCTTCCAAATTTCCAAATATCAGTAAGAGAAAGACAGGTAAAATAACAGAATAAAAGTCAAAAGATTTGAATAAACATGCAAACAAACGAAATGAAAGCAAACTAAGATACAGAGAACAAACTGAGTGTTACCAGAGGGGAAGGGGTTGGAGGTAGGGAGGAACAAAGGAAGGGATTAAGAGGTACAAACCTCAAGCTATGAAATAAATTAAGCTACGGTAATATAATTAACACACAGCATCAGAAATATCATCAATAATACTATAATAGCTTCGTATGAGGACAGGTGGTTACTAGACTTGTCATGGTGATCATTTTATAACGTAGTAAATGTCAAATCACTCTGTAGTACTCCTGAAAGAAACATAATATTCTATGTCAACTATACTTCAAAAAATAAGACCTAATTCAAAGAAAATAGCTAAATGAATAATGGATTCTCGTAGTAAACGGAAATGCTTATCAAAACTATATGACAATATTTCAGAATTAAAGGACAGACAAAATGAATAAGGTTGAAAATATCAAGTGGTAGTGTATGTGCAGTAATCAAAACACTCATTCACTGCTGATGAGTATAAATTGATATAATGACTTTAGAAAAATATGTAGCATATCTACCAAAGCTGAACACAACTACTCTGAGAACTGGAGATATGACTGTATGTTCACCAAAAGACATATATGAGAATAAATCTCAAATTATATAGCTCATTCACATATAAATACAATTTCAGTTCAGTTCAGTCACTCAGTTGTGTCCGACTCTCTGTGACCCCATGAACTGCAGCATGCCAGGCCTCCCTGTCCATCACCTACTCCTGGAGTCTATCCAAATCCACGTTCATCGAGTTGGTGATGCCATTCAGTCAACTCATCCTCTGTCGTCCCCTTCTTCTCCCACCGCTAATCCTTCCCAGAATTAGGGTCTTTTCCAATGAGTCAAATCTTCACATGAGGTGGCCAAAGTATTGGAGTTTCAGCTTCAACATCAGTCCTTCCAATGAACACCCAGGACTGATCTCCTTTAGGATGGACTGGTTGGATCTCGTTGCAGTCCAAGAGACTCTCAAGAGTCTTCTCCAACACCACAGTTCAAAAGCATCAATTCTTCAGCGCTCAGCTTTCTTTATAGTCCAACTCTCACATCCATTCAAGACCACTGGGAAAACCATAGCCTTGGCTAGATGGACCTTTGTTGGTAAAGTAATGTCTCTGGTTTTCAATATGCTATCTAGGTAGGTCATAGCTTTCCTTCCAAGGAGTAAATGTCTTTTAATTTCATGGCTGCAATCACCATCTGCAGTGATTTTGGAGCCCCCAAAAATAAAGTCTGTCACTGTTTCCATTGTTTCTCCATCTATTTCCCATGAAGTGATGGGACCAGATGCCATGATCTTAGATTTCCGAATGTTGAGCTTTAAGCCAACTTTTTCACTCTCCTCTTTCACTCTCATCAAGTAGCTTTTTAGTTCCTCTTCACTTTCTGCCATAACGGTGGTGTCATCTTCATATCTGAGGTTATTGATATTTCTCCCGGCAATCTTGATTCCAGCTTGTGCTTCTTCCAGCCCAGCGTTTCTCATGATGTACTCTGCATATAAGTTAAATAAGCAGGGTGACAATATACAGCCTTGACATACTCCTTTTCCTATTTGGAACCAGTCTGTTGTTTCATGTCCAGTTCTAACTGTTGCTTCCTGACCTGCATACAGGTTTCTCAAGAGACAGGTCAGATGGTTTGGTATTCCCATAAATACAATTTGGAAGAAATTAAAAACCATAACACTAAACTAAAAACCAACCAAAGCTATTTGAAGTCACATCACAGGTTATCCTAGTGGAGGAACCTGACCAGGAAGGGTATCAGTGGGGTGGGGCCTCTGAAGTACTGTAATGACCGGAGTGCTGGCTACACTCATATATGGGGTGTGTGTGTTCACTTGTGAAAATCCTACAAGCAGTGCAGTGATGATTTGGGACTTTTTAATGTCTGGTGAAAGTGAAAGTCACTCAGTCATGTCTGACTCTTTGTGACCCCATAGACTGTGGCCTGCCAGGCTCCTCTGTCCATGGACTTCTCCAGGCAAGAATACTGGAGTAGGTAGCCATTTCTTTCTCCATGGGATCTTCCCAACCTAAAGATCAAACACAGGTCTCCCACATTGCAGGCAGATTCTTTACCAGCTGAGCTACAAGGAAGCCCTTTTAATGTACAGTTATCTTAAAAAAATTAAAACATCCATAGTAGGAAGAATAAATGGACAAGAGTCTTTAGAAAAAAAATAAAAGTCTAACATGAGTTAATTTTATTCTTTTGGAGCAGCTCTGAGAAAGCTGTTAAAATGAGCTATGCATTAAACTAATTTAGGTACCCAATCCCTTACATTTACATGTATATACTAAGTTAGCTGTGGATATGATGATATCATTCCCTCTCTCACATATCACATTACCTAGGGAAACAATGACTCAGCGACTTCACTTTCACTTTTCACTTCCATGCATTGGAGAAGGAAATGGCAACTCACTCCAGTGCTCTTGCCTGGAGAATCCCAGGGATGGGGGATTGCTGTCTATGGGGTCGCACAGAGTTGGACACTACTGAAGCAACTTAGCAGCAGCAGGAGCAGCAGGCAAACTATATTGCACTAACAGAAATGACTGTTGACTTGTTATAATCACCTCGACAACCACACTGATTCAGGCCACATGCCCCAAAAGATGAGAGCATCACCCATTTCTATCTGGTACACAAGAAGCAACACAACAAATACGAAGGGGAAACTGTCACAACTATGCTAGTCGAATTCTACTCTGAAGAAATGAGAGAGCAATGTTTAAGATTTAAGGCAAGTCTTAATCTTTGGGAGCTCAGATTCTAAGGTTTAGTCATCATGTCTCTGACATGTCTGAGACATGATGCATAAAAGGAAAAAGGAAATCAAACATGATATTTAAAGACTGTTAGTCAGAGTCCCAAATGGCACAGAGATGGAGGAGACTAGGAAGTAAGAAGATATCACATATTGTTACATGACATATGTTACCTCGGAAACATGAAGGTGGACCTAAT
This sequence comes from Antilocapra americana, assembly GCA_007570785.1. NCBI lineage: Eukaryota > Metazoa > Chordata > Mammalia > Artiodactyla > Antilocapridae > Antilocapra > Antilocapra americana. Next base: position 715,274 of record ML661914.1, on the reverse strand, counting down.
TCTCACAGGAAAGACAGGAAAATGAGTATAGATCACCTCTCCTCCTACCAAACATGTCTGGCTTGGCAAGTTCCTAATCCTATAAAAATAAATAAAGGCCAGCTCCTCAATTTCTTGTAAAATCACTTCTTCCCTCTGCCAGCAGGATGAGTTGACTCTCCACCCATTTGTATCCTCATAGAACTTCTAAAAATTCTTATTATACTTACCATGCATTTAAAACTCAAAATTGTGATTGTTCTGTTTGTGCAAATGTCTATTCCCACTAGTATGTGCAACCTCAAGGGAAAAGGCTACATCTACGCATGTAGCACAATCACTTAAGATGTTCTAATAGCTTTACTACAAAAGCAATACTTACACATTGCAAAAATTCAAAACAGTACAGACAAAAATAAAAGGAATGGTTAAAAATTTCCTCCCATATCTAGACCACTTGGCAGCAAATTTTTCTTGTAAGGGTCCAGACAGAAAATATTTTAGGTGCTGCAGGACACACGGTCTCTGTTATGACTACTTAACTCTGCTGTTGTATCACAGATCATAAAAGCAGGTGATAAGCAAAAATGAATGAATGGGGCTTTGTTCCAATAAAACTTATATGAAAGTATAAGTTTATTATATGAAAGTAAGATTTACTATAAAGCAGTAAGACTCAAGATGGTGTGCTGCTCCCTAAGAAAAACAATATAAATAACCTTGAAAATATAGGAAATTCATAAATATACCTACATATATATGGTCAGGGCTTCCCAGATGGTGCCAGTGGTAAGGAACCTGCCTGCCAATGCAGGAGACATTAGAGACTCAGGTTGGATCTCTGGGTCGGGAAGATATGGGCATGGCAACTCAGTCAAGTATTCTAGCCGGGAGAATCCCCATCGATAGAGGAGCCTGATGGGCTACAGTCTATAGGGTCACAAAGATTTAGACATGACTGAAATGATATAGCACACACATATGTACACATATATGGTCAACTGTTTACCAAGAATGTTACAAAGACAAATTCAAAGGGTAAAGGATGGTCACTTAAATGCAGGGGCCTGAGGATCATACCTAAAGGTAGTTTTCTTGTCAGTGAGCGAGCCCATGGCTGTCCAGTTCAAAATCCCTCCATCCACTGGGCAAAATTCAGGAGACAGGTCACGTAGAGATTAGAAACAGAGTTTCCAAGCCAGGGTGACAAATGCCCTTTTCATAATTCTAAATGAAAGTGGTGGAAAGTAAAGAACTAAACCAGAGGAAGATGCTTTTACTTTATCTAAACAAGCCAGCCCTGGATTAGATGGACCATGAGTTTGGGTTCCTACATCCTCTGTCATCTGAGTTAGGGAAGGTGACCAGAAGCCTCAGACCTTTGACTCTGGGCAAAGTATGATCCACCAATTACCTGACAACTTAACTCGGTAGCACTATCTTAAGGTGAGTGTCCATGGTGTCTGTGCTACTTCTTTAGGGTCAGCAAGCAGCAAGGAGAAAGCAAACGGCAGCTTCTGCACATCTTCCTGGATAACAAGCTGGAGACAAAACACATTAGTGATGTTACATGAATTATACACAGGGATAAATGGACGTTATGAAAGGAATAAAACAGGCCAGCAATCTGGGAACATGGTGACGTGGAAAGGACCACGCTTAAGATTTTTCCTCTCATGCCAAGGGGTCTCCCTATCATCACTCTAAACTGACTTATAAATTCTCTAAACAACCCCCAAATAAACCCATCTATGGGGTGGTGTGATCCAGCAGAAAGAGCTTTAGAGTCAAAGTCAGAACAAAACTTAAATCCCTGATCTGTCACTCTATAAGTAACTTAAGGCAGGTTTCTTAACTCCTCTGAGCCTGTTTTCACAGGGCTAGAACAAAGACAACACCAACTTCACAAGATTGTTGTGAGGTTTCAATTAAATAACACAGTGATATTCTACAATGTTACTACAGAGAATTGCTCAAAAGGTATGGTGATTTATACCATTGTTGCAAAAATTCAGCTTCTGTTATCATGTAGAGAGCATGCTGCTGCTGCTGCTGCTGCTAAGTCGCTTCAGTGGTGTCTGACTCTGTGTGACCCCATAGACGGCAGCCCACTAGGTTCCGCCATCCCTGGGATTCTCCAGGCAAGAACACTGGAGTGGGTTGCCATTTCCTTCTCCAATGCATGAAAGTGAAAAGTGAAAGTGAAGTCGCTTAGTCGTGTCCGACTCTTCAAGACCCCTTGGACTGCAGCCTACCAGGCTCCTCCGTCCACAGGGTTTTCCAGGCAAGAGTACTGGAGTGGGTTGCCATTGCCTTCTCCATGTAGACAGCATAGTGTTCCACAAACCCTCTCTGCATTGTCCCCAAACTTCAGCCTTGATTAGTCACAAGGGCAAAAGAAGAGATTGATGACTCATTTACAATGGTAGGCACTTAACACTTACATCAACAGGCAATGGCACCTCACTTGCAGTAAATCTTGTCAGTGATGGGCATGGACACTTTTTAAAGGCTAATAATGACCCACAAATCAACCTGGACCAGGAAAACTGATCTAAAGCCCAACATATGTAATTTGTATAGGTTCTTCTCAAACCCAAGAGCTGGGTGCCCAATCTCCATGCTTCTCTCCAACCACTGAGGTTGGAGATAGTGCACAGACAGTGCTGGCTGCAGCCAAAACAAAAATTCTGTCTCCAACCTGTGGCAAAAAAAAAAAAAAAAAAAGCCTGAGAAAAATTGAGGGATCAGTGGAATGCTGTGTCCAAAGTTTTAGCCCCTCTTCCTCCAATAAGTGAAGTGTAAATCACTGGACAAAGTTCCTGTTTCATCTCCCACAAAATGTAGATATAAAGATATCTGTCCTAATCTTTAAGGACTATGATGAAAATAAACTGAAGTGATAGAACAAAATTCTTCAAAAGTGAGTCATTTTGAACAGTGCAAAGGTACATTACTGATCTAAGGTAGTACTATAAAAATATTTGGCAGATCTCAGCAGAGAGACATAAAACCATTCATGCACATGTAAAAGTTCACACCAGAGCATTCAGGTCCTTTTATTCCTACCTACATTTTAGAATAAGCTCTATTCTTTCAGTATACACCTTACATGGTAGGATTTCACCTTTGTTTCTTGCCAAGCTTTTAACTATTGCCCCTATCTGACCTGCAGACTCAAGCCTGCCCTCTACAGTAACCATTACATTCTGAGGAGTCTGGGTCCTCCTCACACTGGCCACACTTCATTCAGGTCATCATCTTTGGCTACTGCACAGACACTGTTTGACAAATTTCCCCATTGGAGACAAAGATGCAGTCTGCATACTTTCTAGAGGTATAAGAAAATAATTAAGATTCACATAAAGGTAGCTTGCATCTGTATATAAATGTAAAGACATAAAGTGGCAGTTTGGGCAGCCTGGCTGAGGATGTCTCTGATACAGTTTACTAAATAAATGACAGTCTTTTATTTTTTGAAAACTGAATTTGAGAAATGTCATAATAAAAAAGCAACAATATCCAAAGTGAGATTTACATGTGCAAATAAGGGCAATCAAATTTCTAAGGGATGGCATATTTTTCTTTTTCTTGGCATAGATTTTTAGTTTCTCATTTGGCATGCCTTATATCTGTAATTAGGGCTTCTCTAATAGCTCAGTTAGTTGGTAAAGAATCTGCCTGCAATGCAGGAGACCCTGGTTTGATTTCTGGGTCGGGAAGACCTGCTAGAGAAGGGATAAGCTACCCACTCCAGTATTTTTGGGCTTCCCTTGTGGCTCAGCTGGTAAAGAACCCGTCTGCAATGTGGGAGACCTGGGTTGGGAAGATCCCCTGGAGAAGGGAAAGGCTACCCACTCCAGTACTCTGGCTTGGAGAATTCCATGAACTATACAGTCCATGGAGTCACAAAGAGTCAGACACAACTGAGTGACTTTCACTTCACTTATCATGTCTATAATTATTCGAAAGTGATGTCACAGATTAAATTTTAATCTCTTTCCTCTCCACATTAGCTCTTGCAGTTCTTTTGCCTACTATGTATGGATTGTCATCTCAAAACTCCCCTTTTAAAGTTCTCAGTTCTATTCATGGCCCAATGCAAGCATCACCCTTGCCCCAAGCCCTCATATCCATTCCAGCCAGAGGGTTCCATCTCACCTTTACTTCTCTAGCAGTTTTGTCATCAGATGACATGCATCTTCTACTGCTTTACACAAATGTCCATAACTTTTGGTACCAGTTCATATACACCTTCTAGTCAGTGTCTGGAACATACTAGGTGCTCGGCAAATATCTGCAGAATTAAAAGTTGATAAGATAATGTATATAAGGTTGTTAGCTTGTCCCTGGCACACAGATTTTACTCCTTGAATGTTAGCAATTATTAACACCATAGATAAAGAAGACGTGCCATGTATTTTGTGTCCGGTTCTATTCTACTCATAACTCTGAAAATGTGAATCATTCCCAGAGTCAATATTTAGTTTAAATAAATTGACAAAATTTAATCTAGATGGTATTAGCAAATTTCAAAAAGGCATTTTAATTTATACTCTTAAATTATGTGTTTTATAGCTCGAGATTTCATATTTACCAACACAAAGATAATGTAAAACAAACTACTACACCTTTATATCTTACTGCAAATACTAGTATCTGATTTAAATAGTGGCATTAAAATCTGTTGAATTTTTATAAACACATATGTATAAAAAAGCAGACACACACCTAATCATGTGAAATATAAGATTTGCTCACTCTCAAGGGCATAGATCAATGTGCCATCTTTATTTCCCAAGAACTTGACTCACAAGTACAAAAAGTTCAACACTCTCAAGTTGAAGACACTAAAACACTGTGTCAGACCTGAGTGAAATGTAAGAGAAACAATCAACACTGTCCTTAAAAAGTGTAAAGCAGACAGTCTTCCTAAAGACAGCTAGCAAGGAGATCTGAGATTAAAACCAAAGTCCATCTACCTCCACATATGCTTTGTTTTATTCAGTAGCATCTTGCCTTCCAGGCCACATTACATTTGGATTCTTCATCAGGACCTGATAGGAAAAGTAAAAATATAAGTTTGCTAAAGACAGTCACCTCTATTAAAATTAAACAAGTCAGGCCAAAAGATCTTACAGAAATGATCATCAAATCCGGTTTTCAAAGTCGACGTAAAATAAAACTAGATCCTGTTAACTCAAAAATGCATTAAAAAAGACCAGATACCAAAATTTGCCAATGACCTTATGCTCAATAAATCATCCAAGTGTTCATTTTAAGATCCTCTAAAGATGAAAATGAAAGTTGGGAAACAATGCAGTTTCTATTGGAGCTAAAGAATGAAATGTGCCAGCACATGTTAACAACGTTGCTTTTTCTCAAAGATAAGAGAGCTCCCATAACCAGGATTTACTGCTTTTTAACCTTCTCTGAAATCAACTCAAGATGAATAATTTTATAATCTTAAAAGGTTCTGATTTCCAAGTTTTACTGTAGGTTAAAATTTGTAAGACAGGAATAGATTTTGGAATCCGATTCAAACAGGTGTGTTCTGTTCCATACCCCCATAACACCTTAGCCAAGTCACTTATCCTTTCTGAACCGGTTTGCTGATCTGTGCAATGGGAGTGAGAATTTGACTGTCACAAAACTAGTATGAAAATTAATGATGACAATAAGGCATTTTACCAAAGAAAAAACCTCAAAGAAAAAATGACCCAGCTTAATTACCAAGGTTGTGTGGATACATCTCAGGTCTAAAAATATCTGAAGAAGAAGACATGAATGTCAAACAATCAGTCATGCAGCATTTGATACATGCAGCGTTAACACCATCATAATAACGTAGTTAAATAGCATACTGCAGATAACTGTTTTTGAGAGACACTGATAGTAAGAAAGAGACAAGAGGGTGAGAAATCAAAGTATTTGAATCATATTCAGCATAACATGTGAGAAAGAGATATTAATGTTTACTACTACCTAATAAGAATTTCACAAGAATTAATGAGCTAAAGCTGGTTAGCTTTTTGGAAGTCAGTGGAAGAAAAAACAACATACACACACACACCACAAGGCAGCAGATATCATAAAAATTAGATCACATACAAAATAAGTTGCAAAGGAGCAACATGTTCTTGCCCCTGATAAACTATTTGCACTCAGCATTCTTGAAGCCACAGGATTTCTTCATTTGGTTCAGATCATGCAAAGACTTCCATTAAGAAAGGCTGTCCTGTATGACAAGGATATTAATATCAGTGCCTGGATTTAAAAAATGACTCTCAAATTTGGGTAATTACTCTGAACACACATAAATTACACTCAAAGAATAAGGAAAAGTCTCATTGAGTACACAGCAAAAACTACATCTACCAAAGGCTGCCCCAAGAGCATCAGCAAAAAGCACAGGAAGGAGACAGGAAGAATAAGGAGGGAGGCGAAGAAGTCACTCAAAATCCTAGCTAAGTTACAATGGGCAGACTATAATTACCATAAAATAATATCTTTAATTCAGGAGTTATTATAATCGTTAGTCTATCTTAGCCTTGACATTTACTAAAAGATCAGTCAGGTCCAAAAGATGTGTGGTGCCTGCATCCCACCTCTTTCTGGGGGAGGAAGCATAAGTGACAAATTTTGAATTCAACTCTTTCTTCCTATTTAGGGTTGATGAACTGTTCCTTTTAATGATCTGAAAGAACAAAGTGTTAGGAATGGCAGTGACACACATGTGTATATGACTTTACAGTAACAATACCAATACCCTTTTCACTTGTATCAAGATACATGACTCTCTCAGCTAATCCTGATTGGCACTGACCTCACTTTACAGATGAAGAAATTCAAACTTAACAAATTATTATTCAGTTGCCAAACATCTGAATTCTGTGATAAACAGAACCAGAACTCAAATCTCCATTTTTTGCTTTTCATGTCAAGTCATCTGTATCCAAGAAATTTCCTTTGATTTTCCATACTTCAGTTTACAAAAATAATAACATTAAATGTTACTACCTCCATCATGCTCAGATAAATGTGGCTAGATGAAATTGATTAGCTCTGCTGTTGAGGACATATACACACATACTAAAAAAGGGGTGTGTGTGTGTGTTTATATATGTGGGGTATGTGTGTAAGTAGTTGGCATTAAGAAAATGAAGACTTCAGACAAGAGAGAAAACTCACTAATTAGAAAATTATGGGTGGTCCATCAGTAATAGTCACCACCCCTATTACTTACTACAATAAGTAGTCTTAGTGGACTACTATATGTCACCCATACATGATTTCACCCACAATGCCATTATATGGCTAGTAAGCATAAGCACATAAGCATGCAGGCAACATACACACACACACAACCTGACAATATATTTCAGTCATTTCTTAAATGAAGAAGCATCTGGTTTGCTAGCGATGTGTTTTTTACTCTGTTATTCTGAATCAACTAACTGAAGAAGTGCAGAAGTTTTAAAAATTCAAATTTAAATGGGATGAATAATTTTAATGATAATGATGTTAAGCTGTGATTATTAAAGAAGGGGTTGAGGGCAAAGGTCCCCAGGTGACAAACAAAGACAATCTCTGCTGCAATTATTTTGGCAAATTTGTACATAAGGAACCTACAAACCAGAAACTGTGTCGTTAATGCTACACATTAAGGCAGGTATATGTGCTTGGGACAGTGATGTCAATACTGAGTGCTGATATCGCGATCTGCCTCAACACTATCTATACCTATGTACCAACAGAATTCCTAATGAGCAGGTATTTATTTTAAAATATTTAACTTTTATTTCAAAGCTAACAATGAGTATAAGTCTATGCCATGTCTCTGGGGAGGTTTCTGGAAATTCAATCACATATGGAGACATGGTAGAAGTAGCTGGGCTGGATAACCTGTGTATATTTCAGAGCAAACTGTCAATCTCCTGCTTGAATCCCCTCTTAACTTTGTATACATTTACTTTTTGTCTATTCTTGGTTGTAATTTTTTCAAATTTCTTTCTGGTGACCTAGTGAACTTTCACATACTTTTTAAATGGTCTCTAATCATTACCAAAAAGGCTGTTGTTTTACTATTTCTGTGAACAAGAATTTCCCAGTTCACTGTTAAATTGAAGAGGTTGAAGACAGATTGAAGAGCTGCAGATTTATTACCCCAGCTCTAAAACCTCTCCTGGCATGGCCCCAAATCACTAACTTTCACGCTTACTGACATCTTTGTGTCCAGCAGAGCCCACCACACACCCTCTGTCCCTAAGTGCCAGTCTCCTACAACTTATCAATCTATTTCACCTCATAAGGAAAGGTCAATATTTCCCTGTGTGTGCTCTTCACTATGGCAGGTCAGGCAGTGGGGGAGATCAAGGGTTGTTATCACAGGGGTACTGATGTTTTCAGGACTAGATCACACTGGACAACAAACAACAATTCACAAATTGCAAAGCTCCAGCTCTACACATGCATACACACACACACACACACACACACACACAAGGCCTTTAGAACGTAACACAGGCTCTTTGTAACTTGCATCCCCTGTCATCAGGATGACACTAAAGGGAAATGACTGCCCAAAGCAGTTCTCGTCCACTTTAAACTCACTAGAGACATCAGTAAGCCTGGAGCAAGTAAAGGGGAAGTCACTTCAGAAAAAACATCAGACTGCCCTAAAAGTTAACCCTATGACCCCCGCATACGAAATACTTAATAATATCCCACTCTTAGCCTTGTCTTCTACTCCACTGACCACTGTGACAGGAAGTAGGATTCACGTGCTAATTTGGCATTTCCCCGCAGGGCTGGTGCCTGGAGAAAGGGATGGAAGTCGCTGAGGGAGGCGTGTACCTCCTCTGCAAGGGGGCCGGAGGCGCTGTGTTGCACACTTCCCAGATCAGAGGGCTCCTACGGGCTTTAACGCCCGCTTCCCCGCACCCTTCACTCTGTGATCCGACCCGCACCACTTCCTTACTCACCCGGCTGGCGGCCCGGACAGCTGGCAGGGTCTCTGGCGCCGCCACCGCGCTGCCGGCCTCGCTCCTCACCCGGGCAGCCTGCGGCTTCTCCTCACGCTCGCTCTAGAGTCTCCGCCCCCGCCGCCCAAAGTCCCCGGGGATTCTATCCCGTTCCCTCTGCTCCTGCTCCTCTCGCACCGCTCCGGGTCGGGGAGGCGGGGCCCGGAGCCCGTACTCGCGGCGACCGGTGAGAGGACCCCGGGGAAGGAACTCTGGGGCCACAGGACGCCGCAGAGCCGCCGCCTCAGGCGCCCGGGGCGCAGGCGACCGAGAGCCCCGCACCGGCTAGGAGCGCGCTTAACTGGGCTGAGGAGCCGCCTCCTCGCCAACTTTTCGCGTCGCGGGAGCCGAGAGGAGCGGAGCGGGAGATCCCGGAGCCGAGGCGGCGGCGCGGGGCTCTCCGCTGGCCGGCTGCGGCGGGGTCGGCGCTCAGGACCTCAACTCCGGACAAGTTGGGCCGCTGTGGGGGCGGGCCGAGGCGTCGCGGGAAGGTGGCGGCCGGCGAGCAGCGAGGCGCCGCCACGAGGGCTGGAGTCTCGCGATACCGGGGCGCGGCCGCCCGCGGAGCCCTCGCGTGGGGCCGGGAAGGGCGGGGCCGGGGCGATGAGAGCGCGGCCGATGCGAGTGCTGCCTCACTTCACCGCTCCTGGCCCCCGGTTCGCTGTTTCTCCCTTTGTTCTCCTCTGTTCTGTTTGCAGGGAACCCAGACGTCCTCTACCGCCAGGACTCTCACCATTGTCTTTGGGAAGAGAGGGATTGAGGGGTTCCTGTTTTTGCCCCTTTGACTCTGTAAAGGGGCATTTGCTCCAAACCGCAGCACAGGCAACGTGTCTTGGTCTAGGGGAGATGCCAGAAGGGTACTGCAGGACATGGGGTGGGTCGTATGTTTGTGCTAGATCAATAGACTGATCTGTCTTAGATATGCCTGTGAGTGCACGCGAGCTTAGTCACGTCAGTCGCCTCCAACTCTGCGACCCTATGGACCATTGCCTGACAGGGTCATCTGCCCATGGGATTCTCTAGGCATGAATAGTGGAGTGGGTGGCCATGCCCTCCTCCAGGGGATCTTCCCGACCCAGGGGTTGAACTCCTCTTACCTGACCTGCATTGGCAGGCGGATCACCCCTGCTCCAGAGGAACTTCCCGACGCAGGAATGGAACTGGAGTCTCCTGCATTGCAGGAGGATTCTTTACCAGCTGAACTACCAGGGAAGCCTCAGATATACCTATAAATACAGATACATAAAGATATATTAGTTCTTCCTGTCTACCGATGTACCTACTTACTTACCTATCTGTCCCTCTGTCTCTCCAATGATAGCGATACTATGTGTATTTAGGGGTTTCTGCATAAGTTGCCTTGTTTTATTCCCTTTTCCTCACCCTCTATACCACTGACTCTGTCTAAAACCAGTATTTTTGCATAGACCTATGTGAAAGAGTATTTTGCTACTAACCATGTGTTATGTGTTTATATAGGCATACACTTCAATGTCCTCCAAAATGCTACAAAGCCCTGGGGGGACTCAAAAAGGAGCTCAAACTGTGGGCTTGGGACTATTTTGATTTCTGCACACTGTTGTAATCCCAGAGGGTTAGCGCCAAACCCAAGACTCCATAGGAAACCAGTAATCTATTAGAGATATAGATTATACACATCTATTATATAACTTGCATAAATTCACCAATTTACTTTTATCAGCCATCACTCTTCTAGGAGACAGACGCTTTTTTCTCAAACCTTGGGATGAATTCTCCATACAGTTAGCAATCTTTTATTTGTGCTCTGTCACTAACTTATTTGAGATCTCAGGGAAGAGTCATGCTTGGTTGCTTAAACTTGAAAATGAATGGGTGGCAAATGAGGAACACTCTACAAAATAAGAAACCGGGACAGTTAAAGAAAATACTAGTAGCACAAAAGGCAAAGAAACTGAAGAACTGCCCCCAATTTAAGAAGATGTGAGACAAGGAGACATAACGTGTGATCTTGGATTGGATCATAGAAAAGAAAAGAACATTAGTGAATCAATTGGCAATATTTAAATAAGGTCTATAAATCAGTTGACAGTATCCTATCACACTTAATTTCCCAGTTTTGAAATTGTACAGTGGTGATATAATATTTGTGGAAGCTAGACAAAAGATATGTATGAATTTCATTTATGCATTGTTTTGTAGTCTGGTGCAATTTTGAAATAAAAAATGGCATGATAAAATATAATGAAGGGCTTGGGTTAAATGACGTTTACAACATTTTTGAGCCTAGAATTCTCTGATCGTATGACTATAATATCTACCAAGCCAGTTCTCCTGCTGCTGCTGTAATGAAGAGATTTGGGGGAGGAAAAACAACTTTGAAAATTGCAAATATTTCTTAAATTCCAAATCTTTGCAAGAAGACAGTTTATGTCTAGAAAGGTGAAATGTCTTCAGATTCCTTTGTAGTTTTCACAAAACTAGTTAGCACTCTTGTATGCATGTGTAGGTACTCAATATTCTATAAATGGGTGCCAGAAAGATAATAGCTATAACAACAAAGTTTAAAAGTTCCTCTTCTAAATATATATTTTGTTTCTTCCATGGTAACTTCATTGAAAAATACAATGTCTGGATCTGTGATGGTGCTACTCTGAAGATAAAAAAGTAATTCATTTATTAATAACTAAACATTTTCTAACACATTCTCTTACACAAATTTTTTTGTAAGATGTATTTTTAGAAGAATCTTCTGAGTTATTCTTTACAACAACCTAAAATAAGAGCAAAAACAAGCAAAGCAGCTATCTCACCCATTAAATTCAGTGTTTCCATGAATAAGATAGTGTTTTAAATAGTAGTTGGGTTCACTCATTGAAGAAGCTTGGAATACTCTTCCAAAAATATCTTTAATGCCCCTAAGAGAGCTGTTTCTCTCTCCTCTCACAATGATTTTAGAATTTGCAGAAGCATTTGTTTAATGTCTTTTCTATAAACCTTCCTGAGCCTTTCTTCCCATGCAGAATGGAAACCGCAATTACCAAAAACTAACCAAATTGATCACTTGGATCACAGCCTTGTCTAACTCAATGAAAGTATGAGCCATGCCATGTAGAGCCACCCAAGACAGACGGGTAATGGTGGAGAGTTCTGACAAGACGTGGTCCACTGGAGAAGGGAATGGCAAATCACTTCAGTATTCTTGCCTTAAGAACCCCATGAATAGTATGAAAAGGTGAAAAGATATGACACTGAAAGATGAACTACCCAGATCTGTAGATGCCCAATATGCTACTGGAGAAGAGTGGAGAAATAGCTCAAGAAACAATGAAGAGGCTGTGCCAAAGCAAAAACAACACCCAGTTGTGGATGTGACTGGTGATGGAAGTAAAGTCTGATGCTGTAAAGAACAATATTGCATAGGAATCTGGAACGTTAGATCCATGAATCACAGTAAATTGGAAGTGATCAAACAGGAGATGACAAGAGTAAACATCGACCTTTTAGGAATCAGTGAACTAAAATGGACCAGAATGGGTGAATTTAATTAAGATAATCATTATATCTGCTACTGTGAGAAAGAATCCCTTAGAAGAAATGGAGTAGCCCTCATAGTCAACAAGAATCGAAAATGCAGTACTTGGGTGCAATCTCACAAACAAAAGAATGATCTCTGTTCTTTTCCAAGGCAAATCATTCAATATCACAGTAATCCAAGTCTACGCCCAACCATTAATGCCAAAGATGCTGATGTTGAATGGTTTTATGAAGACCTACAAGACCTTCCAGAACTAACACCAAAAACAGAAGTCTTTTTCATAGGGTACTGAAATGCATGAGTAGAAAGTCAAGAGATCCTGGAGTAACAGGCAAGTTTGGCTTTGGAGTACAAAATGAAGCAGGGCAAGGGCTAACAGTGTTTTGCCAAGAGAATGCACTGGTAATAGCAAATACCCTCATCCCACAACACAAGAGATGATGCCACACAGGGACATCATCAGATGGTCAATAAGAAAATCAGATTGATTATATTCTTTGCAGCTGAAGATGGAAAAGTTCTATGAAGTGAACAAAAACAAAACTGGAAGCTAACTGTGGCTCAGATCATTAACTCCTTATTGAAAAATTCAGACTTAAATGGAAGAAAGTAGGGAAAACCACTGGGCCATTCAGTTATGACCTAAATCAAATCCCTTACGATTGTACAGTGGAAGTGACAAATAGATTCAAGGGATTAGATCTGATAGAGTGCCTGAAGAATGAGGGACAGAGGTTCATAACATTGTAGAGGAGCTTGTTATCATAACTAGTGCCAAGAGGAAGAAAGGCAAAAAGGAAAATAGTTGTCTTAGGAGGCCTTACAAATAATTGAGTAAATAAGAGAAGCAAAAGGCAAAGGAAAAAAGGAAAGATATACCCATTTGAACGCAGAGTTCCAAAGAATAGCAAGGAGAGATAAGAAAGCCTTTCTAAGTGATCAATGCAAAGAAATAGAGGGGAAAAAACACAACAAGAAAGACTAGAGACCTTGGATGTAGAAGAGCAGAGGAACCAGAGCTCAAATTGCCAGCATTCCTTGGATCATAGAAAAATGAAGAGGATTCCAGAATATCTTCTGCTTCATTGACTATGCTAGAGCCTTTGACTGTGTGGAGCAGAACAAACTATGGATAATTCTACAAGAGATGGCAATACCAGACCACCTTACCTGCCTCCTGAGAAATCTGTATGCAGGTCAAGAAGAAACAGTTAGAGCCAGACATGGAACAATGGGCTGGTTCCAAATTGGGAAAGGAGTACATCAAGGCTGTGTATTGTCACCTTGCTTATTTAACTTATATGGATGATACACAAACTGGAATCAAGTTTGTCTGGAGAAATATCAATATCAATATCCCCAGATATACAAATGACACCACCCTTATGACAGAAAGTGAAGAAGAAGAGCCTCTTGATGAAAATGAAAGAAGAGAAGGAAAAAAAAACTGGTTTAATGCTCAACATTCAAAAAATAAAGATCATGGTATCCAGTCCCATCACTTCATGGCAAATAGATGGGGAAACAATGGAAACACAGTGAGAGACTTTATTTTCATGGGCTCCAAAATCACTGCAGATGGTGACTGCAACCATGAAATTAAAAGACGCTCCTTGGAAGAGAACTTATGACAAACCCAGATAGCATATTAAAAAGCAGAGACATTACTTTACCTCCAAAGGTCTGTCTAGTCAAAGCTATGGTTTTTCCAGTAGTCATGTATGGATGTGAGAGTTGGGCCATAAAGAAAGCTGAATGCCAAAGAATTGATACTTTGAAAATGTGGTGTGGGAGAAGATTCTTGAGAGTCCCTTGGACAGCAGTGAGATCAAACCTGTCAATTTAAAGGAAATCAGTCCTCAATATTCATTGGAAGGACTGATGCTGAAGCTGAAGCTCCAATACTTTGGCCATCTGATGTGAAGAACTGTCTCCTTAGAAAAGACCCTCATGCTGGAAAGATTGAAGGCAGTAGGAAAAGGGGACAACAGAGGATGAAATGGTTGGATTGCATCAATGACTTGATGGAGATGAGTTGAAGCAAGCTCTGGGAGATAGTAACATACATGGAAGCCTGGCATGCCTCAATCCATGGGGTCTTAAAGAGTCGGACACGACTGAGCGACTGAACTGAACTAAAGTCTGTGAAAATCATTCCATGGGTAGAAAATCAGATTAAAAATCAAAATAAGAGTAGATTCCTATACAAATAAAAAGGACTGGATAAAGCAAAGGAAAAAGAAAAGAGGGCCTAAATGACTTTGAAGGGTAAGGAATAAAGTAAATTTTGAAGTAGTATCCTTAATATTCTAGCCCTAGATATTTGTCATCCTGCTAGCATTAAAGAATACATATCCAGACTGAAATTGGTAAGAATACAGATGCTTTGGATTTTTTGTCTTCCATATAAAAGTTACTTTTCACAGACTCTCAAATATACTTTCTTAGATGATTTAATTAAAGAGGTGGTCCAAGTGATTTATTTATGGGAATTCACCCACAATTATTTTTCAACACATTGAAAAATTAAGCTACCTTTAGAATAGTTTGGATTTACAAAATCAAAAATTATTGTGATAATAGCTACAAGTAATGGATTCTTAAGCTGGAAGTTTTCAGTGAAGTTGTTGATCTGAGGTAATCTAGGGCTATTCCCCATCCTGCATCAACTGAGCATTCAACAACTCAAGGTGTAGTTTCAGTCCTAGAAAAGCCAACCACTGTCCCCATCTCCAGTACCAGACCAGTGGTTAAGAACCTTGTTCAAGGGGAGAGGCAGGTAGAGAGAACAGAGATCCTGAATTCTGTCTTCAACCCTGAAGGAAATGACTTCAACTTCAATGAAGTACAAACAAGTTCATGCCTAAAGACACCTGAAAAATAGTGCAAATTATGATGCAAGGCAATTTGGAAAAGATCAATGGATTCATTGATGATAAAAGCTGCATGGGAGTTTGTGGTTGTCTTCCTTTTAGTGGAGAAAAACAAGGACAGTGCCAGCTGGGAAGATATCTCTTGGTAGGGACAAATATCAAACTCTGACCTCAGAAACTATCCTTTCAAAGGAGTTCCAATTAGATTGGACTTGTCTCTAAAGGATTCTGTGACCCAAGATATTGTTGAAAACAGCAGAGCAATTGACCAGAATTAATGGATCTAGGAGCTCTGTGTGATCAAGAAAAGAGAGACAAAGAAAACCCTAATATAATCACTGTCATCCTAGGCTGACTGTGGTCACATCCAAGTCTGTGTCTCATGTGGAGCTAAATCAGAGGCTTCACAGTGTGTGTGTGCGCGCGCGCGCGTGTGTGTGTGTGTGTGTGTGTGTGTGTGTGTGTGTGTGTGTGTTTACCAGCAAGGGGGAGGGAGTTGCTGATAGACTTCAAGAAAGTAGTTTGGACCCTCACTAAACAGGCAAGCAAGGAAATAATAATAATCAGCCCTGGAAAGAGATGAGTGCATAGAGTTGTGACAATATATTATTCACATTAGAAAAGAAAGATAATCAAAGAAACAGGAAGGTGTGATCCATACACTAGACAGAAAAGCAAAAACAAACAAAAAACATATTATGGAAACTTCCTGTGAGAGCAATCAATGTCAGATTTAATAGACTTAAAAGTAGTCATTATAAATATGCTCAGAGATTGAAAGGAAACTGTAGTTAAAGTTTTAAAAAAAGCTGGTATGATGACAATATTATATAAAACAGTCAATATAAAAAAAGAAATTATAAAAAAGAATCAAATGGAGATTTTAGAGTTGAAAAGTACATGTAATTAAAATAAAGTTTCACCAGAGGGCACAAAGGTAGATTTGAACTGACAAAAGAAAGCATTGAAAAACTTTAGATAGATCTAGGAAGATTATGCAATTCTAAGAACAGAGAGAAAAAGAAGAAAGAAGGAAAATGAACAGAGCCTCAGAAAATGTGGGACACTAATTCTGGACATGCACATAAAAGAGAACTAGAAAGACAAGTCAGAGAAAGAGCAAACCAAATAATAAAATGGCAGACAACTTTCTAAGTATGTAAGATAAGTTTATACCCAGGACTCAACTTTTGTAGATTTTCCAAAATATTCCTCCTGGGACTTTCCTGGCAGTGCAGCTGTTAAGATTCCATGCTTCCACTGCAGTGGGCATGGATTCCATCCATTGTCAGGGAAGTGAGATCTGTCTGTCTCACATTTCAGTTCAGTCACTCAGTCCTGTCAGACTCTTTGCAGCCCCATGGACTGCAGCATGCCAGGCCTCCCTGATATTGCCAACTTCCAAAGTTTAGTTAAACTCATGTTAATTGAGTCAGTGATGCCATCCAACCATCTCATCCTCTGTCGTCCCCTTCTCCTCCTGCCCGCAATCCTTCCCAGCATCAGGGTCTTTTCCAATGAGTCAATTCTTCGCATCAAGTGGCCAAAGTATTGGAGTTTCAGCTTCAGCATCAGTCTTTCCAATGAATATTCAGGACTGATGTCCTTTAGGATGGACTGGTTGGATCTCCTTGCAGTTCAAGGGATTCTCAAGAGTCTTCTCCAACACCATCAATTCTTCGGTGCTCAGCTTTCTTTATAGTCCAAGTCTCACATCCATACATGACTACTAGAAAAACCATAGCTTTCACTAGATGGACATTTGTTGGCAGAGTAATATCTCTGCTTTTTAATATGCTGTCTAGGTTGGACATAATTTTTTTTCCAAGGAGTAAGCATCTTTAAGTTTCATGGCTGTAATCACCAGCTGCAGTGATTTTGAAGTCCAAGAAAATAAAGTCTGTCACTGGTTCCATTGTTTCCCCATCTATTTGCCATGAAGTGATGGGGCAAGATGCCACAATCCTAGTTTTCTAAATGTTGAGCTTTAAGCTAGATTTTTCACTCTCCTCTTTCACGTTCATCAAGAGGCTCTTTAGTTCTTCACTTTCTGCCATAGGGGTGGTGTCGTCTGCTTATCTGAGGCTATTGATATTTCTCCCAGCAATCTTGATTCCAGCTTGTGATTCATCCAGCCCAGCATTTCTCATGATGTACTCTGCATATAGGTTAAATAAGCAGGGTGACAATGTACAGGCTTGATGTACTCCTTTCCCCATTTGGGACCAGTCTGTTGTTCATGCCCAGTTCTAACTGTTGCTTCCTGACCTGCATACAGGTTTCTCAAGAGGCAGGTCAGGTGGTCTGGCATTCCCATCTCTTTCAGAATTTTCCACAGTTTATTTTGATCCATACAGTCAGAGGCTTTGGCATAGTCAATAAAGCAGAACTAGATGTTTTTCTGGAACTCTCTTGCTTTTTCAATGATCCACTGGATGTTGGCAATTTGGTCTCTGGTTCCTCTGCCTTTCCTAAAACCAGCTTGAACATCTGGTATTTCACAGTTCACATACTGTTGAAGCCTGGCTTGGAGAATTTTGAGCATTATTTGACTACAGTGTGAGATGAGTGCAATTGTGTAGTAGTTTGCTCATTCTTTGGCATTGCCTTTCTTTAGGATTAGAATGAAAACTGACCTTTTCCAGTCCTCTGGCCACTGCTGAGTTTTCCAGATTTGCTGGCCTATTGAGTGTAACACTTTCACAGCATCATCTTTTAGGATTTTAAATAGCTCAACTGGAATTTCATCACTCTGTTCATAGTGATGCTTTCTAATGCCCACTTGACTTCTCATTCCAGGATGTCTGGCTATAGGTGAGCAATCACACCATCATGATTATCTAGGTCGTGAAGATCTTTTTTATACAGTTCTTCTGTATATTCTTGCCACCTCTTCTTAATATCTTCTGCTTCTATTAGTTCCATACCATTTCTCTCCTTTATTGAGCCCATCTTTGCATGAAGTTTTCCTTTCTTATCTCTAATTTTCTTGAAGAGATCTCTAGTCTTTCATATTCTATTGTTTTCCTCTATTTCTTTGCACTGATCACTGAGGAAGGCTTTCTTACCTCTCCTTGCTATTCTTTGGCACTCTGCATTCAAATGAGTATATCTTTCCTTTTCTCCTTTGCTTTTTGCTTATCTTCTTTTCATAGCTATTTGTAAGACCCCTCAGACAGCCATTTTGCTTTTTTGCATTTCTTCTTCTTGAGAATGGTGTTGCTCCCCGTCTCTGGTACAATGTCAAGAACCTCCATCCTTAGTTCATCAGACACTCTGTCTATCAGATATAGTCCCTTAAATCTGTTTGTCACTTCCACTCTATAGGGAAAAAGTAGAAACAGTGGCAGATTTTATTTTCTTGGACTCCAAAATCACTGCAGAGAGTGACTGTAGCCATGAAATTAAAAGATGCTTGTTCTTTGGAAGGAAAGCTTTGAGAACCCTAGACAACATATTAAAAAGCAGAGACATTGCTTTGCTGACCAAAGATCTGTATAGTCAAAGCTATGGTTATTCCAGTAGTCGCATACGGATGTGAGAGTTGGATCATAAAGACATCTGAGTACTGAAGAACTGATGCTTTCCAACTGTTGTGTCAGAGTCCCTTGGACTGCAATAAGATCAAACCAGTCAGTCTTAAAATAAATCAGTTGTGAGTATTTATTGTAAGGACTGTTGCTGAAGCTGAAGCTGATGTGAAGAGCTGACTCATTGGAGAAGACTCTGATGCTGGGAAAGATTTATGGTAAAAGGAGACTGAGGCCAGCAGAAGATGAGATAGTTAAATAGCATCACTGCCTCAATGGACATGAGTCTGAGCAAACTGGTAGACAGTAGAGGGCAGCAGAGACTGGCATGGTGCTGTCCACGGAGTTGCAAAGAGTCAGATATGGCCTAGCCACTGAATAAAAACAAGGGAATTATTGCTCTGTTACTGAAATAAGGGCCACTGGAAACATAGAAAGTAGTCTGGAAAGAGAATCTATACAGCGTCATGGCACTTTGCCCAGTTCTCGGAAGGTGTGCTTTTTTGGAGGACCTGTGGGTAGGCCATGTTCTTCCTCCAGTTTGTTAACCCTGACTTGAGAATCATTTGGAAACCTTCAAGGTCACTCCTCTACATTGGTCCACAGTCCCTATCTTCTGACATTCTCAAGATAGATATAATGGTAATAATCAAAACTTTCTGAGAGATGGTATAAGATATAAAATAAAATGTACTGCTGTCCTCTTGAGTAGAAGCTACAGAGGGACAAATGCAGTGAAAGAGATATTATTGTTAACTAAAATAATTTAAAGTCCTTGGTACTGATGCCAAAAAAAGTTCTAAGAATGGCAAGTTATAACTTACTACTAATGAAGGCTTGCTGTCTTCAGAAAATTAGAGTATTTTATACTTGCCTCTGTAGAAAAGATTATTTTTATCTAAGTGTGTGTTTCTCGTGGTGGCTGGTACATACCTGATCATATGGACACCTTTCCACAAAGTATACTTATTATGTTCTATTTCAAAATGTTGACATCTTTATCTTCAAAATGTTAACATCTTTTAATTTCTTAGTTCTGATGATCAGTAGCCAGTGCACAGTTATAAAGTTTTGGGCCACATAGGAAGACTGTAAATGTAAATGGCAAAGCTGTGTGTGTGAGTGTATGTGTGTGTCATGTGAAGTGTTTAATTTTCTACCAAATGATTACCAAAATTCAACAGATAATCAAGAAAAGAACATAAGCATAAATATATCTTCCCCATGACCAAGAATATAACTATTTCAGAAACCAAACCACCTATGCATATGTAAGTTTGGCCAGTATTTTCTGTGCCATGGGATGAGGTGATAATTTTTACTAAATTTGTCAAGTTATTAGCAATATTATTAGTAATCATTGGCATACTAATAGCAAAGAGAGATTTTGAAAATGTAAAAATAGCCTAACCATGATGGCTGATTCAAACCTGACCATGTCTTAAGCCACATGAAATTAATGCATCAATCAAATACATATTTTTAATCACAAAAGAGGAAAAGTATCTCCCACCTGCGGTAGGCAGAATTCTTTGATGGCCCCAAGTTCCACAACCCTGAGTATAATCCTCTTCTCTTCTAAGGCAGAACCTGTGAATATGATGGATAGTTACTGCCTTGATTCAGTTATGGCAAATGGAGGCAGAACAATCACTCCCACCATTATGTTATATTATGGTACCTCCTCTAAGGAGACTAGAGGGGAATTAAGAACTCAGAGAGATGCTCTCCTGCTAACTGGAAGAAAGCAAATGGCCTTGTTGTGAGCTACCTATGGAGCCACAAGGCAAGAAACTGAGGTCAACTTCCAGGAGCAGAGATCTATCTCTGGTTGACAGCTAGAAAAAAAATGTGATCTTAATAATACAGCTGCAAGGCAGTACACTTTACCAACAATCTGTGACCTTTGAAAAAGATCCTTAGCCACAGATGAGAATTAACTCCTTGGCCAATATCTTGATTTCAGCCTGGTGATTCCCTGAGCAGAGTATACAGCTAATGTGTACCTGGAATCCTAATCCAAAGAAATTTTAAGACAATGATTGGCTATTTTCTAAATCATTGAGTTTGCAGTAATTTGTTACAATAGGATACTAGAAGCTTCCCAGGTGGCTCAGTGATAAAATAATCCACCGGCAATACAGCAGACTTGGGTTGGATCTCCAGGTTGGGCAGATTCCCTGGAGGAGGAAATGACAGCCCATTCCAGTATTCCTGCCTGGGAAATCCCATAGACAGAGGGCCCTGCTGGGTTACAGTCCATGGGGTTGCAAAAGAGACAGCTTAGCGACCAGACAATAGGATACTAACAAACCATTTAGTGACTTCATAAACATTTACTGGGAAACTACTACATGAATCATCCCAATGCAAATGAGAAAAGATTTTTCATCAGGAACTAGGTCACCTGTTCAAAATGAAATAACTGCCTGAACTCAAAATAGTGTCATCTGTTTGTTAGGGATAAATTTGTAGATTTAGATTACAAAGGGGATAACTAGAATTTACACTTAGACTTCAAAGATGGCTAGGTTATCACAGGATTGAAAATGATCCTTTCATGTTACAACTCTTTTCTTTTTTCCCTTTTTCTGTCCAAGCCAGAAACAAAGGCAAAAAATTCTTTTATGAAAAGTGTATTATTATGAGAAAAATATTTATAAAGAGTATTCCAATTTTCTGAGCTGTCAGCCTTGGAAAAACATCCCTTTTTTCCCCAAATGTCCCTGACTCAATTGGCCTCAGGGCTTCCAAGGTAGCTAAGTGGTAAAGAACACATCTGCCAATGCAGAAGACACAGGGGACACAAGTCCAATCCCTGGTTCGGGAAGATCCTCGGCAAAGAAAATGGCAACCCACTCCAATATTCTTGCCTGGGAAATCCCATGGACAGAGGAGCCTGGTAGGGCTACAATAAATGTGGTTGCAAAGAGTCAGACACAACTGAACAGGCATGCACAACTAGCAGAAATTATCTGTGGAGTCCTGGTTTCAGCCACACGGGGCTTGGAAGATACAGTGAATAATAAATGACACACAATTACAGAACAAAAAGTTGAGGCAACTCTACAATTTCTCTCATTCTAGCTCAGGCAGAAAATAGCCCCTCCCAAACAGCGTCGTTTCCCTCACACCTACACACACAATCTATTTTCATTGTTTCACACCTCTGCCATTCCAGATGGCAAAACTGCAAGTATTTTCCTTACATTAGCAGTGTTAAAATACAATTTAACTTGCATAACCTGAAATATAATTCATCCCTTTGGAAGTTTCTTTTTTCTCACTCTTCCAGCTTCTTCATTTGAAGGGACTAGGGAAATTTTATTGTTCCATGATGAGATTAATGGTCCAAACCAAGAGACTGATAGAGAGCGAAAGAAAATGAGAAGCAGATGGGTAGAGAGGGAGGGAGGATAGGGAACAGGAGACAGAGAAACTGGAGGTAGGTCCTACTGCATCACTTCACAGCTGCCTTATGTGCAGGAGACTCGGTGTGGAACATTTACCAGGACACAAGGCTTACCTAAGTTTTGATTTACTGACATGGCACCCTGGAAACAAGCAGCTCCATCTTGGTCCTAGAAATTAATTTTAACAACACTAATGTCATTATTAATGTTTAAACATGTGTTTACCCTTGTATAAGAAAGTATTTTTTTCTCCATCACTGCTTATTTATTGCTGTTGTTATTGTTCAGTCGCTCAGTCATGTCTGACTCTTTGTGAACCCATAGACTGCAGCACGCCAACTTTCCCTGTCCTTCACCATCTCCCAGAACTTGCTCAGACTCGTGTTCATTGAGTTCACGATGCCATCCAACCATCTCATCATCTGTCATCCCCTTCTCCTGCCTTCAGTCTTTCCCAGCATCAGGGTCTTATCTATCAGGATAGATTATCTGCCATGTAAATATTAGAATCAACTTAGGTGAAGCCCTTAGCTTAATCCCTATTATAATTATTATCACAGTGTGCAGTATGGATGCCCCAAAATAAAAAAGATATTAGAAAAATATTTTATAGATGATTCTGCCTGCAACCCCACAGATGACTTCATTCACAGCATGGAGTTCTTCTAATTATCCTCAAACTTTGTTGAATACAAGTTTAAAATGCCTGGCTTTCCTAACTTTATCCCCTTCCCTCACGAAGTAGATTTCAGTGTTCTGTCTGCAGAACTGATATTGCTTGCTGCTTTATGAAAATTTGGCCTATAAAACTAATTTCAAGATTTCAGATTTTTGTCTTGAAAATAAAATTTAAACATGCATGTAAATAATCTTTGGTCCATTTCAATTATGTCAGATCACTTGCACCCCAAGTGTTTGATAAATTTAATTGAGGTGCCTCTAAATAGAGAAGGCATGAGCCCTTTATATACACCTGAAAGCTCTGAGGCAATTATTCTTTATATGTACCTGTCAATTTTCGAAGACTGTATGAGCGGTGATGTACAGAAGACACAAAAGCCACTTTGATAAACAGAAAGGGTCATTTTAGGGTTTTAGGTAGTAGTAAATAAAGCAATTCTTTTCAGCCTGCTATAAGGAGACCTGGGGAAAAAGAAAAAACAAACAAACAAAATCTGGAATTCTTGTCCAGAAGAGTCCCTCCAAGTTTCTCCATGTAAAATCTTAAAAGGTATGTTTTAATATTACGTTTCTCCATCATAGTCCATTACACTCTATCCAGGCAACCTAACAGTCAATGGAGCTGACATCATTTTGCTTATAGTATTTAGATAAATTAAACTGTCAGTCTTCATTTTTCCTGCTGTCTGTACCACCATGTCCCATTTTTGTATAACAAGCTTATTTGAATTTAAAATCATCCTGGTGGCATCAGAGTCCTTGCTTTCAGATTTCTAGCTTCTGATAAGACTCCAGGTACTGTAGTCCAAATCATCGATACAAATAAAGTTTGACCACATCAGAGGGAGATGGAAGCAGTTTTTTTCCTGTTTGCCTTGAAATTCTCTAGTTAGGAAGCTCAGAATTATTTCAGATCTAGAGCTGACCTCATTGTTGCTGAGCTAGGAGGAGAGAGGCCTATGAACTATGCACCAGGATTATAGCAAACAAGTGAGGAAAACTCCTCTCATCTATGAAACTGTCAGTACAATGACTCCCCCAGCCTGGTAATCACACCAAACCTGCACTACTGAGGACTGAATTGGAAGTGACATTGTGTTACCTTTCTTGTCATTTTAGAAGCCTGAGCTCCATTGAATGGGAACTTCGGAGACTGAGGACCTCACACAACTATGTAATCAATGAAACTCACTGCCCCCAAAATAAAAGCCAGGAAGACAATAAAGAAACAGTGGGCACTAATGTCCACTGTCCTTCTTGAGGCACTACATGTCTCAGTCCAGTTTAGTTCAGTCGCTCAGTCATGTCCAACTCTTTGCAACCCCATGAACCTTAGCACGCTAGGCCTCCCTGTCCATCACCAACTTCTGGAGTCCATCCAAACCCATGGCTATCAAGTGAATTATGCCATCCAGCCATCTCATCCTCTTTTGTCCCCTTCTCCTCCTGCCCTCAAACTTTCCCATCATCGAGGCCTTTTCAAATGAGTCCACTCTTCGCATGAGTTGGCCCAAGTTTGGAGTTTCAGCTTCAAAATCAGTCCTTCCAATGAACACCCAGGATTGATCTCCTTTAGGATGGACTGGTTGGATCTCCTTGCAGTCCAAGGGACTCTCAAGAGTCTTCTCCAACACCACATTTCAAAAGCATCAATTCTTTGCTGCTCAGCTTTCTTTAAAGTTCAACTCTCACATCCATACATGAACATTGGAAAAACCATAGCCTTGACCAAACAGAACTTTGCTGGCAAAGTAATATATCTGCTTTTTAATATGCTGTCTAGGTTGGTCATAACTTTCCTTCCAAGAAGTAAGCATCTTAATTTCATTGCTGTAATCATCATCTGCAGTGATTTTGGAGCCCAGAAAAATAAAGTTTAACACTGTTTCCACTGTTTCCCCATCTATCTGTCATGAAGTGATGGGACCAGATGCCATGATCTTAGTTTTCTGAATGTTAAGCCTCAAGCCAACCTTTTCACTCTTTCACTTTCATCAAGAGGCTCCTTAGCTCTTCTTCACTTTCTTCCATAAGAGTAGCTCTAGGTTAAATCCCCTTATGGGTGAGCATGACTTTGAGGGTCACTCATGCACATTTCTAGCTTCTATTATACATTTACTGTACATTCACTCAGCCTCCCAGCAGTCTTTCACTGATTTTTATCACTCCAAGCTCTAAGACTATATTTCAGTCTTATCCTACTTTGTGCTGCTTGTTAAATGACTCCTCCTTTCCTCATTTAGCACAGTGACATTTCTGTTTGCTCCCTGCCTTCAGGAAGGACAAAAGACAGCTGTCATTCAACAACCCATGGAGATCAGTTTAATGAGCTAAAGGTAAATCAGCAGTTTTCAAAGTGCATTCTGAACTAGTAACATTAGCATCACTAGGAAACTTTGCTAGAGATACAACTTGTCAAGCAACACATCAGATTTACAGAGTTCAGGGTGGAAGGATATCTTTACAATTCATGTTTAAGGAGCCCTCTGGATAATTCACTTTCATCAAGAAGCTTTTTAGTTCCTCTTCACTTTCTGCCATAAGAGTGGTGGTGTCTGCATATCTGAGGTTACTGATATTTCTCCCAGTGATCTTCACTCCAGCTTGTGCTTCTTCCAGCCCAGCATTTCTCATGATTTATTCTGCATATCAGTTAAATAAGCAAGGTAAAAATATACAGCCTTGCCGTACTCCTTTCCCTATTTGGAACCAGTCTGTTGTTCAATGTCCAGTTCTAACTGATGCTTCCTGACCTGCATACAGGTTTCTCAAGAGACAGGTCAGATGGTCCGGCATTCCCATATCTTGAAGAATCTTCCACAGTTTATTGTGATCCACACACTCAAAGGCTTTGGCATAGTCAATAAAACAAAAATAGATGTTTTTCTGGAACTCTTGCTTTTTCGATGATCTAGTGGATGTTGGCAATTTGATTTCTGGTTCCTCTGCCTTTTCTAAAACCAGCCTGAACATCTGGAAGTTCATGGTTCACTTATTGCTGAAGCCTGGCTTGGAGAATTTTGAGCATTACTTTATTAGCACATGAGATGAGTGCAATTGTGCAGTAGTTTGACACTACCCTTATTTCAGAAAGTTAAGAAGAACTAAAAAAACCTCTTGATGAAAGTGAAAGAGGAGAGTGAAAAAGTTGGCTTAAAGCTCAACATTCAGAAAACTAAGATCATGGCATCTGGTCCCATCACTTCATGAGAAATAGATGGGGAAATAGTGGAAACAGTGTCGGACTTTATTTTTTGGGGGGGCTCCAAAATCACTGCAGATGATGATTACAGCCATGAAATTTAAAGATGCTTACTCCTTGGAAGGATAGTTATGACCAACCTAGATGGCATATTTAAAAGCAGAGACATTGCTTTGCCAACAAAGGTCTGTCTAGTCAAGGCTATGGTTTTTCCAGTAATCATGTATGGATGTGAGAGTTGGACAGTGAAGAAAACTGAGCACCGAAGAATTGATGCTTTTAAACTTTGGTGTTGGAGAAGACTCTTGAGAGTCCCTTGGACTGCAAGAAGATCCAATCAGTCCATCCTAAAGAAGATCAGTCCTGGGTGCTCATTGGAAGGACTGATGCTGAAGCTAAGACTCCAATACTTTGGCTACCTCATGTGAAGAGTTGACTCATTTGGAAAGACCCTGATGCTGGGAAGGATTGGGGGCAGGAGGAGAAGGGGACGACAGAGAATGAAATGGTTGGATGGCATCACTGACTCGATGGACATGGGTTTGTGTAGACTCCGGGAACTGGTGATGGACATGGAGGCCTGGCGTGCTGTGATTCATGGAGTCACAAAGAGTTGGACACGACTGAGCAACTGAACTGAACTGGATGATTCAAATGCATCATAAAGTATTTGAACTGCTAAGTGAGAAGAACTCAATGTGATTAAATTTATTCACCTAAAAATATGAATGGCTCTTAGATTTCTCACTTAACATCATTTATTTTAATAGGGTACATTTTAACCTAAAACAAAACACTTTGGGGAAATGGCTATCTTTGTATGTTTCAAATGCTCAGTCTCTTCAGCAGGCTTCCAATATGGCGAACAAATTTCTGTTTGTTTTCCACAGGTACATGAAGGGTGTGAAGCCAGGAGGGAGATATCAGATCCCAATTTATTGGTGTAAATTGTCACAAAGTCTGAGTATTATCTCTAATTTGGTTCCATGCAGGATATATACACAGATTCTCAATTACAATAAATGATTAACCACCAGGAAGGCTCACTACATTCACTGTGGATAGAAGGAACATAAACCAGTGTTGCTATAAGTGACTTGGGGGATTTTCTAGTTCTACCATCCCATGTACCATTAGTTACCTCCCAAACCATTTCAAGTAAGCACTCAACATATACACACTATCATGTGTAAAATGGATAGCTTGTGAGAAGTTGCTGTATAACACAGGGAGCCCAGACTTGTGCTCTGTGATGACCTAAGTAGGTAGGGTGGAGACAGGGGAGGGAGGCTCAAGAGGAGGGAATACACTTATTGTTATGATTGATTCACAATGTCGTACAGCAGAAACAAACACAGCATTGTAAATTTTAAAAAAGCAAACTAAAATTAAAAATAGTCAGATATTCAAATACACTTTCAGAATGATCATTGTAACCTCACTGACAAGCCTAATAGATGCTGTCTGGATAAAAATAATGTGAATACCAAAGGAGCTGGAACTGAACCATGAACAGGCAAGAGACTATTCCATCTTTCTCACTTCAGGAAATTGAGAAAATGACTATACTGTTGAACTTCTTGTTTAACAAAGGTTATTTACACACAATTTTACAGTAGTTCAGCTTTGGCCCAACAGTGATAATATTTTTAATATACTTATTTATAATGACCTGCCTTCACTACTTTAGCTCTAGCTTGGTTTGAATATAACCTGATTTCAAAAAAAAAAAAAAAGTCTGATCTGCCTTCGTTTTGAATCTGTAGGGTGAGGGTAATACTAATTGCTAAACTAAATCATATTCAGAGGCAATCTTCCATAAATTCTAGGTTATCCAAAAAAGGCATTAAAATTAAAAGTAAAACAGCAGAAATGCAGACTGGAACGATGTATTTTTATTTGAAATGTCAATTGTATTTGATTATTCTTGCAATATTATTACTATGATCAAAATTGTTTCATTTTGCCACTACAGAACGATTCACCCAAGGAAATGTGGCTTGAAATCAAGAATATCAAATAATATTTTCTTGAGAAGACAATTTGGAGTTTCAATGTATTATGCAAAGCCCAGACTTAGAAATGGGGAGAAAGATGTTATGCAAAGAGCAGTGAAATTGACCATAAGCAATGGCATTAAAATATTGCATGATCCTAGAGAGATCATACTTCTCTCACTACAAATTTGCATGAAAGGCACTATGATGCAAACTATTGAATGTTGCCATGCCTTCATACAAGTTGTTCCTTTTGCAGGAAAAGTGTTCTTCCCTTTTCTCTAGAGCCACTATATTATTTCTTTTCCTTTAATTCTTCATTCAAGCAGTAAATATTTTCTGGCTTTTTTTAGTTAGACTTGACTGTATAAAATATTTTCAATAATAATGACAACTTCTAATATTTATATTGTGTGTATAAAATGTTATGGTGGCAATAGTTTTCATTAATCATATTTCTGCTGGCCCTATCAGATATATGTCTTAAAAACATAGAGTTTTCCTTGCCCAATTTTGATTTCATACCATCCATATCACCCATCATACATTTACACCTAGACATTTAGTAAAATGGTTGAATAATGGCCTTCCCCTCAGTAGCATGAGATAATGGTGACTATGCCCTCCATTTCACAGAGTATTAGATCAGTGTAGTAACTAATCGATAATAAAAATACAAATAATACTTTTAACATATCATGTATATGTCAGAAGTTATTCTAATCTCCCAAATAGACAAAGAGAATTATTGTGGGAAATTATACAACTGCTCACCCACTCCAGTGTTCTTGCCTAGAGAATTCCAGGGAAGGGGGAGCCTGGTGGGCTGCCATCATACAATTGCTCATCAACAGAATAGGTATCTAGCATAACCTCAAGCTACTCTTAGGGAGATAAAAACAAACATCGTAAAATAAATCAAAAGGAAAAGGCGAAGACATGCTATCCATATTTATTTGTTTATTTGTTTTTATTGTTTTCAAGAAAGATACTGGGTATGGAGAAATGTAATACATAGAAAAATGGAGATACATTTTGAAACGAAAGCCCCATTTAAAAATTTCTACAAACACTTGTTCTGTCCGGAGGCTTCACTTTACATATTAAGTCTGCTTCAGAAATCTAGAGCCATTTCCTTCTCCAGAGGATCTAGGTGAATAACTTTGATTTCAATGAGGTACATATCCCTACAGTATCACAAAGGATCACATGAAGCTTTAGAAAGACCATAGGGTTGGGTTTGACTCACAGAAGGAGCCCAAGGAGAAAAATTTCAATGATTAGGACAGCAATGGGTCACCTCTATTGGGGCTGGTTAGATAGTTGTACAGGCTTCAGTTGCTAATATCTGTCCTGTGCTCATATGGACCCAGCTGGGAGGCAAGAGGAGAGAACATACTGCCAAAGGGCAAGGGGCTCTATGAGAACAAGGGGAAACAAGAAACAAAATGGCACTGAGTCTTGGTTGGACCACCAATACTACACTCGGAAGGCTTGTTACTGATAGCTACATGTTTGCAAACATAACTCATTTCCACAGCTTCAATTCTGTATCTATTGTGGATGTATTTTGTGGATACGGGGACAACATAAAAACTAGCGGTTGCTTTCTTTGGAAGGCTTGGGGAGGGGTAAAAGGCCCTGCAACAAGAGTGGCTAGGCAATGCATACCTTGCCATTAAAACTCCTGCTGGGGTCAGGATCTGGCAGCAGAAATGTAAAACAATGTCAACTGAAGATATTCATGTCCATTCTTCTCTCCTGTTAGTCTAGACAATATAATAAGTGCTATGAAACTCCTCTCATCTAGCACAGGGCTCAACACATAATGGGTAACTCGCAAACATCTGTTTAATAAAAATAACTGAATGTTCTTACTAGTGACGCAATCAGACAGACGTGTACCTTGGGTCTATTCAACAAGGAGTGTACTTCAAGGGTGAATAAACGGAGTTTAAAATCTGAGACAGGGCAACATTATCCTAGAGATCAATATTCTGATGAAAGGACATTCCAGAAAATATGTTTAGACTGCAGGATCCAACAGTGGGGCAGATGTGCGGTCATGCACTTAGCTCTCCCATTTCTGCTCAGCATGCTCCCAAAGCCACAGCAGGGAAAGAGCCCTAGAGATACATGGGGGTCCAGGTCAGGTCCTGCTATTGTCAGTGGCATAGCCTGGGCAAGACATTTTGGTTTTCTGGGCTCCACTTTTCCTGATCTAAAAAATAGTGAGGAGGCTGGTGGGTCACTCAGTGCTTGTAGAGCAATTCCTCTCAGATAAGAGTGATGCCCCAAACCAGTGAAAGTCTAAACCAGGCACAGCCTATGGATGCTACAATGATCAATGTGCTTGTACGATATCACAAATTTTACTTTTTAAAATTCAAGCACATCTCTCACTTTAATTCAAAATCTACCCATGTTTGTTCTAATGTAAAACACAATTTTATGTATAAAATCTTCTAAATGAAGATAAATCTTCTTGAGACCTGAGGCAGTTTTAGTCTTAGATTTCTAGTAGTCTCTAGCATACCACCTCATGCCCTCATGCGGACTGCATTTCAGTTGTGAAAGCACAAAGATAAATGGTGTTTAGTTTCTCTTTTACGTTAAAAATCTATCTGTAAAATAATTTAAAAGATTACTCTCCCTCTTTTCCTCCATACTTGACACAATTTAGTTTTTCTTCTACTCTATATTTGAAACTAAAATTATCCTTTTATTAGTAAATTTAGGGACCACAAAATCTAGGAGAACCATTAGTAAATCTTCAAATTACTTAAGCATCCTCTGTTGATTGATAGGATCATTGGTTCTACCCCTTCTCAACAAAGCAAATCAAGATATGTATTAAATATCCAGGAAAAAATTTCTCCCTTGTTGAAAAACTTATTATAAATGTCATAATATTTTGTTTGTGTTCATGTCAGTTAGCTCACTTGCTTCTTGATCATACATGATTGAAATTCCTACAGATAGCATATTTGTTTTCTTAATTTTGTTGTTGTTATTGTAGCAGTTTTCCTTTCAGGGTTATAATTTTTAGACCTGTTTCATTTGGGGCAAACTACTATATTTTGTTTTTAAGAAAAATGCCTGGGTTGCTGAGGGTTAATATATACTGAGAAATTCCAAGATTATTTGGCAAGAGTGTGTTCTGTCTCTGATTTTCCTGGGCTTAATAAACCAGGTTTCCCCCACAATGTCCTTTCAAACTGAGTAAAGTCTTCTTAAATGCTAGGAGCACAAAAGAGAGACTATTGGCAGCAGTCCTTGGGAGGATGCTTGTGTTATGCCAGCAAAAGATTAGTGGTGTTTTTTAAATTTTTTTAAAATTTTCTTTACTTTCTTGTTTTGGTCCATACATTGACATGAATCCGCCATGGGTTTACATATGTTCCCCCTCCAGAACACCCCTCCTCCTCCCTCCCGATTTCCTCTCCCTGGGTCGTCCCGGTGCACCAGCCCCGAGCATCAATCCTGGGCTGGCGATTGATTTCACATATGATAATTAACATGTTTCCATGTCATTCTCCCATATCATCCCACCCCTGCCCTCTTCCACAGAGTCCACGAGACTGTTCTATACATCTGCGTTTCTTTTGCTGTCTCGCATGCAGGGTTCTCGTTACCATCTTTCTAAATTCCATACATATGTGTTAGTATACTGTATTTTTGTTTTTCCTTCTGGCTTACTTCACTCTGGTAATAGGCTCCAGTTCCGTCTACCTGAGTAGAACTGATTCAAATGATTTTTTTTTAATGGCTGAGTAATATTCCATTGTGTATATGTACCACAGCTTTCTTATCCATTCGTCAGTTGATGGGCATCTAGGTTGCTTCCATGTCCTGGCTATTGTAAACAATGCACCGATGAACATTGGGGTACACGTGTCTCTTTCTAGTGGTGTCTTTAAAAAAGAAGGATATAGTTAATCTTTGGGATAGGAATCCAGGGACTGTATCCTTATAAGTTAAATTTATTAGCACCAAGGACACAGGTCCAACTGTGAAGAACTCTCCCAAGATATGTTTCTCAGTTATCACATGTGACAATATATATCACAAGAAGAATTTTCCAGCATTCATAATAATCCAATAATCAATTATTTTGATGAAACAATTCAATACAAATAATCTGAATGGGGAAAATGCATCATTACCTTCACAGCAATTTTTTTTAATTTTTAACATATCATATCAACATTGAAATACGTCCTCAAAGCTAATTTGAATCAAATATAACTATAACATATACTCATATATTGTTACTGATCCAGTATTTTCAACTACTTGGGTAGAACCTCCCTTGCTAGACTGAAACATTTTTTAGTTTCAATATATTGTATAATTCAAAAAACACACTATATGCATTCTGAGCCACCTGAAACAAGTGGAAACAAGAGATTTACCTCACTTATTCCAGACACTCACGCTTCAAACACTCCTTATATATGATCAGGGAAATAATTTTGGAACTTTACCTTTTTCAAGGTAGAAGTCTTAGTTTTATCCATGGCTGTGATTCAGAATTAAGGGAATTATAATAAAGTTATCAAAATGGGAGGGTTATGTCTACCTGCAAGGTACATTAAAGAATAATTCATAACAAGTACTTCAATAGTTTGTTAATTAAATTAACAATTAATAGTGATTTAAGAGGTTAAAAAGGAAGAGGAACCAAGAACCTGGAGAGAAATTATTCAGCTGTCATTGAGAAAGAAATCAGAAGACAGGCCTCCAGTTTTCTAGGGTAGTTGTTCCTTAAATGCTGTGAAATAATTGCTTAGGCAATATTTTTTCTGTTTTATAAATGATATTTTCTGTTTATATATACTATTTATATATAGAATATGCTCACAAAAGTATACACAAGTGCCCAAAATGAAAATTAAAAGAAACTGAACATGCCATGTAATCAGCATTCAGACTAATTAATAGAACACTATTAGCATCCCTGAAACTTTCTTTTTTTTTTTTTTTCCAGTCACCATTCCCAGAAAGGTATTATGCATGACATTATAGATTAACTATATATATATTTTTTCCTTAATGTAAATGGGTTGCCATAGTATGCCTTCTATACTGTCTGGCTTCTTTCACTTAACACTCTCTGTGAGATCCTGCTTTCTTTTTGCATGCTGTTCTAGACAGTTCAGCCTCAGTACTATAGAGTTTTCCACTTAAAGACTATGCCACAGTTATTTACACTCTTAACTTCCATGGATTTTTTATTAGCTTGCTTAGTTTAATCTCAAATGTTGGCATAGACTCCTTATAATTCTGTTATAAATCTATGTTATTCAAGATGCAAAATCATAAGTGGTATACTAAAATAGGCCTTGAGGGAAAAAACAAACTTTAGGGAAGTTGCCAAATGCTAATATTAACCTGATTTCTCTTGGTCATTTTACTATATTTTTATTAAATTTATACTAAATTTTTTTTCTAAATTGATATTTTATTTCAGTATTGGTGAGAATTAACATAAATACTTTAAGCCCCACTAAATCTATTTTGTCAAAAATTACTATCCCCTACTAATTATTGAAACTGTACTAAGCTAAGCATATAGCATAGAACAGAACCATTCTTCTCTGAATGACATCCACCGAGGTGCAAAAACTGAAGTCAGCAAACAAATGACTATTTGCTTACCTAGGTATGTGAAATTTACTGATCTGATCAATCTGAGTTTCACCTTGGGGATAAGAAGGTGATCACTGATTCTCAAGTCCTCCAGCAGAATTTATTACAAACACAAATCTATAGGTTGAGAGACATGTGTTCTCATACTGACATGTTTTCATGTCAAAGGTACAGTCCTTATAATATAACATATCAGACAAAAAGAGAAACACTCACTGGAAGCATATCAAACTCAAAGTTTCTGTTTAAATATTTGCAGGGTTATTTGTTCCTGATGCCCCTGACCAACTGGTAAAGAATTTACCTGCCAATGTAGGAGACATTAGAAATGGGGGTCTGATCTCTGGGTCGGGAAGATCCCCTGGAGGAGGGCATGGCAATCCACTCCAGTATTCTTGCCTGGAGAATCCCATAGACAGAGGAGACTGGAGGGCTATAGTCTGTATTGGGGCATAGAGTCGGACATGGCTGAAGTGACTTAGCGTGCATGCACGCCCCTGACCGTGTAGAAGGGTCGCAATTTTTTTTTTGTCTTTATTCTCCAAACCCCCTCATTTTTGATGAGCTGGAAGGACAGAGTTCTCAGTCTTCTTTCAGGAAGAATGCTTTATATATGTGTGGGTGTGTGTATAACTTACATTGTATCTACCTTCTCATCATTCCCAAATTGTTTTTATTAAGTTTACCTGAGACCCTAGTTGGAAGAAATGTATTATGCTTCATCCTACAACACACAATGCTTCTATGTGGCCTCCTTATCCATTCCCTCACTGGTAAGATCTCCACCATCTGCAGAGGAAAGTTCCTGGAATACTGACAGCTTTCAAGCTCTGTGTGTTCCTGCTTCCCTGGATAAGAATTTCATGTAGTGAAATGTGAGTTTGCTCAGCAATGTGCAAAGCAGACCAGAACTAGAGGACATTTAACACACTCAAGGACATCCCAACAGGATGGAACTCCAGCTGCAGACAGTGGTGACTCACTCATCAATCAACATAATTTGCTGGCTTTTACTCCCACCCCTCCTTCATCTACTCCCCCACTGATGCTCTGCTTCCTGAGATCATTATCTCCTAAACAATTCATTTTATTTAAGCTTTTTTTTTTTTTTTTTTGGTCAGGGTTTGTTTTGGAAGAAACTGAACCCAGGCATCCCCTCTCTTAAGAACTTAACTTAAAGTTTTAGTTCCTTTAAGAGGCACTATAACTCCTTTATAGCCATATTATATACATCAACTCTACTTTAAAATTCCAATTCACAGAGCTGTTACGTTAATAGGTATTTTTCAAAAGCATGATTTAAACAGGTGTTTTTGCTCAAGCATCTACTAGACATTTAAGTGAATTGGCCTGCTCCCAGAAGAGGCAGAAATTATTAAAAAGCATTTAAATTTGTTTGATCAAAGATCTCCACTTGTTATATATTCATCTACCAGGTTGCTACTTGTTCTTAGATTGCAAACTTACTAAATGGTTATGAACTTCAGAACTCAAATATTTTAAAAGATCCAAGCACTTAATGGAAGAAAAGAAATATCAATGAGGTTAAGACAAATGCAAATAGGCAAGTCCAAGTATTCTGTAGATGCACTGGCTTCTATTCTTGTTGTTCTGTGTCCAGTCCTATTGACCATCCTTGATCCTCACTTGTAGGGAACTCTTCCCCAATCCATTGTAGTCCTTAGTCTTCTCAATTATAAAGTGAATATATTGAGTCAGAGGGCTTCCCAGTTGGTGCTGGCGGTAAAGAAGCCACCTGCCAATGCAGGAAACAAAAGAGAAGCAGGTTCAGTCCCTGGGTCGGGAAGATCCCCTGGAGGAGGGCACTGAAACCCACTCCAGCGGGTTGCCTAGAGAACCCCAAGGGCAGAGGAGCCTGGCAGACTCTGGTCCATAGGGTCACAAAGAGTCAAACAGAGTTAGACAGATTTAGCATGCATGCACGCACACTGAATCAGAATACAATAGGCTTCTTTACAATTTTAACATTATATAACTGTTATGGATTGATATAGTATTTGAGTCCACTGAAAGGTTCCTTGAGTCAGAGTTGATAAAATAAACTACTTTCTGTTGCACAAAACAGAAAAAGAAACCAAATGATTAAAAGTTTAGAAAGCTTACAATGCTAAAGTAATGACTTAAGATGGGGCTTGAAAAATGTCACCGAGACCTCCATCTCTCCTCAGCTCTGTTTCTTCCATGTAGGCAGATATGATACTCTTCTTCAGAAGTGTACATCTGCTCTAAATTCTACAGCTTCACTTCCAGCTTGAAAGAGAGTTTATCTTTTCCTCAGATCAGACAAATGTTCAGGGTTAGCCTCTCATAGGTTGAATTAGATTGAATTCCTCCACCTGAAACAATCACTCTAGGTAGGGAGGCAAGCACTCCAATAGTTGAAAAATCAGCATTTATACATTAGAATCACCTGCAGAGATTTAAAAACTACTTCTGCTGGGGGCCAGCTTTAGACTAATTAAGCCTGTACATCTGTGAGTGAGAATCAGGCATTGGTATATTTTAAAGCTCCCTAGTGATTTCAGGGTTTATCCAGAATAACCACTGCTTTAGACCTGGGCTACAGTGATTCACGTTTATATAGTTTACCTGGGAAATATTTCAAAAGGCAGATTCTGATTTAGTAGATCTGATGCAGGGCCCAAGACCCTTCCTTCCTTCCTCCCTCCCTCTCTTCCTTCCTTCTTTTTTCTTTCTTTCTTTTTTTTGAACATTGGAAGCTTTATTTTTAAACCTCATGCAGACAAGACAGAGGGTTGGCTGGCTTAACATGGGGCCAAAGGAGGCTTGTGCATCCTTGAGCCTGGCAGTCCTGCTCCAAGGGACAAACCTTTGGGCTGGCCTGGATATCTGTCTATCTATCTGTCTGTTCAGTGCTACCCAGAGCCTTTGGCAAGTGAGGGTTTACATTTCTGTAGGTCGTTTTGGAGCTTAAATTGTAGTTTTCTAGATATTAAAAACAGATTTATTAAATCCCTGGCGAGATCACTGGGTTAATTAAAGGACATTTGAAACAATCCCCATTTTGAATCCCTCTTAATATCTCACAGATGCCACCAAGAGTAAGTGTTAAGGCACAAAAATATCACATATGTTTATGTATGTATGTGTATGTATATATATATATATAATATGTAAAACAGCAACAGAAATAAACCACATTCCTAAAGCAAATGTAATGTGCAGAGGACACTATATAGTTTTAACTCAAATGCATTTTTAATCCTGGCATCACTTCCCACTCCTCTCAAGGAAAAAAAAATTCTTAAATATTTTAAATAAAAATCACAGGGTGATATTTACTGCTCAGGAATTTAAAAGGGTGGAACATGCCAGCATTTTACCAAGCATGCCTGATGTGCTCCTGAATATCCTTCCTTGAAGTCTGCTCACAGTTATTCAGTTCATTTGGTTACAAAAGAAACTCAGATTTTGCAGAAGACCAATAAGAAAAGTCCTAAAAGTCTTTGTTGGTACTAGTTACCAAAGTTGTCATGGACCACTGGTAAAAATGCTTCAATGCCCCAGCAAAGAGTACAAAACTGAAATGGTCAAATCAAAGGAGCAGTCACAGTGCCCCAAACACACAAATGCTGTAAATGTAAGTTGAACATACACTGAAGTGGGGCAGAGGAATTTCAGGAGCTTCCTCAGGGTCAGAGAGCATCTTTCAGGGAGGGGCCTGGGGCCACAGGCGGAGGCTTCCGGAGGACCCAGGCAAAAAGTGAGCCGCTGGCTCAGGCCAACTTCTCAGTAAACGATACTCATTCCTCAAGAAAGGTGCCAGCCAGGCCTTGGTGGGTTCACTGAGGACCAGGCCACGGGAGTCAGCTGCTTCAGGCACCTGGGGAGTCAGGCCGCGAGCAAAAGCATGTAACCCCAGCCTGGACACCACCTGGGTCCGGTGCTGGTCGGGGAGGCGGCAGAGCACCCGCAGCCTGAGGGCCACACTTTGTCAAGCGCTTCCTTGGCGACTTGAGAAGCGTCCATGTCCACTGTGCACCAGCGCGGATGACCCCAAGCACAGGGATGCACAAGGCGGTCCCCGCCGTCCAGGCTGCAAGTCCATGTGGAGAGGCGCCAAGGGAGTTCCAGGTGAGTGGTGAGCGGCTGGGCCAGACCATGCTGAGTCCAGCGCACTGGCCGGGGGCTCCCGGTCCAGAGGAGGCTGAGGTCAGGGGAGGGGCCCCCACCTGACTGACAGCCAGTCCCCTTGTCCTCAGTAAGCCCATACTTGTGGCCACAGGACTATCTTCCACTAAAGGCGCTTCCGAGGTGGCCAGGAAGACTCACACCATGGTGACCACCCTGAAGACCCTCAGATGCCTGGAATGGCAGGTCGGGCCCGTCGGCCAGAGTCAGGTTAGAACTTTGAAAATCCAAAGTGTTTTGCGAATGCTTTACCCTTTATTTTGGAGCTGAAGCCGCGTGGCACCACAAGTCAAGACACTTCTTTTCTTTCCTTTCTTCTTCTGTCTGTAAGTCTATTTCTGTTTTGTAAATAAGTTCATTTGTATCATGTTTTATATTCCACATATAAATGATATCATTTGGTATTTATCTTTAATTTACTTCACTTACTATGATAATCTCTAGGTCCATCCATGTTGCTGCAAAAGCTATTATTTCACTGTTTCTTTATAGCTGAGTAATTTTCCACTGCATGTATATATGCTACTACATTTCTAAAAAGTTTCCAAGTGATACTCATGATGTGGCTCACTGCCATGTTTCAAGAAGTAGGTTATATACTATCAATATCTATTCCTGATGCTTTGAGTTAGGTCTGTTCTAAAGAAGGTATGATTCACCAAGGGAAAGTTTGGCTACTTCTGATGGAATTTTCTGATAAGACTATAGCTTATAGAACCAGTTTTTGTTTTTATATGTAATAACTCATATACATCCTAATATCATACCTGTGTATTTAAAATTCTGTATTCTGAAAAAAACAAATTCTGTACTCTGGTGAATGAGGATTATCATTTGAATAGAAATTTTCTGTTCAAACCAGGGTCTAGCAGTTTGCCAGTAATCAACAGCCAGGATGTGTTAATTTTACTTTAATCTTTTGTTTGCTTGTGATATAATAAAACTGAGCATGATTCTTAAAATATAAATTACAAAAAGTTCTGTTTAAAATATCTAGACACTAGTGATTTATGGATAAAGGGTTAGTTTCAGTGGATAAAAATTGTGTAAAATAAGTTTCCAAAGTATACTTCTATAGGTAAAGATTATCTCTTAGTAAAAGAGCAGTTATTTATTAAGTTCAGTTCAGTCGCTCAGTCGTGTCAGACTCTTTGTGACCCCATGGACTGCAGCATGCCAGGCCTACCTAGCCATCGCAAACTCCCAGAGTTTACACAAGCTCATGTCCTTGGAAATTCGCTGAAATCATGGGACATTTTTCCTTGGTGAAAACTTTGCTCAGTGTGCTTAAACTCTGTGTGTGTGTGTTCCTGTGTGATATTAAGTCACTTCATTATTTTAGAGACATAAACAGCAGTGCAAGAAAGGAATGATGAGAACAAGACACCAGTCCCTTTGAGAGGGTTGGGCTGAGCACAGGTCCTCTGTGTGTAAGGTCAAGGCTGACCCAGGAGCGTGGATCAGCCTTTTCTCTGTGAGGAGAGTGTGTAAGGACAACCTGTGTAGAGGTGAACCTTGCACAGTGTGCAAAGTTGGGGAAGTGGCACGATGTCTGATGCTGTTGCACTCGGGACCTGGTGAGAAAGGCCAAAGGACCCATACCGCTCTGGATGAAGAGCACCCCAAGCTGGCTCTCTCTGCGCCTGGAGTAAAGCCGTATTTGAGAGAGGAAACTATGGCATCCTCTGGTCACCATCTGGTCCCAGGTGGTCAAGAACAACCTGCATTAGAGCCCTCTGGTTCAGTTCAGTCCAGTAGCTCAGTCATGTCTGACTCTTTGTGACCCCATGGACCACAGCACACCAGGCCTCCCTGTGCATCACCAACTCTCGGAGTTTACCCAAATTCATGTCCATTGAGTTGGTGATGCCATCCAACCATCTCATCTTCTGTCATCCCCTTCTTCTCTGGCCTTCAGTCTTTCCCAGCATCAGGGTCTTTTCCAATGAGTCAGAACTTCTTATCCGGTGGCCAGAATATTGGAGTTTCAGCTTCAACATCAGTCCTTCGAATGAACACCCTGGACTGATCTCCTTTAGGATGGACTGGTTGGATCTCCTTGCAGTCCAAGGGACTCTCAAGAGTCTTCTCCAACACCACAGTTCAAAGGCAGCAATTTTTTGGTGCTCAACTTTCTT
This sequence comes from Antilocapra americana, assembly GCA_007570785.1. Classification (NCBI taxonomy): domain Eukaryota; kingdom Metazoa; phylum Chordata; class Mammalia; order Artiodactyla; family Antilocapridae; genus Antilocapra; species Antilocapra americana. The sequence goes on along the minus strand of ML661914.1, from coordinate 675,096 downwards.
TATAGTCCAACTCTCACATCCGTGCATGACTACCAGAAAAACCATAGCCTTGACTCGATGGAACTTTGTTAACAAAGTAATGTCTGTGGTTTTTAATATGCTGTCTAGGTTGGTCATAACTTTTCTTCCAAGGAGTAAATGTCTTTTATTTTCATGGCTGCAGTCACCATCTGCAGTCATTTTGGAGCCCAGAAAAATAAAGTCAGCCATTGTTTCCACTGTTTCCCCATCTATTTGCCATGAAGTGATGGGACCAGATGCCATGATCTTAGTTTTCTTTTTTTTTTTTCCTTTTTTTTTTTTATTATTGTTTTTGCCATACATTGTCATGATATCACCATGGGTTTACATATGCTTCCCCTCCGGGTCCACCCTCCCTCCTCCCTCCCCCCCGGGAAATCTCGCTGATCTTAGTTTTCTAAATGTTGAGCTTTAAGCCAACTTTTTCACTCTCATGATGTACTCTGCATATATGTTAAATAAGCAGGGTGACAATACACAGCCTTGACGTATTCCTTTTTCTATTTGGAACCAGTCGGTTGTTCTATGTCCAGTTCTGACTGATGCTTCCTGACCTGCATACAGATTTCTCAAGAGGCAGGTCAGGTGGTCTGGTATGCCCATCTCTTTCAGAATTTTCCACAGTTTATTGTGATCCACACAGTCAAAGGCTTTGGCATAGTCAATAGAGCAGAAATAGATGTTTTTCTGGAACTCTCTCTGGTTAGCAAGCACTAGTTTCCTCCAGCTCAGTTATCCCTGCAGGAACTTCAAGAGCATCCATGGCAGCCAGACTTCAAAATGAGAATTTAAATGATAAAAATAGATGTCATCTATTTCAAGCTGAACATATTTGCCCCTTTCTTCATCTCTATATCTCCACTTTATTCTCTGTGTGGGCATGAGGATGTGCCCATGAGGTGTGTGGGCTTATAGGGCCAGATGGTACAGCAGTTAAGCAGGCAGAGAATGAGGAGAAACCCAAAGTTAACCAGAGAGTCATGTCTTATATTCTTTCAAGAAGTTACATCCCCACCATGTTATCAGATGATGAAATGTTGTCTTTCCTCCAGGGGACTTACTGAGAGCTTTCTCTCTCCCTTAGATTCCCAGGTTGTAAATATTAGCCCCAGAATGAATCCCTAAGATTTCCATGTTCTCTTGAAATACAGTTGGTTTTATAATCAACGGATCTGTTCCCTTTTCCTTTGGTCTCCTCCCAAAAGTATCCCAAGGTTCAAAAAATTTTAAATGAAGATATTAACTCCTGGTATGTTGCCATGGCCTCATTCCCAGGTACTATATAATATTAAAGGAACATGAAACAATAAGATTAAAAACCTGAGGCTCTGACTGTGCAGCAGAGACCCATGCTTAACTCCATATCTCAGAAGTTCTAAAGTTGAGATCAGTTCTGAAGAGCCTACTGAGAACCTACAGGGATACCTTAGGTCATCCTTAGTCACACTTGATGATAGTCAGTATGTTTTGGATCACAGTAAATAAATACCTGCTCAGTCCTGAATGCTAAATATTTTATACTTAAACTGAAGTCAAGTGGATCTTAGGAAGCATCACTACGAACAAAGCTAGTGGAGGTGATGGAATTCCAGTTGAGCTATTGCAAATCCTAAAAGATGATGCTGTGAAAGTGCTACACTCAGTATGCCAGCAAATTTGGAAAACTCAGCAGTGACCACAGGACTGGAAAATATCAGGTTCATTCCAATCTCAAAGAAAGGCAATGCCCAAGAATGTTCAAACTACCGCACAACTGCACTCATCTCACACACTAGTAAAGTAACACTCAAAATTCTCCAAGCCAGGCTTCAGCAATACATAAACCATGAACTTCCAGATGTTCAAACTGGTTTTAGAAAAGGCAGAGGAATGAGAGATCAAATTGCCAACATCTGCTGGCAAGAGAGTTCCAGAAAAACATCTACTTCTGCTTTATTGACTATGCCAAAGCCTTTGACAATATGGATTGCAATAAACTGTGGAAAATTCTGAAAAAGACAGAAATACCAGACCATATGACCCGCTTCTTGAGAAAACTGTATGCAGGTCAGGAAGCATCAGTCAGAACTGGACATGGAACAATAGATTTGTTCCAAATAGGAAAATGAGTACGTCAAATCTGTATATTGCCACCCTGCTTATTTAACTTATATGCAGAGTAAATCATGAGAAATGCTGGGCTGGAAGAAGCACAAGCTGGAATCAAAATTGCTGGGAGAAATAGCAATAACCTCAGATATGTAGATAATGCCACTCTTATGCCAGAAAATGAAGAACTAAAGAGCCTCTTGATGAAAGTGAAAGAGGAGAGTGAAAAAGTTGGCATAAACCTTTATTATTATTCAGAAAACTAAGATAATGGCATCAAATTTCATCACTTCACTTCATGGCAAATAGATGGGGAAACAGTGTCAGACTTTATTTTTGGGGGCTCCAAAATCACTGCAGATGATGATTGCAGCCATGAAATTAAGTACCACTTACTCTTTGGAAGGAAAGTTATGAACAACCTAGACAGCATATTAAATAGCAAAGACATTACTTTGTTAACAAAGTTCCATTGAGTCAAGGCTATGGTTTTTCCAGTAGTCATGCATGGATGTGAGAAATGGACTATAAAGAAAACTGAGTGGAAGAATTGATGTTTTTGAACTATGGTGTTGGAGAAGACTCTCGAGAGTCCCTTGGACTGCAAGGAGCTCCAACCAGTCCATCTTAAAAGAGATCAGTCTTGGGTGTTCATTGGAAGGACTGATGTTGAAGCTGAAACTCCAGTACTTTGGCCACCTCATGAGAAGAGCTGGCTCATTGGAAAAGACCCTGATGCTGGAAAGACCCTGATTTGTGCTTTCAAGGCAAGAGTCTGATAAGAAAATACATGGACGTTGCAATTACTTCTGCCTTCCCATTCTCTCCTAGCTGACTGAACCATGACCACACTACTTCTATCGCAGTAGTCAATGAATAGGAGAATCTTAATTACTTTTTTGGCTAGTGGCATTTTGTTTTTCCTTTAGAAACCCTTGGAACCTGGTAATATTAGATACTCAAAAATACCTGAGTCAGAAAATCTCAAAAGATGATTAATGGCAAAAGGGAATTAGTCTAATCCCTGTGTGTTATTGATGATGATATAAAATCAAAACGAAGGGGAGTTATTTGATCATAGTTATCAAAGCAACAGATTTTTGCTAGCTTGACTGAACTGAGATAGATAATGACTTGCCCTCCCTACAATCTATTATCCAAATTGAGATTGAATATAACTGCTCTGGAGAATGTCTGGAGCAGTTAAGCATTTGACCCAAAGAAATTCAAATTAAATATGAAAGTGGTGATAGAGCCCTTGAGGAAATACTTCTGCTGGACTTGACACCCCTGATCTGTTAAAGATCAGCTACTCGTTGGTTAATGCTCAGGGTCAAGATTATGGATGTCTAACAAGAAGGGCTACAGAGAAATGCTTTCTCATCATGAGCCAAGGTTAATGTGGGGTTTTATAGGAAACTCTGGAGGCTGTAATATCAGGAGTATTAGTCACACAGCCTGGGTTTTGTCACTTCCAAGATTAAATAACACGTGGTGACTGAGAGGCTTAACGTTTAAGGTAGGGATATATCTTTCAGTTGTCTTTAAAGGTTTGTGTGTATTAATAAAGGATAATACAAATATGCATCCCAATGTAAAGTATATTCAAATGTTGACATAATAGAGAATCACTGGATGATATTTAAGAGATATAAGTTGTTCTAATAACCACAATTTAAAGATCCAGTAAACTAGTAACTGTCAAATGATAGTATTTATCATTTTGCATCAAAAATTAAGGATTCTATCATCCTAGACATATACTTCTCAAACATAATTTGTTGAATAATATTACCTGAAAAACATAAAAAGTAATTTATTTTACTGTCTATGCATGTTGCAGAAAGAATGCCATTAGTGTTTCCCAGTGATTTTATATATTTGAATCCTGAGGCAGAGAACTTGGAAGGAAGAGATATTCATTCAGCCTAAGTTTTGACAAGCACTATATTTGAGAAATGGATAATTATTGATCTTATAAGACTTGGCCAACTTCAGTGTTAAGGAAGGAAGCAAATAAAACACAACAAGAAAAAATTAGACTGTCATGAGTGCAGATATGGTCCAAGCAGTGTGCTTAATTCTTCACACATATTATCATGTGATCCTCATGATAATTTTGGGAATAGATATAGCCATATTAATTTTTATGGATGTGGAAATTGAGGCAACGAGAAGTTAAATGATATAACTACCTGATCTATGACAAAACCTACATTTGATCCCTTGATTTTCTGACACATAAAGCCATGCTCTTTCCTTAACCCCCGGTGTCTAAGATTTGCCAACTGTATGTACACAAATAAATCAGTGACTCATTAATAGGGATGTTAAGTAGCTGTCATGTCACAATTGTAGTGAAACTAAAATAGTCGGAGCACATCCTTAAGAATGGCCCAGTCATATTTAAGGTGCCGAGCTTCCACTAGCAAAACTATTGTGAGGAAAATGAAATTTATTGACATGTATGCAATCATAGAAGCAGACATTTTTTATCTTGAATTCTTCTTGAGATCTTTTAATTAAACTATTCCTTTTACAGAGGAGAAAGATGATATCCAGGAGGTGGCATGCTTTGCCCAAAGTAAGGAAGTAGGAAACTGAGACCTCAAGAAACCTAATTATAATCCTGGTTGTCTTATGGCTATTTCACAAGTCTTCTATTAACCAGCCAGTTTCAGAACATAGAGAATCAATTCCAAGTGACATTTTCTGAATTCCATGACTTTTTGCAGGTATAGAATATCAGGGTGCTACGAGTCGTGCAGCTAGAGCCTGGAGTTTAGAGGACGTGGGGGAACCAGAAGTGAAATAGCATTAGCACTGGACGCTGGGTGGAGAGATTGTTGATTTCCCTTCCCCCTTATTCATGAAGGACGTCAGTAAAGAGTGGAATATATCATGAGTATCAGGTTAGATTCTGCAAACATTGGGAAGTAGCAGAGAGCCTGGTGAGGTTGCTGACTGTGTGGCAAACATCTTCCATACACTGAGCTGGCCTTTAAGGCTTTTTAAGCTAGAAAATATATTCAGGTATCCCATTAAGTATTGTGAAGAAGCCGCATGCTTCCTACCGTATGTTCCAATATTAATAGTTAGGTGGAGGAAATGAGGCACTCAGTTATCTCCTCTCTGGGAAAGGAATGGAACAGCTAATTTCACTTCTGTTTAGCAGCTATGGGGACCTGTGATCAGTCTGTTTAGATGTTCATCAAGTTTCAGGTGCTTATCATGCCCACAGGAATAGGGCTCAAGCATAATAAGGGAAACTGAGCCCTTTGACACAAACACAGATGATGACATAAGGGCTAAGGAGAACCACATGCCATCGGAAAAGACCAAGGTGAACTGTCTGTCAGAGGGCTTGACCACAGTCTGCTAAAGAAAGATACTCCATAGCTGAATAGCAATATGGCACAATCAAAATTTCTTTGTGGGTGGCATAAAAAGTATCTGAGCTGAAATATTTGACCTCCTTAAATGTAAGGGAATGTCTTGATTCATAATGAGAAAATGCACACTAAACAATTTTAAGACAATGTGAACCATTGCCGCAGCAAGGCCGTTGTCACTACAAAGCAGTTTATTACTACAAATGAAGGGTAAACATGAGTGGAAGTCACAGAATCCTAGGAAATTCATAGTTAGAATCACTTTTAAATGACATAAAAACTCTAAAGAGGAGAGAGATATGCTTCCTAAAGTTGTTTGAGACACGGCACTTTTAAAATCAGTATTCAATGTAAACACTAAAAACTTTTAATCTTAAGCCACAGGCGTGGGCTGTTACCTCAGTCATGTCCGACTCTTTGTGACCCCATGGACTGCAGCCCGTCACATTCCTCTGGCCATGGGATTCTCCAGGAAAGAATACTGGAGTGTGTTGCCATTTTCCACCTCCAGGGTATCTTCCCAACTCAGGGATCAAACCTGTGTCTCTGTAGCTCTTGCCTTATTAGCGGGTTCTTTGCCGCTGAGTCACCAGGAAAGCCACAACTACCATTTACTTAATTTTAAACCAATATTTTATTTTATTATTTTTTATTTATTTTTTTAAACCAATATTTTTAATCATCCTTGACATGTATATTTATGATCTCTAGGACTTAACTTCAAAACTGTAACTTACTGTGCTATTTCATAGTACCATCATTCAGTCTTCTTTACAGTGATACTCATGATTTGCAATTGCTGAGGCATATCCCTCAGAACAAAAACCAAATGTGTTTAAATTTCTAGTCCTGTTTTAATTTAAAAATATGATTTGACATATTTTATAAGCCAGAGGCCATCATGTTTAGGAATGTAGGCTTTAGAGAGAAATAGCCCATGTTGAAATGTTGATTTTTCTAGATCATAGTTGTTGAAACTTGCACTGCTGTCTCCTCAGTTTCCTCGTCTGTAAAATGAAGTAATAATATTAATAGCATCTGACTCACAGAATTAAAAGAAAATCTAAATAAGGAGCACAGTCTTAAGCATTATTAGCACTTGCTGATTTCTATTTTTATTAGCATCCCAAGCTAACAATGGTTGACGCAATTTCACAATAATTTGCTTTCCCCAGATGATTTGCTTGTTAGTTTTGTTTTGTTTAAAATAACTGAGTGTGTGCTATATGGTAGGTCCTTATTGATTATCTGTTTTATATATAGTGGTGTGAGTATGTTAATCTGAATCTCCTAATTTAGAGCTATAGTCAATATTTTCTAGTAACCTATAAGGGAAAAGAATCTGAAAAAGAATATATATCTGAATCACATTTTTTGTATGCCTAAAACTAATATAAGATTGTAGATGTATGTTTCAATAGAAAAAAATGAGTATAAAAAGAAAAACTGAAGGAGTGTCATAATTGCAGATAATTTATAAGCCTTCAAAGATTAACTTCCTGTTTTATGAGAGATATCAAATAAATTTCTACCTTTAAATTTTTATATCTTCAATATTAGAGAATAAAGAAAAGAAAGTAATCAGTGCTTTGGCTTCATCATGAAAGAAGCCGAACTATTTCTTTGGGCTTTCTCCAAGGCTTGCTATTATCCCTCACAGTTTAAAGGCCATGGGCACAGCAAATTTATTTCTGTGACTCCTTGCAATAACCTTCTTATTGAAGGTATCCGAAAGAATATTTTTTATTACAAATCCTAGAGTATGTTTAATGGGAGCAAAACAAAAAAATAGTTCAATTTTAGCAAGGTCCAGAGTATATTAATGACAAGATTAGGCTAGGAACCATTATCTAACACAGAAATATAGATGTCCTACTACTATTCTTGAATTGAGAAAAGAGATCAGCAAATATACCTGCAGAAAAGCTCTAAAGCTCTATGCTGTATTTACTAAGCAAAGGAAACTTTGGTTGCAGAACTTAGTCATTTAGAACAAACCAGGGAACAAATTTTATATAGTATTTTGGGGATGCATGGGTTAAGAGATTGCCTGACTTAAGGCACAGTGATGAAAGGCTGGTTTAGAGATTGGCTGACTTTCATAAACAGGGTAGAATTTAAGGTGAAGGGAGTGAGACAAGGTCATAGGATCTAGGGCTAGAGTTGATGTCATTAAAATTGTATTTTGTTCAGTGTGGCTTTTTTGCAGTAATTTTGAATTTTTAAAAGATATTGCTTTATAATATAGGCAAGCACCAGAGATATTGATCTGGATTTGGTTCCAGATCACCACAGTAAAATAAATGTCACAATAAAAGTGGGTCACACAGATGCTTTGGCTTCTCCCTGGATATAAAAGTTATGTTTACACTATCTTGTAGTCAATTCGATGTACAATCGCCTTGTCTTAAAATCAACACACATTCCTTAATGAAAAAGTACCTATTACTAAAACATGCTAATCATAATCTGAGCCTTCAGGGAGTTGTAATCTTTTTACAGTAATAACATAAAAGATGATCAATCTTCAGTCACCATAAAACTATAATAATGTTTGAAATATTGTGAGAGTTACCAAAATGTGGCAGTGAGATAGGAAGAGAGTAAGTGATATTGATAAATAAGGTACCAATGGACTAATCAGTCTATTACAGTCAATGCAGGGCTGCCATCAAGTTTCAATTTGTAAAAACTGAAACCAAGCAAAACACAATATTGGTAACATGTGGTAAAGCAAAGCACAGTATAAGAAGGCATGCCTTTATTTGATTACTGTGTTGTTTGATACTTCCTTAAATTTTGTGTCTGAGTTGAGTGCCTCACTCTCCTCACCCTAGTTCTCTCTTGTCTGAAGCAAGGATTCTGAAGTAGGGCTGACACTGACCGAGAGGGGTTGGTTAACATCCAATTCTACTTTTACTTGGAGTTAGAGTCAGTGAACAGTCAGTATGTTTTTAAAAGAGGATTGTAGCATTTTATTCTCATTATATTGAAAGGTTGTTGCTTGAACCCACGAAAAGAACACCAGGATTCTTGGCCTCCGGAGGAGAATTCTATCTGGGGCCAGAGATGAGGCTTGATCACTCAGAGCTTTTGTGTAATGAAGTTTTATTAAAGTATAAAGAAGATAGAGATAGCGTCTGACATAGGCCTCAGAAGGGGGCAGAAAGAGTACATGCTTGCTAGTGTTAGCAATGGAGTTATATACTCTCAAATTAGTTATTACACTGAATCAAAAGAATGTCTGGAGGTTATAAAGACCTCACTAGACCTACTCTCATAATTTACATTTAAGATAACAGGATTAGCGTTTGATAATAGAAAGATCCTCCAGACCCACTCCCATAATATACATTCTAAAATATCAGGATTAGTCAGAAGGTTTTCAGGAAGGAGAAACTGCCCTCCAGCTGGATACATTGTTATTGTATAATTCCTAGTACAAAGTTTAAACTGAGTTGTGTAATTGACTACAACTAAAGAATGCAGAGGAAAAAAAAGTTTGTTCTTTTCTCCTCCTTGAGAATTCCAGACCCCTCTCTCCTTGGGGACCCCTAAACTTCTTATCAACCTGCCAAGGAAATGACTCTCTCAATATTACAATTAGTTTAAAATCTGAATGATTAAATACTACCATAATTTCAGTATTTCAAGCCAGATATTGAAATGTTGAGAAGGACAAAAGGAAGAGAGCATGCTTATAATCCCTCTGCATTCTTCTCAGTGTCTGTTCTAAACCTTCTCTACTTTCTCTAGATCTTAGACTTACCCCCTCACCTCCTCTTTCTTGAACAATTTTAAACATGCTGTTTCCTGTGTGTCTGTTTGCAATCTATCCCTATCTACATTGTCAAAGGAATAGAAGGCTACATTTCTTTCCAAAACTAATTATTCCACAAGGCATCGAATCCCATGTTCTTCTATCTTCTCTTTTTATATTTTTGTCTTTCAATTATATTTTGAACTCAGGGATAGTTCCACACATCTGTCTATAAAAGTAGCATTCATTGACAACCTCATGATTCTAGTTTTTAATCTTGGTTTTTTAACTTTCAAACTTATTTCAACATTCATTTTCACAGTTTCTATGTTTCATCTCCATGTCCCCACCATGGTTCATTATAATCATTTTACCATTTCTACCCACATTACCAATTTAGCTTCTCTTCACTCACAAGCACCTCTGACAACCACTAATACCCAAATTCAATGGAAAAGGTTAGATTTGTATTTTACTTGAACTTTGCAAGTTTAATACCAAATATCACTGACCATTTAACCTTTAGAACTCTTTTGCCTCGACATTTGGATCTTCTATTTTTCTTGTGTGTGTGTATGCTAGGTCATTCTAGTCATGTCCGACTCTTTTCAACTCTATGGACTGTAGCCTAACTGGCTCCTCTGTCCATGGAATTCTCTAGGCAAGAATACTGGAGAGGGTTGCCATGCCCTCTTCCAAGGGATCTTCCCAACTCAGGGATCGAACCTGCTTTTCTTATGTTTCCTGCTTTGGCAGGTGGATTCTCTACCACTAGCACCACTTGGGAAATTCTCTAGTTTTCTTATTGTTCCTCTGTTTTGCTTCTTCGTTTTTCTATTTCTTTGCTCATTCTTTGTGTCCCTCCAAATTCTCATTCCTAGCCTTCTATTTCTAAGTTAAATAATATCTCTGGATAATCTTTAACATGACAAGGGCTTAAAATACCTTTATGCTAATAACTCATAAGCTTGCCTCACCAGCCAAGATGTCTTCCAGGTGAATCAGGGTCATACTTGCACATTTCACAAAATATATAGGAGGAAGACAATTAGCTCATCTTTAAATGTTTTGAATTATTGGATCATCTAGTTTTAATTATCTTAGTTAAGATGATCAACAATAACCCTTAACTTTTCTTTTACTGTTTTCCAAAGTCAGGTGTTAATTAGTTACTCTTAATAGTCATTGCTTCCTTTCTCTATTTCTCTGCCTTCATCACTTCTCACTTGGCCTATTTAAATAGCTCCTGAAATACATATCTGACTCCAGCTCAATCAATCCTCTGGAGATTCAGAAAGGAGTCTTTAAAATGCAAATGTAACCAATTACTTGATTAACATATATATTGGTGACTTCCATTTCCCTTAGGACAAAGTCCTACACATAAGTGAAAAGGCCTTTCATGATCTATTCCTTCTCTCATATTTGGAATACACAATAGATTGAGTAAGGTGCATAATTCTTAGGTATAAAGCTCAATGAATTATTACATGCATATACTTTGTGTAAACACCTACAAGATATAGACTACTTGTAGTATCCAAAAAAACTCGCTTGGGCCCTTTCCCAGCCAGTGTTTCCCCAGAAATATCTTCTATTCTGACTATTTTTACTTATTCTTGAAGATCATCTGTACAATTGTACAGTATGCACTATGTGTCTTTCCTCTTTTATTAAATATAATATCTGTAATATTCATTTCATTATTGTGTATGTAAAACTAGTTCATCTTGACAATGGAGAAAACATCTTACTATAGAGGTAACTTTTTCTTTTTGGCTGTATTCACATTGGGCTTCCTTGATAGCTCAGCTGGTAAAGAATCCACCAGCATTTCTTTTGTCACCAGTTTATTTAATCTTTTTCATTTTTAGGATCAGGATTGATAGCTTTTGATGGTTCCCTGACATAAGCATGAATTCCAGACAGTTGCAAATATCTCATGCTCATGCTTAGTAAAAATACATATTACCATCTCTATCTATTGAAACTATTCAAAAATATTCATTGTTTCTTCACTTATAGACTTTTTTTTAATCAAATCACAGTGAGACATGTGATGATCTCTGCTCTAGTGGGTGAATGAAACTGTTCAAGGAAAGTAGGAATCAGAGCATCCTGCAGAGTGATCAGATAGAAGAGATTAAGTTCTTGGCCAATAAAGTGAAGAGTTAATTTACTTCAACCAAAAGGCATACAGTTCAAAGGAATGTACATTATTTCTCTGTAAATGAGGAATAAAATACTTGCAAATAAGTCTCTCTTTTTCTGAGCCATTTATTATAATACTGTATATATTTATGTGTGTTGCTTTGGAACAGAATTTATAGATGAGGAATCAGGAGAAAGAAAGTAATTCATGTATACACTTTGCCATCTGAATGTTTTTAGACAATGAAACCCCCAAAATTTTTGAGAAGGGCAGATACATAGAACTTTGAATGCAAGCAGGTTTGAGTTTGGATTTACTCTCATTCTGAACAAACCATTCCTCTTTCTGAAGTTACTTTTATTCATTTTCCATAAAATTGATAATAGTATTCACTTCTCAGGGTTTTCCTGAGGTGTCAATGAAAGAATGCCTGTTAAAATGCTCCATAAATGAGGAATTCCATTTAATTACACTATTGATCAATTGAACTACAATGGGATTTTTATTAAAGATTCAGAGTATATATTACACATAATTTAGGTTAGGGTGACTTTCTGGAATGTTCTTCAAGGCCGGTATGTGCCATAATAATAATCATAGACTTAGTAATAGTGGTGGTAGTAGTATTAGTCATAGTAGTAGTAGTAGTTAGAACTAGTGAATGGATAGGAGAGAAATCACCTTCATCTTTTAATGGCCAAAAAAATACTAATTTAAGATCACTTACACTTTTTGGATGACAAATTACATAGACACTGCATAAATGATAAATAATCAAACAAGTTTATCAGAAGATGTTAACAGGACTCAAGTACTTGTTTCCTTAAAACTTTTTTCTTTGATAACATAATCAGAAAAAGAGCTAAATTTAGGATCCAAGTCCCCAAACTCTGAGTTCAGTATTCATTCATGAGTTAATGATTGTTAGTATCCTCATCCATCTTTTCTTCCTGTTCTTGATAAATTTGTCATCAGAAAAGTGGAGACTCTTGTTGTCTCTTAATTGATCAGCAGAAATTATAGAATTCAGCTTAGAGAAAAACAGAGCAGAAAATCTTTTTATGATCTTTTGTCTTTTTATTTCTCTTATGACTGAAACTAGGAAATTCCTGAGGGCACATCCACCAAAACTTTGTCCAGCTGAGTTTTAAATAGCTTACTTTGTTGGCCTCTTACTGTTGCTCCTGGGAACTTGTTCTGTCATATAATAGAACTAAAGTTTAGGAAGTTCTTCTTGATATAACGTGTTATACTTGGGCGCAATTTTTGAGAAAATTACCTCTGCACAATTTCATCTCCATAAAGAAATCAATGGAAGTCAAAAGGAAAAAGAAAATAAAGTGCTTGTCAGGTGGATAGGATGAGGGCATTGTGGGAGAACGCAGCACTGATAGAACACCTGCCAGGGAATAAAGGAAGTGGGTGAAGTCAGGTTGCATCCAAAGAAAAGACTGTTTGGAGAGAAAAATAGTTCAGTGGAATCTTGGAAAGCAATGCCATCATTGAAATCAGTGGAGAATGCTGTCCTTAATTGATGCCACTTTCTTAGCTGAAATGATCCTCAAGGTACTGACTTTAGCAACATCTAGGGGTACATTTAATTTTCAGATTTTTAACCTCAAATTAATATTTAATGCATTTAAATATTCATTTCTATTCAGGCTAACAGGCATAACATGGCTGATATCAGCCATGGGAACATTTGGAATGGGAGTGGGGCAAACAGTTGAACTCTCCTCCAGGTTTTAATACAACTATTACTTTCTCACTAAGACCCACTTATCTGTACCACTCTCATCATGTTTCCATGATTATCATCTTTGAACTTAAGTACTCGACCTCAAAGCAGTGCATTTGGAAAACAATCGTCTTTAAGAACAGACATACAGAAGACAAGATAGCTCTATGGAACCTTTTTTTTTTTTTCCTGTTCTTTTTTCTTTGTCTATTCTGACAGTCAAGGACAATTTCTCTCAATGAATTTTATAAAGATAAAAGTATCAGATAAAAATTTAGGGTACCTTTGGGAAAGACATCTAAAAAGGAGAGAAAATTCACAGTATTATTCATGCAAGCCAGTTTGAGGTATGCTCTAATTCAAAGCTAAGCCTTGCTGTATTTTATATACATAATGTGCTGAAGTTTCCAAACTCTAGCAAGTTCAAATGCAAAGGGTTACATCACTTTGGGGATAAAACTCAAATCTGTCAATGTGATGAAGGGAGCACTGCATGATCTGGCTCTTGTCTGTCTCTCCAGACTGACCTCTGACCAATCTAACCTGCCTTCTGGCCATACTGGCCAGTGTGGACTTCATCAAATGTGCCATGCCTTCTCCCGCTGCGGGAATCCCACATACAACAGTTATCTGGATTTTACTGACTCCTCCTCTTCCCTACTTCATCCTCTTTCTTTTCTACTTACTTTTCAGAGCATTTATAATTTTAATATTCTCAGGAAAATCACCATCACATCAGGTCCCCTTATTTTGTGAGTGAATTCCCGTATGATGCAGAACTTTTCCTAAAATAGGTGTAATAAAACTATACTCCCAGTAGAAAATATATAAATACATGGCTTATTATACTTTAAGCTCCATGAAGCCAAAGTCCTCCTCTCTTTTGTTCATTACTGTAGCATTAGTGCCATCTAATACCTACAGCATGCTTTTGTTGAATAAATATGCATATTATAGCTTATAATAAAAAAGGTGCCTATTAATTGTAAGATGTGACACATCTGGGGATAGTTGAATAGAATCTTTAATAGCTATCTATTTTGAAATGAGTAAACAAAACCTTTCCCATAAGTAAGTTAGTTTGCTGCCTGCTTGAGTCATCAAAAAAAAAAAAAAAAATGAAAGTGAAAGTCTCTCAGTCATGTCCAACTCTTTGCGAGCACATGGTCTGTAGCCCACCAAGTTCCTCTGTCCATGGAATTCCCCAGGCAAGAATACTGGAGTGGGTAACCATTCCTTTCTCCAGGGAATATTCCTGACCCAGGGAATAAACTTCGGTCTCCTGCAAAGCAGGCAGATTCTTTACCTTCTGAACTACCAGGAAACCTGCTTGAATCTTCAAACCCATGTTCCAAAAACAAATACACATATTTTCTTCCCTACATCTAAAACAAGCCTACATAATCATTTAACATCTCCTCAACACTCTTTCCATTTACACACATACCTATGTGTATAATATACATATACATATGTGTATATATATATATATATCCATTTTATAATATAAAATGTTAACATGTTGAGAAAGGACTGTACCACAGGAGTCAGTGCACTGTTAAATAATGTTTCCAATACTATTTAAGGATCATAGCTTCAACATATATCTTGGGAAATGAAGAGGCTCTCAGAATACGTTTATCTTTGTAACTGCTAGATAGCTGTGATATTTAAATTCAAGTAGCCAAGTACATTACAAGACTAAAGAGAGTCTCTGGTAGTTCATAGATATATGAAAGTCATATATATCTTTTAGAAGCTCTTTTTTTTCCCCAAAAATTATGAGTAAAGGGAAAAGATCAATATAATTTCCACTGGTTTATGCAAAAATAAGCGATTCTAGTATGGGGAGGAAAATAACTGCTCAAGAGGCATTATTTGGATAAAGGCACCTTAAAATGTGAAGTGAGAATGAATAAAGAATGACAAAGCCCCCAGGAGGAAGACAACAGGGCTTTGCATGTATGCAAGGGGGATCACAATTTTCACCATGCTAAGGCTGAGTTTGGGTAGACTCCGGGAGTTGGTGATGGACAGAGAGGCCTGGTGTGCTGCAGTTCATGGGGTTGCAAAGAGTCAGACTCAACTGAGCGACTGAACTGAACTGAAGGCCGAGTTGAGGAAGAGCTTCTAGGGCCGATATTTGAACACTCAAAATGGTAGATCTAAAAACTGGAGCTTACAGTTGCAACTTTTCTAATGCCCAAAGATGAAATATGAAGTTCAGCAGTAGTTATAGAACTTACACCCCAAATTGATTATCACCAAGACTAAATTGAAGGGTTCAAGAAGGGGATTCCAATGAGAGTGGGCTAACTGAACCAGTTTATGAATGCTTCCATAATTCCCCCAACAGAGATCCCTTCAATTGGATTTCTCTTGTATTCACTGTTTGTTTTACTCAGATGGTAATGACATTTTGATACTTGAGATGATGATTCTCTTTAGACTGTAGTCAGCCTCATCTATCCAATAAGCTTAAGTAAACCAGGGTCAGTGAGACTGTGGTCCATCTCCCATTATTCTGCTGGCCAACATGGTACATGGCCCAAAACATCGTGCTTATAAAGGAATATTAAATTTTAAAATAGCCTTGTTATATATATATCAGAGTAACAGTCATTCCCAAGGTCTAGAATCCTGTTCCTGATAGTGTTTTTCTAGTGCTGGACATGCAGCAGAATCATCATGTTCAGATCTAGCTGTGTGATGCAGATACTCTCTGGTGGAATATCATAGCAGTCATAACATGTTTCTCATAGAACTGTAATAGATGGGTTATCTTTCTTTTTTTCTTCTCTGTTTTGAAGAAAAATTGGATCTTGACAGTGCAGGTAGTCTAGATTTGCTCACTAGTGTTTACTTAAGTAGTGTTATTTCTAGGTTTTACCTTTGGTTTTCTTCTAGGTATTCCTGGACCCTAGGGTGTGTGAGAACTCTGAGAGAATGTTTTCATTTTTACATTGGAATTCGCGGTGAACTCTTCAAAACAATTGCTTTTTTAGAAGTTGTGGAAACAATGGATTTGTTTTACTTTGTACTAGTGTCTGAAAGGAGAAGGCAATGGCAACCCACTCCAGTACTTGTGCCTGGAAGATCCCATGGACCGAGGAGCCTGGTAGGCTGCAGTCAAAGGGGTCACGAAAAGTCGTACATGACTGAGCGACTTCACTTTCACTTTTCACTTTCATGCACTGGAGAAGGACATGGCAACCCACTCCAGTGTTCTTGTCTGGAGAATCCCAGGGACGGGGGAACCTGGTGGGCTGCTGTCTATGGGTCGCACAGTGTCAGACACGACTGAAGTGACTTAGCAGCAGCAGCAGCAGCAATGTCTGAAAGAAACTCATAACCATCCCTGTACCTGCCTCCTGTTTATGAGACTTGAAAGTTAAGCTTGGGTGCATAAAATGGAGTTAAAAGTGAGAAAAAATAAATCAAACCCTTAATTCACTTATGTTAGTGTGAAATAATTATTAGGAAGTCAACTCAGAAAATCCTATCTTTAATTTCAACCCCTAGGTTAGATGGCTTCCCTTGCAGCTCACTAGGTAAAGAAACTGCCTGCAATGCAGGAGACCCGGGTTCAATTCCTGGGTCAGGAAGATCCCCTGGAGAAGAAAATGGCTACCCACTCCAGTAGGAGAATCCCATGGACAGAGGAGCCTGGCAAGCTACAGTCCATGGGGTCACAAGAGTTGGACATGACTTATCAAAAAAACCACCACCAAATTAGATGACAGAACACAAGGTAAACTGTAATTAATTCTATAGCCATTAGATTTTTTTTTTTAAACAAACTTCCCTATGACAGAATGACTTAAAAAAACAAAAAACAAAAACACCTTCTTATATTGGTGTGAATTACACATTACATGTCTGACTTACTGGGTTATGGCTTAACTGTTTTGGAGTGAGACCTTGGCTAGGATGACTGGAATGTCTGGAATACCTGGGATCACTGGTGTCTCACCCCACATAGTCTCTTATTTACAGTAGATGGACTTCTTTATATCTTAGTAGCAAGATCCCAAGATATGAATTGATGGGCTACAACAGTGGAATGCTGCCTTATTTTTTTTTAGGAGGGATCACTCCACATATTTCAGCTTTCAATTTAGTCATTCAATCATGTCCAACACTTTGGGCTGAAGCCCAAAAGTCTGTCTGTGGGACTTTTCAGGCAAGAATCCTGGGGTAGGCTGCCATTTTCTTCCTCTAGGGCATCTTCCTGATCCTGGGATCAAACCCATGTCTCCTGTGTCTCCTGCATTGCAGGCAGATTCTTTACCAGCTGAGCCCCTGGGGAAGCCCTCAACTTCCAATGTACAATTCTTTGTTGAAGCCTCTTTATGTGCCAGATTTCTATTGTCTAATTGCCCAAAGCAAGCCACATGTCTAAACCCACAGCCACTGTGGCAGACTACTGAAGGACGTGGGCATGGACATAGGGAGGCAGCAACAGATGAGGGTCATTACTGCGACAGTCTGCCAGAGATTCTACATACAGCTGTCACTCCCCAGCTTAATACCCTTGAAAAACAGTTTACACTGGTTTTTTAGGTCTTGTTTCTTCATTTATAAAGTTAAAGTTTATACTAGATCAACCAATTCTAAGACCTTTTCTAACTTAGAATTCGATAAACACATGACTGAAAAATTCAGAGCCTGATTGGGAATAAACCTAACCTAGTCTAGTAAATATCTGTATATGAATGAATGAAAGATAAATGCCATTGGGTAATGTACTTAATTTCTACCTCTAAAAATTAATTTTCAACAAGGGTATAGTCATATGCAGTGTTACTTTACACATTAAATAAAATATAATGAAGTAGTAACTGCAAAAGAAGTCTTTGTTATAGCCAGACACTATGCTAAAGAAAATTCCCTTAGTGTCTTATTATTCTTAAAACAGTTCTAAAAAAAGGCTTATTATCTCCTATTAACAGATAATAAAATCAGACTTAAAGTGAAAAGGATAGTAAGTCATGCTCTTATATTCAGACTCATATTTTTCCACTTTTGAGGTCACTATTCCTATACTTGGTATGGAATGAACTAACCAAGTAAAACACTTGTGTTTTCTACATTAATTCAGGAGATTCTGAAACTACTAGAAGAAACATTGTATAAGAACAGTGAAATATTGACTTTTTCTTTGTAATATTTCATTATTTTTGTGGCATGTTCAATTTCATTCTGTCTTTGTGATGAAAAAATTTAATCATCACACAGTCAGTAGGTTCTATGCTGTTATATGGAACCCCCTGCCTCTATTGCTTGGCAAGTATAATAGGGTCGGTTTTCTGACATTTAGACCTAGAAAAAGAAATTTTCTGTAAATAGTAAAGTGTTCCTTGTAGGAATAAAAGTCTCTAAAGTATGCATCAAGAAAAAAGACACATTCTAAAATTTGGCTGCTAGGATTCTGCAGATAGCAAACTTCATCAACCCCATCACATGCACACACACACACACACACACGACATGTTCATTAGTAAGCACCCTTAAGCTGGCTCTGACTTCATGGCTTTTGCACTGGGGCTAGAGTCTTTGGAAAGTTCGTGAAGTGCTCTGCCCAATCCAAGACCAAAGATAACTCCTCTCACTTAAGGTGGATCCACTGTATCCATTACATTATACTACATTAAGTTATTGGGTTTTAAGTGATGAATACCCAGTGAGTGACTCTCTAACCCATTGGCCTAGGAAGGACTGCAGAAACTTTCATGTAAGGATGCATATCATGAAAGGATTCAGTCAACCCCAACCTCAGCCTGCAGTGCTTTTATAGATATAATGTTTGCTACCTGTAAAGCCCATTTGAACTTATTGAGTAAACTATTTTTGTTCTCTTTTCATTCTATGACTTTTTCTTGCTTTTTTTCATATACATAAGAAAAATTCAATAATCTTGAAGTTAGCATGTTAGATTTAGACCCAGAAAGAACAGACTCAATGAATGCTTAACAAGTTGCTCAAGATCCCTGTAGGGTGTGCGCTTTGAATTGTTTTTCTAATAATGGAGTGGTGGTATCTTTAATTATTCATTCACCCTTGGGTGGTCTTCACATGCTATTGTGTAGAAGGTACCAACTCCCCAAGACAATGGGCTCACTCAGAGACTCCATCCATTGAATTTCACAAGTAAAGCAAATTAAAGAGACCAAGTAGTTTGATTGGCCGGGGCTGGGAAGCTGGTCTCTTTGGGAATTGATTCACAACTTTGGCTTCAGTAAGCACCCTGCCTTTCTACATTAGTTGAGCACATTTGCTTTCAAGTTATATTGTATCACTTGAACTAGTTAAAGTTTAAAAACTATAATATATAGTAAAGATATAGTTGTTTCAGAGACAAATAAAAGCAGCTTCTGTTTTATCTTTAGACAGGTTCCCTTTGCCCAAATCTTATATGAAATGGCTGTGCTCTGTTATATAGATGATGTTGACAAAAGCAAGTTTTCAAGTCTCTGTTCCCAAGGATAGGACTTTGATTGACCCAGCTTGGGTCTAATACAATGGTAGGTTAATTATTTGCTTTCCATTTTATTACTACTATATAACAGATCCACACTTTCTCCTCACTGCCATGGCCACAGGGTTTGCAGAATGTAAATCCCTCTCCCAACTGAGTTTGGGCTTCACCATGTGCCTTGGTTTAGCTAGTGGCATACTAGCGGTTATGACAGATAACAGTGTGAAGGCAGAAATGTACCATATGAACACAAAGCATTGCATGAGGGAGTCTCAAGGAAGAATAGTGAAAAGGTAAGCTGTTACTAGCCGAATTTGATAAGGGTCACCAAAGCAGAGATAAGCTCGGGAACCATTCTATTTACAAATAGAATTGAAATGAAATATAGAGAGCTCAGAAATATGATGGTTGCAATATTATGAAGTGGTACTGTCTCTAAACATTTAAATTATATGGCCTTTAGGACCAAATCCAAATCCAGTATTTCTGAATATAGATACTGCTTGTTCTGATTTTTATGACATTGTAATTTTGCAAGAAAATGTATATTCAGACTCATTGGATTTTGAGTTTAATACAATGTTACTGACAAATGCTTTTAAATCTCTGCGAAACATTTATCTGGATAGGTAATTTCTCTTAATTGACACTTAATATGTGATTCCGTAGTTTTTTTTTTTTTAATATCCACACCAAAAGTTAATTTGCTTAAAAATGTTTAGGGCTGCCCATGTTTTTGCTATATTTACATGACGTTTTTGAGTATGGCTGAGGGAATTTCTATATGGTTTTTGTTACACAAATTATATAATGGATCACCTATAATTCTAATTCCTTTTTCTTTAAAGTAAAATAAGAAATTGGACGGTGAAAAAATTTTCGGGTGTTTTTATCATGTCTTTACAAAGTACATGGCAGTTTATATACCAACAGTTCTGTTTTCATACCTTTAAATCAGTACAATATTAACCACATAATTAAAACACTAAGTGCACAATTATTGTAGCAAATAGACCCTAGAATGTTCCACTTTAATTATTCCCTCATTCCAGGTATTCACATTCTTGGATAATCTTCTTTCCTGTATAGTCTAATGACTTGCTTATAACCAGCAGAACATGACAAAGGTAATGGGGTGCCACTTCCATGATTAGCGTACAGAAGACTGTGGCTTCTACCATGCTATCAGAATCTGTTTTGCCCACCAGGCATTTACACTTTGAAGAGGCAAGTTTCCATACTGCCGAAGTTCACACAGCTAGAGACTTTGTGAAGCCTCCAACCAACAGCCAGCGGGAATTAAGGCCCTTAGTCTAACAACCCTCGAGGTACTGAATCCTGCCAACAACTCAGTGAGTTTCAAAGTAGATCTGTCCTCAGTCAAGTATTTAGATGAGACCCCAGTCTTTGCTGCCAACTTTACTACAATCTTGTTAAACATTCTGAAGCAGAGGATCCAGTTATGCAATGCCCAGAAAGTATAGAATAATAAATGTGTGATTTTTGAAGCAACTTCAAAAAAAGAAAAAGAAAAAGGAATCCAGAGGACGACTGTTAAGATCAAAGACATCATCAGGAAACCAAGGATGTGACTAGCATACTTTTTCTGATATCTCTAAAAAAATTAAGGTAGCATCTTGCATATCCCTTTAGTTGTACAACTACATCCAGTTGGACTTTAGAAATATTGAAAATGAAGTCTTACAGAAGCCTGATACCTACAGAATCTAGAGAACCATATATGAAAATAATTGTAGTTGAGTTCTTTGTAATATAGAATAGACTTACATTAGTTGTGTAAATAAAAAATCATTGATGTTTTTAACCATATATACAAAAGAGAATAAAACTGAGTAACTCCAAAATGCAACTGGCAAATCAGTTATAAATAAGATATTACTCACAAATTTCTTCCAGACATGACTGCTTCTCATAGTTTAGTTTGGGTCTCCTCTGTCAACTGAAACCTGATACATTCTTGGCTTACTCTGAATTTCAGTTCCTGGGCAACCTTGTGTTGCTACAATCACCACATTGTATAATTCCTGCTTCTACCAGGCTCAAATAGATATGGGAGAAAGCTGCATAGTTAAGTTGCAAGCTGCCAAGGACAAGACTGTTAAAAGAGAGAAGACAGGATGACTCATCATTTAATGGTGTTCATGTAGATTATTTGATGCCCTTGAGAGAACTTTAAATAAAAAATGAGTTCTGATCATCAAAGTGCAAAGCAAAAGGAATGTAATCATCTTCCTTTTTGCTTTTCTCCCCCTCTTCCATCATTAAGTTTGAAAAGTATGGCATCACTGAGAAGAGTCTCATCAATACTTAATGTTTCCAGGTCATTTCACTGCTTATGAAGGGACTGCCCTCAGCTGGGAGACAACAGTGGATATGAGCGTATGGGGTAGTCAGTTGGGCAACTGTGACACCTGCGCTCATGTACTGCTACCTGAAAGCCAAGTCCTTGTGTCTTAGACCATCACAGGACTCTGCAAGTTTAGATGTTCACAGGGCTCTGAAGATCTAGCCTGCAAGTCCAGGTGGATGCCAGTGTGCACACCTTAGTCCTGAACTAAGAAATGGACTGTATGTATGTACCTATGAATATAAGCAGACCAGTTGATGGGCTGGATTTGGAATCAAGACATGTTTGCTCTGCAGCTGGCTTAAGAAGGCAAAACACACGCATCTATAAAATGGGGCTAAGGAAGCAAATGCTTTAACATTAGCACAAGTGAGAAGTTTTTATTCCCACCTCATAACTTCATGGCCAGTCATTCAAAACTTCACACTTTATGCTGCTCATGAAATCTGTGATACAGTCTCTCCTTGGCTAGGTTTGCTTGAAAAGTTGGATCCAGAAGAAGCCACTTTCAAAGCATTAGTGAGCAATAGAGAAGGAGATGACACACTTGGGCTGCAGGGTGTTGGATGTGGATTGCATTACACATATTGCCCCCCAAAAGAAAATCTAACCACCTAACCCCTGCTTCTCCTCATGGACTTGTTATACTTTTGGGCAATATACTTGTATACTTCTGTTAACAGCATCTCTCTCTCTGGAGAGAGTTGTGTTTTCTCCAAGGAAACACAGTAAGATCCTCCTTAGCCCCCTTTTTTGGCCTCATTTTGAAATTCTCTCCTATTTTCTCTCTCTTTTTTTTTTACCCTTAAAGTCAGGATATACAGATGATATGTCTGTTATAGCAGAAGAGATGCAGGTATCTAGCTTGCAAGTTATGTCTTTTTATTCCAATTCACAGACTTTCACATATTTGTAAAATATTTGGAAGTCATATATCTAATCACATCTAGTAAGGAATTAATATGTAGAATATATGAAAGACCAATACAACTCTACAGTAAAAAAAAAAAAATGCTGAGTAAGAAATGGGCAGAGCATGCGAATAGATATTTTTCCAAAGAAGACATACATATAGATGGCCAACAGGCACATGAGAAATATGAAAAATAATGTTTTCAAATACATATAACCTGGAGTGGAGGTAAGATGATAGAATAGAAGGAAGTGGAGCTAAGCTCCTCCTAGAAATACATCTATATATGGAATGATTCTCACAGAATAGCTACTGAACACTGACACACCTCATAAACCTGCAAGAAGGATCACCAAGTAACCAGGTAGGACAAAAGAAAAAAAAAAAAAACAATAGAACAGTACCTCTCCCCTGAAGGGAGGGAGCTGCAAAAGAGGAAAGATTCTTTCACCCTGGGAATCCTCTTCCCAGCTGGGAGATCAGCTGGGACAGGTAGGGAGCTTCAGAGGCTCAGAGGAGAGTGCAGCAGCTGATTTGCAGAAGGCAAAAACAGCACAGATAATCCTGGCTACCTTACTGCCCTCACCAGCCAGAGATGTGCCTCTATGATGCCTATGTGAGCTGGGTGCTGAAACTCTGGCTTCAGCGGTGAGACCCAGGGAGAGAACTGGGGTTGGCTGAGTGGAGACAGCACAGAGGGACTGGAGTGTGATCCAGACTGCAAGTGGGTATGTGCAGAAGAGAGGCTGGGTCAGCCATAGAACCTCAATTAGCAGCCTCATTCTTACCTGCTTACAGTGGGAAGGTCTCTGCCTCTATAACGTATGTCCAGAAAGATACTCCTGGTTTAATAACTAATAGCTATGCAACCCTGGTAGCTCAGCTGTATAGAATCCTCCTGCGACGCAGGAGACCCCCGTTTGATTCCTGCATCAGAAAGATCCCCTGGAGAAGGAATAGGCTACCCACCCCAGTATTCTTGGGCTTCCCTGGTGGCTCAGTCAGTAAAGAATCTGCCTGCAATGCGAGAGATCTGGGTTCGATCTCTGAGTTGGGAAGATCCCCTGGAGAAGGGCATGGCAACCCACTCTAGTATTCTTGCCTGGAGAATCCCCTTGGATACAGGAGCCTGGCAGACTGCAGTCCATGGGGTCGCAAAGAGTCGGACACGAATGAGTGACTAGACACATGTAACTGTTAAATGTCATCATGACAACCAAATTAAAAAATGAGCAAAGGACTGGAATAGACATTTTTCCAAAGAAGATATGCAGATGGCCAGAAAGTACATGGAAACATCACTTGTCATTAAGAAAATGTAATTCATAATGACCATAAGATACCCACCCCCATTGAGAGACTTACCAAAAAATGAAGTTATATATGGTGGTAAAGACATGAAGAAACTGGAACACTTTTTGATTGCTGGAGGGAAAGCAAAGTGATACAGTCACTGTGGTGAACGGTTTAGTGATTCCTCAGTGGTATCCCAGATGGTGCTAGCAATAAAGAAACTGCCTGCCAATGCAGGAGACGTGGGTTTGAACCTGGGGTCAGGAAGATCCCTTGGAGGAGGAAATGGCATCCCACTCTAGTATTCTTTCGTGGAGAACCCCCTGGACAAAGGAGACTGGCAGGCTACAGTCCATAGTGTTGCAGAAAGTCGGACATGACTGAAGTGACTTAGCATAGCACAAAAAGTTACACAGAAATTACTATATGATGCAGCAATTACACTTCTGGGTAATTTCCAAAAGAACTGAAAATAAAGACTCAAAGAAATATGTATCAGTGTTCATGGCAGCATTATTCACAATAGCCAGAAGGTGGAAGGAACTCAAATTTTCATAAACAGATGCATGGAAAAACAAAATATTATATATGCTTAAAATGGAATAGCAATCAGCCTTAAAGAAAAGTGAAATACTGATGTATGTTACAATATGGTTGAACCTTGAAAACATCCTGCCAAGTAGAATAAGCCAGACACAAAAGGACAGATACTGTATGATTCCACTTATATGACAACTGGCAAATTCTTGGAGACAGGAGGTAGTGTAGTGGTTACTAGAAGCTGAAGGGAATGAGGAGTTATTGTTCAAAGGGTGCAAAGTTTCTGTTTCAGATGATCAAAGAGTTTGGGAAATGGATAATGTTGATGGCTGTAAATGTGAGCACTGTAAATGTACTTAATGGCACTGAATTACACACTTAAAATGATAAATTTTGTATTGTGTATATTTAAATCATCACAGCCATGTATATTCACTGACATGAAAATATCCTTATTCTATCTTATTAAGAAAAGAATCCATATGAAAGCACTTTCCCATTCAGCTTTTTTGTGTGTAAAAAAGAAACTGTAAATGCAGAAGGAAAAAATATTGAACATTCCTACAGGAGATGGTGTTTCTAGAGATGGCCAGCCAATACATCTTATCTCACTATTTTGCTGTAACTGTGACTAAATTGACAGTGTGACTTCAAAGGCTAAAACATAAAGGCCATGCACAAGGTAGCACAGAAATAACTGCTGCAGGCAAGTTCAGTTCAGTCGCTCAGTCGTGTTCAACTCTTTGCGACTCCATGAACTGCAGCACGCCAGGCCTCCCTGTCCATCACCAGCTCCCGGAGTCCACCCAAACCCATGTCCATTGAGTCGGTGATGCCATCCAGCCATCTCATCCTCTGTTGTCCGCTTCTCCTCCTGCCCCCAATCCTTCCCAGCATCAGGGTCTTTTCCAATGAGTCAACTCTTCACATGAGGTGGCCAAAGTATTGGAGTTTCAGCTTCAACATCAGTCCTTCCAATGAACACCCAGGACTGATCTCCTTTAGTATGGACTTGTTGGTATCTCCTCACAGCCATCCCTCCTGAACTTGATCATGGAGTAGCTCCTCTCCGCCCTCCACTGCAGGCAAGATCCACCAATAAATGCCAAATTTAGAGGGCAGAGTTTAAGGAGAAATACTATACTTCCATAGCTTCAAAGCATCTTTCCCAAATCAGGGGTTAACCAAAAAGGGAAAAACAAGTGACTTTACAAAACAGAAACCTGGTAAACATCACCTGATATATGTTACAAAATGTATGAACAGTGTCAGCTCTTTGACATTATGTACTGAAAAAGGCATGACACCCTTTTGTTATCCTTTGATAATTAATAACCTCAATTTAACCTTCCAGAGAAGGTAGAGAAAACCAGTTTGAGGGACATTTAACAAATTACCTGACCAGTGCTTTTCAAAAAGTATCAACATCGTAAAATATAGAGGAGAACCAAAAACCTATTAGAGATTTTAAGAGACTAAGTAGGCTGAACAGATAAAGATAATGTGGTATCCTGGATTGGATTCTGGAAAAGAAAATAAGATAGTAGAAACACTTGTGTAGTCTGAATAAAGTTTAATGTTGCTCCTGAATACAATTATTATTCCACGAAGAAGTCAATCAGCTACATAGAAAGGACATGTAGTTTGTTCAGCCACAGCTCCAGCTTAGGTGCCAGAAACAGAGAGAATCCAACATGTGAGTGAGGAGGTCTGCCAACGGTTCCAGTCCCAGCAGTCAAAACACTCCGAATCATGGCAGTGAACAAGAAGGAGCTGAACCCACCACCAGCCTCACACACATTGCAGACTTTTATTTTTTTTTTTTATTTTTTATTTATTTTTTTTTTTTTTTAGGATCACACAGCCTTTCTTTATTCATGTCTAAAAATAAAGTTTAACAAATCTGGTTACCCCTTTTTCCTCCTTTGCTTTTTTTTTTTTTTTAATTGAAATGATTTCTTTTTTTTTTTTTTTTCTTTTTTTTTTTTTAATTATTGTTTTAGCCATACATTGTTATGATATCACCATGGGTTTACATATGCTTCCCCTCCGGGTCCCCCCTCCCTCCTCCCTCCCCCCCGGGAAATCTCGCTGCACCAGTCCCGAGCATCAATCCTGGGCTGGCGATTGATTAGACACATGACAATTAACATGCTTCAGTGCCCTTCTCCCATCTCTTCCCACCCTTACCCTCGTCCACAAAGTCCACAAGTCTATTCTATACATCTGCGTTCCTTTTGTTGTCTCCCATGTTGGGTTCTCATTACTGTCTTTCTAAATTCCATATATATGTGTTAATATACTGTATTGTTGTTTTTGCTTCTGGCTTACTTCACTCTGGATAATGGGCTCCAGTTTCGTCCATCTGAGTAGAATTGCTTCAAATGAATTTTTTTTTAATGCTGAGTAATATTCCATTGTGTATATATACCACAGCTTTCTTATCCATTCGTCAGTTGATGGGCATCTAGGTTGCTTCCATGTCTTGGCTATTGTAAACAATGCAGTGATGAACATTGGGGTGCACATGGCTCTTTCAATTCTGGTTTCCTCGGTGTATATGCCCAGCAGTGGGATTGCCGGGTCATATGGCAGGTCTATTTGCAGCTTTTTAAGGAACCTCCACACTGTTTTCCATAGTGGCTGTACTAGTTTTCATTCCCACCAACAGTGTAAGAGGGTTCCCTTTTCTCCACATCCTCTCCAGCATTTATTGCTTGTAGACTTTTGGATGGCAGCCATTCTGACTGGTGTAAAGTGGTACCTCATTGTAGTTTTGATTTGCATTTCTCTGATAATGAGTGATGTTGAGCATCTTTTCATGTGTTTGTTAGCCATTTTTATATCTTCCTTGGAGAAATGTCTGTTAAGTTCTTTGGCCCACTTTTTAATTGGGTTGTTTATTTTTCTAGAATGGAGCTGCAGGAGTTGTTTGTAAATTTTTGAGATTAATTGTTTGTTGCTTCATTGGCTATTATTTTCTCCCATTCTGAAGGCTGTCTTTTCACCTTGCTTATAGTTTCCTTTGTTGTGCAAAAGCTTTTAATTTTAATTAGGTCCCATTTGTTTATTCGTGTTTTTATTTCCAATATTCTGGGAGGTGGGTCATGGAGTATCCCGCTTTGGATTATAGCAGAGAGTGTTTTGCCTATGTTATCCTCTAGGAGTTTTATAGTTTCTGGTCTTATGCTTAGATCTTTGATCCATTTTGAGTTTATCTTTGTGTATGGTGTTAGAAAGTGATCTAGTTTCATTCTTTTATAAGTGGCTGTCCAGTTTTCCCAGCACCACTTGTTAAAGAGGTTGTCTTTTCTCCATTGTATATTCTTGCCTCCTTTGTCAAAGATAAGGTGTCCATAGATGCGTGGATTTATCTCTGGGCTTTCTATTCTGTTCCATTGATCTATGTTTCTGTCTTTGTGCCATGATCCTCTATATTGAAAACCCTAAAGACTCTACGAGAAAATTACTAGAGCTAATCAGTGAATATAGCAAAGTTTCAGGATACAAAATCAACACACAGAAATCCCTGGCATTCCTATACACTAACAGTGAGAAATCAGAAAGAGAAATTAAGGAAACAATCCCATTCACCATCGAAACAAAAAGAATAAAATACTTAGGAGTATTTCTACCTAAAGAATCAAAAGACTTGTATATAGAAAACTATAGAACACTGATGAAAGAAATCAAGGAGGACACAAACAGATGGAGAAATGTACCGTGCTCATGGATTGGAAGAATCAATATAGTGAAAATGAGTATACTACCTAAAGCAATCTATAGATTCAATGCAATTCCTATCAAGCTACCAGAGGTCTTCTTCAAAGAATTAGAACAAATAATTTCTCAATTTGTATGGAAATACAAAAAACCTCGTATAGCCAAAGCAATCTTGAGAAAGAAGAATGAAACTGGCGGAATCAACCTACCTGACTTTAGGCTATACTACAAATCCACAGTCTAAGAACTATTTTTAAAAGAAGCAGCACTTACATAGATACACATAGCTAAAGCTAGTAAGACAGACCTTTTTGCAGAATATTTTAGGCTCAGAAAGAGAGTTCTGATCATGACAAAGGTAGATGTTAACTTTACATTGTTTACCCTCTATCAGGGAAGACAGCATTGAAAGTAACTAAAAGTGTCATAAAAAGCTCCACAGAGGAGTCCCTGGATTTGTATACACGTGTGTAATAGGTGAATATAACTTTCAATGAGACAATGCTTTAACAAAGACATGAAGGCTGTAAAGGAATGTATTAGTGATGAGGATTGAGGAGAAGAAGAAAGTGGGGACTCTAGTTTTAGATAAGAGCGTACAAAGGTCATGCAGTAAGGAAAAGCAGGGTAGCTGGTAGAAACTTAGAGAAAGCCATTGTGTGTGTGAAGTGTGAGACCTGAGGAGTATGGAAATAACGCTGGAGATGGGAGGACTGCTGGAGCATGACACGAAATTATGCCTAAAATAGGGCTGGTAAAGAACATCGGACTCTTATTTCTATCACGGACGTAAATAAATGACACCTATTCCCAGAAGTCTGGCAAATAGCAATTCATCTTCCTTCCACAAAAGTGAGTTGGTTTAAAGAAGGTTCGGAAAGCAGCAGCAGTTTGAGGCTAAGAGAGAGGAGGAAGGGAGCATTCCCAGTGAGACCTCAGTAGGTCTGGACAGTTCTTTGCCAGGATTGTATCAGTTCTTGAAGACCATCAGGCACCAGTGCCAGGTGGGCCCCTCCAGCCTGCTCTTTGTAGAAAGAGCCTGGACCAGTCAGCTGGGACTTAGTATAAGAAATGGGATATTTCTAATTATCTATTTCAAATATTCTTGGCTCTTTGAAAAACAAAGTTGGCTAAATTCCAATTGAATTGAGCTGAATCAAGAAAATAAATACGTGAAATTGTGATAAGTTGTCAGAATTATTTCCAACTAAAGTTTTGTTTGACTGTTTTCATTTGGACATTTTTGTCTCTTTGAAGTACGTATTTGTTTATTTTGTTAAGATCTCTGGGTGCATGATTGTCAAGTCTAATGCCGATGCAGTAAGCTACATTACTGTGAGTTAAAGCAAACGTAATGATTTCTGAACTTGTTTGTTAGGTGTACAGGTTGTGTGTTGTCTACACAAAGGATTGGGATGTCATATCAGTGAAAAAGAAGTGGAAAGACAACTTTCAAGTCTGTATGGGAGAACAGGATACTGTGGGGATTTGAAAGCAGGCTGTTTATGAATCAGTGGCTCAGGAGGGAAAGTCAGCAGAAGTCTTAATTTTCATTAAGACCAACTACAAAAGGGTACTCAGCTCCTGGTTATGAGCTTGCCTCTGATCCCTCCCTATTTTGATTGTGTTGGTTTGTATACAACTTCACTGTATCACTGACCATTCTGTGCATTCAAACATCTGGCTAAAATATTCAGCAAATCCATCATTATTCAGAATGAATAGGAGCTCTCCTGAGAGGAAAGGGGAGAGTAGAATCACTGACTTGCGCCCTGTAAAATCGTATAATCAATATAATCAAGTGTCAGAAATTGCCTTTAAGTGAAAGGGTAGATGGAAGGAAGGCTGTTTGTTGTTTATGTGATAAATTAGGAACCTGTGGCTACTCTGGAGCCCCAGGCTCCATTTCTGCAGCCACCACCTCTTAGGTTCTCCATGTTATCATGTAAGCTGTTCTCTAGCTACATACAAAGTTGCACAGTGACATTTGTAACTACCATCTTACTAAGAAGAAACTGCTGTTATTTTGCATCTGTATCTGCCTTTTGTTTCCCATCATTCATTTACACATATTGAATCAATATGCACTTTTTTTGAAACTGTACATTGGATGCATTACAAACTCACGTTGTATTGAATGACCTGTAGCTCCAGAAAAATACAATTAGTTATTCCTCCCATATAGAATCTTACCTATTCTAGTTGCCCCTTCTCTATGTATACTCTCCTAATGCCCAACTCACAGTTGTCACTCATACCTTATTTTTTTTTTAAAGAAAGACTAATGGCTCCATTTTTTTAAACATACCTCACATAGTATTAGTATCTTATATTGCTATCATATTATGGAATTTACTGCATTTTTCTCTATGTTTATGGACATAATCTTAATTATGTCCAGTGTAAGTCTAAGGAATTCCATAAAGTCAAAGAGACATGACTTAAACATAGCTATAAAAGCTGACTTTCATAGCCACAGTTTCATGTATGTTTTTTAAAAAAGTCCTGTGTGGAAGAATGTCTTAATGATTCCAGATGAAAGATGAAGAGACTAAGGCCCACAGTTGTACAACCAGTGATAATTTAGAGATTCTGAATTTAAATCTTTCCATTTTTCTTTAATGGGTTTTATAACTTCATTGCCATCTTTATATCAAGAACAAGGTTTGGTTTATACAGTTACCTAGTAAATACATGTGATTGGATTATGAAAAATATGTATGTATGTTAAGCTCCATAGTTAATTAGTAAGTTTTGCTTACTGTAGATACAGTGATGGAACAAACTGTTCCATCTTTGGAACAAACTGTTTCTTCTGCCATCAAAATCTTTGCAGACTGATAGAATCATGTAGATAACCTTTAATATTAAACTGTGCTGCTGCTAAGTCGCTTCAGTCATGCCCGAGTCTGTGTGACCCCATAGACGGCAGCCCAGTAGGCTCCTCTGTCCCTGGGATTCTCTAGGCAAGAATGCTGGAGTGGGTTGCCATTTCCTTCTCCAATTAATATATATTAATATTAATAATTATTTAATTACTTTAATTAAATTAATCAATTAATTATAATTAATATCAAACTATATGGGTAATTAAAGGGCATAAAAATGATGTGTGGATTACAGATGAGGTTAGCACTCATGCCTCCCACTCAGGAGAATTAACTAGGGCTTTACCAAAGATGTTATAGTTTTCTGGGATTTGAAGGATTAGTAGGACTTGCCGGATGAATAAAGATAGCTCAAAATTTGTTGCAGAACAGCAGAGACAAAATACACAGAATTGAAAAATTTTCTGTGTGCTATGAGAATGATGAGAATCTTATTGTGCCTTAAGTTTAGTGACTTGTTGGGGAAGTAATCTATTAGAGGAGACTGAGGAGTTAGAGGAACCAGAGGTAAGAAATTATGCCTCAAGCCTCAGACCTTTGCTAGGTACATTTATTAAACAAAGGTCTTACAGTGACAATTTGAGATAAAACACATAACTCTAATTTTTCAGATGGCCAGACTGAGGCCAAGAGAAGTTAAGAATTTGTCTTTTGTTGCAGTGCTGTAAGTGGTAGAGTTTGGTTTTCCCCTGGGATCCAAGTCAAAAACTTCCCAGAGGTCTGTTGGCAATGAGAAGGGGATAAACACTCATCACACAAACATACAATGAGACCTAACTGTGTGGTACCTCTAAATAGTGGAAAACGTAACTTGAACAGCCCTAACAACCAACAAGACGAAACTCCAACAGCAGCAGAATACACATTCTTTTTAAGTGCTTGGCACATTTACCCAGATAGACAGTATTCTGGATCATAACAT
The DNA here is from genome assembly GCA_007570785.1 of Antilocapra americana. Classification (NCBI taxonomy): domain Eukaryota; kingdom Metazoa; phylum Chordata; class Mammalia; order Artiodactyla; family Antilocapridae; genus Antilocapra; species Antilocapra americana. The sequence goes on along the minus strand of ML661914.1, from coordinate 642,820 downwards.
GTTTTCAACTGATTTAAAAGGATTGAACTGAAATTAAACAGAGTAACTTCCTTCATTATAATTGTGTTACAATTAAAAAACAACAAAAATATGTGAAAAATCCTGAACTCTTGGAAATTAAACAACACATTGCTAAAGAGTCAAAGAAGAAATCACAGGCAAATGAAAGAATACATTGATTTTAATGAGAATAGAGGCAAAATATGTCAACATTTCGGGATGCCGCTAAAGCAATGTTTATGGGAAATCTATAACTAATTGTTTCTACTGGAAAAGAAGCACAGGCACAAAATAATGACCTAAACTTCCACTGTAAGACACTTTAAAAGTAAAAGAAAATTAAACCTAAATTAATCACAAGATACAAAATTATAAAGATAAAAGTTGAAAAAAGAAGGGAAATAAAGAAAATAGAAAAAAGGCACTAATATTTTCTTTAATTTAAAAATAAAAACAATAACACTGATAATGAACAGAAAAAATATTAGGGATGAAAGAAATGATGAAAGAACTGAAAGTCTCCTCCTACTGTAAAATAATAATATAAATAAATTGATGCCAATAACTTTGAAAACTTCCATAAAGTAGAAAAATTCCTAAAATGGCACTAACTACTCAATCATACTGAAGAATACCTAATTTGAATTGTTATTTGTTTGTATTTTTATTTTCTTAATTTTTTGTAGTTAAAAATATTCTCACAGAGAAAACTATAGGCATAAATGAAATTATTGGGTAATTTTATTTAAAATAGGATACCAGGTATACAGAAAAGTATTTTCTCTGAAAGAAAAATTTTTCTTTCAGAAAAAATATTTCCAAAATCACTTTATGAAGCCAATATTAACTTGATACAAAAAAGGAAAAAGAGAAGACATAACAAATAAAATTGTATGGCAATATATATTAAAAACATAAATGCAAAAATTTTAACAAAATTGTAATAATTTAAATCCAGTAATATGTAACAATCATAACTGTGGATCATTTTCTATCATGCTCCCGAAGCCAACAATAGATTCAGTGCAATCCTTATCAAAATTCCCAATGAATTTTTTCACAAAGGTAGGAAATATTTCCATGTTATACAGTAAATCCTTGTTGTTTACCTATTTTATATATAGGAGTGTTTACAGACTTATCCCATACCCCCAGATTATCCCTAGGCTTCATTTCCCCTTTGGTAGTCACAAGTTTGTTCTCTATATCTGTGAGTCTGTTTCTGTTTTGTAAATGAATTCAATTCTATCATATGCTAGATTTCACATGTAAGTGATATTATATGACATTTGTATTTTTTTGATTTGCCTCATTTAATATGATAATTTCTATGTCCATCTATGTTGCTGTAAATGAGCATAAAAATGGTGCATATTTTATAAAGTCTACCAAAGTATCTACACTCAAAAAAGTTACTGTGTCTTTTTATATACTAAATTAAATTACATACTGGCACTATATTCCATTTTATATGTATCATTATTTATTTTGATAGATGTCTAATGTATTATTTTTTATGAAAGTGCTACAATGAACTTATTTATGTGTTTTTTATGTTTGTCTAGAATTATTCTTAAGAATTATAACTGATGGCAAAGAAGGTTCATGTTTCCTCAATCTCTTGCCAACCATTACTAAAGTTGAGACAGAAAAGATTCTGTGGCTTACTTCAGTGAAGAAATATTCAAAATATGCAAGAAAATGACTGTCAGTTCAAGGTGACCTGGATATAGTCCTTACTGACGTTGTAGGGAAGGCAGATTGACACAGCTGACAGCACATTATTCCAAAGCCTGAGTAATACTAGCTGTATACAGTTCACCAGCCAGCAACACTCCTGACCGTTCAGTATCTTAGCCATGGTAGAACAGGGAGAAAACCACATTGCATGATTCTCCAATTCCCAGCACGAAGTGATGAACAGGCTATAATGGACATTATATAAACACTTATATGGGAAATAAAAATGAAAGGAACAATAATGACTTTAGCTTTTATTAGATAAAACTAGGAGAGTTTTCTAGGATCCCCGTGAAAGAGGTGGGTGTTTAATGCTCTTGGCTTCAGGGTTGAATACTTTTGCACCTTCTCTTTAACTATTCTTTAATCTATTAAAATTAATCATCTGGCAACAAGATTTATTTTTCATCCTCTTTGTCTTTCACTCTTGCATTTCTTTTAGTTGATTTGTTTAAAATTTTTACTTTATGTTGGATTATAGTTAGTTTAGGGTGTCCCTCATAGCTTAGTGGGTAAAGAATCTTCCTGCATTGCAGGAGACCTTGGTGCCTTTCCTGGGTCGGGAAGGTCCTCTGGAGAAGGAAATGGCAATCCACTCCAGTATTCTTGCCTGGAGAATCCCATGGACAGAGGAGCCTGGCAGGCTACAGTCCGTGGGGTTGCAAGAGTCGGACACGACCTAGTGACTAAACTACTAACTGCTGTTGCTGCTGCTAAGTCGCTTCAGTCATGTCCGACTCTGTGCGACCCCATAGACGGGGGCCCACCAGACTCCTCTGTCCCTGGGATACTCCAGGCAAGAATACTGGGGTGGGTTGCCTTTTCCTACTCTAATGCATGCATGCATGCTAAGTCGCTTCAGTCATGTCTGACTCTGTGCGACCCCATAGACGGGGGCCCACCAGGCTCTGCTGTCCCTGGGATTCTCCAGGCAAGAACACTGGAGTGGGTTGCCGTTTCCTACTCTAATGCATGCGTGCATGCTAAGTCGCTTCAGTCATGTCCGACTCTGTGCGACCCTATGGACAGCAGCCCACCAGGCTCCTCTGTCCACTCTGGGATTCTCCTCCTCCTCTGGGATTCTCTAGGCAAGAATACTGCAGAGGGTTGCCATTTCCTTCACCAAAACTACTAACTACTACTACTATAGTTAATTTATAACGCTGTGTTAGTGTCAGGTGTACAACAAAGTGATTCAGTTATACATATATGCATATCTATTCTTTTTCAAGTTCTTTTCTCACTTAGGTCATTACAGAATATTGAGTTCTGTAATAATAGTTCCCTATGCTGTACAGTAAGTCCTTATTTGTTATCTATTTTATATATAGAAGTGTGTATGTGTCAGTTCCAATCTCTCAATTATCCCTCACCCCCAGCATTCCTCTTTGGTAACCATAAGTTTGTCTCCTACATCTGTGAGTCTTTCTGTTTTATAAAAAAGTTAATTTGTATCATTTATTTAGATTCTGCACATAAGCAGAATCTCTATTTCTCTGTCTGCCTTGCTTCATTTAGTATAATAAACTGAACATACATCCAGGTTGCTCCAAATGGCATTATTTAATTCTTGTTAGTGACTGAGTAATACTCCATTGTGTATATGTACCGCATCTTCTTTATCTATTAATCTATCAAGGTCAATTAGGTTGATTGCGTGTTTTAGATATTGTAAACAGCATTGCAGTGAACATCGGGTTACATGTATCATTCAAACCGTGCTTTTCTCTGGGTATATGGATAAGCTAGTAAAGTAATGCTCAAAATTCTCCAAGCCAGGCTTCAGCAATACATGAACCGTGAACTTCCAGATGTTCAGGCTGGTTTTAGAAAAGGCAGAGGAACCAGATATCAAATTGCCAACATCCTCTGGATCATCAATAAAGCAAGAGAATTCGAGAAAAACATCTACTTCTGCTTTATTGACTATGCCAAAGCCTTTGACTGTGTAATCATAATAAACTGTGGAAAATTCTTCAAGAGATTGGTATACCAGACCACCTGACCCACCTCTTGAGAAATCTGTATGCAGGTCAGGAAGCAACGGTTAGAACTGGACATGGAACAAAGACTGGTTCCAAATAGGAAAAGGAGTACGTCAAGGCTGTATATTGTCATCCTGCTTATTTAACTTATATGCAGAGTACATCATGAGAAACACTGGGCTAGAAGAAGCACCAGCTGGAATCAAGATTGCTGGGAGAAATATCAATAACCTCAGATATGCAGATGACACCACCCTTATGGCAGGAAGTGCAGAGGAACTAAAAAGCCTCTTGATGAAAGTGAAAAAGTTGGCTTAAAGCTTAACAGTCAGAAAATTAAATCATGGCATCTGGTCCCATCACTTTATGGGAAATAGATGGGGAAACAGTGTCAGGCTTTATTTTTTGGCTCCAAAATCACTACAGATGGTGACTGCAGCCATGAAATTAAAAGACGCTTACTCCTTGGAAGGAAAATTATGACCAACCTAGACAGCATATTGAAAAGCAGAGACATTACTTTGTTAACGAAGGTCTGTCTAGTCAAGGTTATAGTTTTTCCAGTAGCCATGTATGGATGTGAGAGTTGGATGGTGAAGAAAGCTGAGTGCTGAGGAATTGATGCTTTTGAACTATGGTGTTGGAGAAGACTCTTGAGAATCCCTTGGACTGCAAGAAGATCCAACCAGCCCATCCTAGAGGAAATCAGTCCTGTGTGTTCACTGGAAGAACTGATGTTGAAGCTGAAACTCCAATACTGTGGACTCCTCATGCGAAGAGTTGACTCATTGGAAAAGACCTTGATGCTGGGAAAGATTGAGGGCAGGAGGAGAAGGGGACGACAGAGGATGAGGTGGCTGGATGGCATCACCAACTCGATAGACATAAGTTTGGGTGGACTCCTGGAGTTGGTGATGGACAGGAAGGCCTGACATGCAGCGGTTCATGGGGTTGCAAATAGTTGGACACGACTGAGTGACTGAGCAAGAGAGTGAGTGAGCGAGTGATGCCCAAGAGTGGGATGGCAGGGTCATATGGTAGCTCTGTCTTTAGTTTTTTAAGGAATCTCCATACTGTTCTCCACAGTGGTTGTACCAATTTTCACTCCCACCCACAGTGTAGAAGTGTTCTCTTTATTCCCCACCCTCTCCAGCATTTATGATTGTAGACTTTTTGATGATGGCCATTCTGACTAGTGTGAAGTGATTCCTCATTGTAGTTTTGATTTGCATTTCTCTAATAGTTAGCTACGTTCAACAACTTTTCAGGTGATTTTGACCACTTTCATTTATTCTCTGGGGAAATGTGTAATTAAGTTTTATGTTCATTTTTTTATTGGATTGTTTGTTTTTTGATATTGAGCTGCTTGAGCAGCATGCTACACACATACACACACACACAAATAATCACATGTATACAGAAATACTATAAGATGGAGATTTCAGCAGTGATAAGAGGAAAGATACTGAAGGCTAACTTATAGAAGAAATGAAACCATATTTAATAATGAAAGCAGACCTCTAAGTTTTAAAATTCTTCTGCAATAAAATGTTGGAAAGTGTTGTTTGACTCTTGCTAAGGACAATTTTGTCTCAGGTTGTGTGAGTTCTATATTTTAAAGCAAAATATGGTGTTAGCTAATTGTACAGTAACCAGATGGAAATAAATTCAAAACCAACAAACTAGGAATTCTAATGTGGAAAAACTCAGAATATTATTTCCATTCATATTTGCTTATATAATTCTTATTTAATCAATAACTATAAATGATTGTATTATATTTACATGGGCCATATTTTAAGTTTTAAAATAATTATTACTAATGCTGTGAAAGATTGAGGGCAGGAGGAGAAGGGGGCAGCAGAGGATGAGATGGTTGGATGGCATCACCAACACAATAGACATGAGTTTGACCAAACTCTGGGAGATAGTGAAGGACAGGGGAACTTGGCATGCTACAGTCCTAGGGTTGCAAAGAGTCAGTCATGACTCAGTGACTGAACAGCAACTAATGCATCATATATATTGTGTCCAAAGGAATCATTTAAAACAGTACAAACTCTTTAATCTTGAAAAATTGATTAAAATACCACCTACAAGCCTTGGGAATAAGAAAATGTTTCTTTGTTTCAGAAAAGACAATTGTAAAAGTATATATGGAATTAAATAGAACCTATAATTTCTCCTAGCATTTAGTAGGTGTTTAGTGAATTATCAGTAAAAGCTTGAATGAATGACAATGGCATAAATTATGCTACTGTTCATTAACCAGTAGAATGTTTACTAGGATTAAAATTTTATTGTACACAGTCAAAATATCTATTTCCTGAGATCTTATTTCAAAATGTAGTTTTAATGATTGTTTTAGTTTGTAAGCAAAACAAATGAATCTTACATTTTAGCCATCAGTACATACTAATTTTTAGCAAATAACTGAATTTATCTTGAGTCTCTTTCACTTTTGATTGTTTTGAGTAAAAATAAACAGAAAGCCTCAATAAGGTTCATTGCTGTCTGTTTCTTCAGAGAGGAGTTATTTGTGAAGAGGGTAATTCTTCCCTTCCCCTATGTTTCTCTTAGAATGTTAATTTTAAATAACATTGTATAAAAAAGATTCTTCTAACTCTTATGTTTGAGAAAGGACTGAGATTTGTTAAGTATCTCAAATACTCTATGTGGAAAAAGATGTCTTAAATTGACTGTTACTAAGACACTGGTTTCATTAACTGACAAAAAAGAATTACAAGGGATGTTTGCTTTAGAGAAATTCGGAATCAGTCATAGTTTAATGACAACTGCTCAGTGGCTTGCAGAAAATAAATTTGTCTTGTTTTGGAACAACACTAAGTACACAGGAGAAAATAGGTTAAATTTGATTCCAAAGTAAGACAGCAATACTGCCTAGCTAGCAAAATAATGGAAGAAAACATTCAGCTCAGATTTGTTATGTTATTAAACTACTTCATTTTTATTGAATTGTTAATATCTGTGGCAGAAAGCAGGGGAAATCATAGGCTGATTTCTGTATTCAGCAGCCCCGCTGAAGAATGAAATTACCTTGCCTCTGAACATGATTTCTTTGCTTATGTTGCTTGTAGTGTAAGTAAGTTTAACTTCTCATTTAAATGAAGTTTAAGCGTCAATATTTTAGAGATTCAACATCTTTTCCTATTTTTAATAATTCTCTAATAATCAAATTTTAGGTGAGTCAACATAAGTTGCAGAAGCTATATAGTCTATTTAATTTGCATAAATTTTAACAGCAAAGCTTTATTGATTTTCAATGACATGTAAGCATCATGCAGGCTAGTAATTGAAAATACATGAAAAACTTGTCCTAGAGGGGCATCAAACCAACTCAGAAAAAAAAGGAATTTGTGTGACAGAAGATAAATAGCAGTGCCAAGAAAGTCCTAAGAGCCAAGTTGAGAGAAAGCTGTTTAACTTCTGCTCTGGGGAAGTGCACTGACTAGTCCATCATAACAGGGTATGGGTCCTTGCACACTCCAGTTAAGAGCACTCATTCCAACTATTGTTTACCAAAGTAACTACCCTACTGCTTGGTTTTGCATATTTATTTATTTTTGAAATTCTTCTTGCCACTGTATTTTAGAATCTTGGGCTCCTTCCGAGTAATTATTGCTTAATCCTGAGAGCTTAACTTTTGTCTCTTCAGTACACTTACACACAAGTTTAGATTACAATTCAAGTGAGATTAGCATATTTTTGTGGCTTCTGATTGTGATTGAGCATGAGACTATGTTAGAAAAACAGATAATTGCCCTTGAAAAACCAATTAAACCTTAAAAAATGAAAATTATATACGGGTGTACGGTCATCTATAAAGATCATAGCCACTGTGAAGAATAAATAATAAGACTTTAAAAAAGATTGGGGCCATATAAAATGGATCACCAGGCTGAAAAATGCCAGCAGTTGTGTTTAATGTTAAGATAACTCAACGCAATAGTCAATTCAACACTTTCTTACTGACTGTGGAAGGAGCCCACCTACTTTGATAACTTAAGCAGAGATAAGTAATGTATGGTGAGGAGTAGATAGTTTAATCAGTTTCCTGACCTTAAAACTCTACTTTTATTTGGGAAATCACTGTAATTCCTTAAGTCACACCTTCTAAAAATGCTTCTACATTTACCAGCCTTTAAGGAGGAAGGGTTGATTATACTGAGGGAGATGGCAAGATTAATGTACTTCGTTGTTTCTTTTACATGAGTAAATCAGTTCAGTTCAGTCACTCAGTCATGTCCGACTCTTTGCCACCCCATGAACCACAGCAAGCCAGGCCTCCCTGTCCATCACCAACTCCCGGAGTCCACCCAAACCTATGTCCATTGAGTAAATGGTAAAACACAAGTCAATCCATAAGAAAAGAGTGGAGAGCAAGGAAAAGTGAAATCTCCATATCAGTATTTGGGGAAAGTGGAAGGTTTATTTTTTAAATAAAAGAAATTAATATTCAAAACTCTTACATAAATACATTTGCACACAGTATTTTTTAAGGACGAGTCAATCTCATTGACCTCAGAAGTTTTGAACCCCTTAGAATCAAGCTGATGTGACTGCTTGGTGATGCCTAGGGACAGAGCTTTTCCTTATTTTCATTCTTCCAAGATAATTTGGAGATTTCTCTTAGCAAACTCAACTCCTCTGAAAAAAATGATATTAATTTGTCAAAGTATATGCCACCTCTCACTCACGACTTCTCTCATGTGAAAGAATCTGAGTCTTTTGCTCTCAAGTTGGTTATTTGCATGATTCCATATTCCAAATCACAATTCTGCAACTCATTGTTTGCAATTGTATGGTATATCCATTTATCTAGTAGACTCTCTTCTCTCTGTGTTCTAACTTTGAGATGTGTGTCCCTAAGTTATATGTGTCCAAGCTGGTTAAGAAATTCAGGCACATGCACTCCTTCAGTGCACTGAGGTTAGTTGAAAAGTCTGGATTATGCAAGGACAGGAATTTACTTCTGCTCATTAGGTTGTCTTCCAACGAAAGTTCTGTCTCTACTTTGAATCTGTGGGACACATGTAGTTACCAGTCATGCTTCTCTCGTAGTGCAGTGTGAGGGTTCAGCCCTTGACTCAACTGAAAGGTACTCCTGCTGTTCCTGCTACTTTTAAATTGCATTCTTTGGCCTCTTTCACTAGGTGCCTCCTGCCTCTTTCCAGCTTCTCTTCCTATATTCTCTGCTGGTGTTTCTGTATTTTAATGAAGAATGGACTCCTATTGCTACCATTCTACTGTCTTAAATTTAAATATTAATAAGAATGTAATGGTTCTGAGAACCAAGAAGGGTACTTTTCCCCTCTTGCTTGATCCTTCCGTACTTTAGACTTCTTTTATGTCTGAGACACAAAGGGGAAATAATTCTGCTATTTTAAGACAGAACTAAAATCCATGAGAGACAATACAAACTTTATGAAAATCATTGGATAACTTTGTGAAGATTTTAACAGCTAAAAGCTGTTATCAAAACATTATAGTTGTATAATCGTTATACATATAGTTGTTATTTTATAACAACTATATAGGTATTATGGTATAGTTGTTATTTTACCCATATTAATGGTCAGGGTCAGAGATTAAGAGCTGGAGCAGAAGGCAGATACCTGTAGGTTGAAGCTGAATCAGTAAATCAAGGTATAGACAAAGTCAGCTGGTTCTTTTTGCTCATGTATAATCTCTCCAATTATCATACTTTCTCTCAATACCATGTCTCCAGCTATACATTCAAGGCATATCCTTTTTCCAAGTCTTCATCTGTCTCCCAGGAGGCATTGTGTTAGGAGGCCCTGTGTGTGCCTCTACATTAGAGTCAACTTGAAGCTTAAAAACATAAACAGTCTCTGTGTTTGCATTAGAGAATATAGAACCTGGGAAGTTCTTGCAATGATCAGAGAAGCAGCCAGAGATGGTGAAAGAACAAAAGCTTTGGCATCAGAATAACCAATATTCAAAACCTGACTCCAACACTTTCTGTGAGACCTTGAATGATTTACCTGTCTGTGAACCTCAGTTTTCCACCTCTAAAATGGAGAATATAAAACCTACTGTGTAATTTTATTTGGAAAGATTAATTAATGCATCTGGAGTTGTAGACTACATGGGATAAATCTATCTCTATATCTCTCTAGGTCTCTATCTGTCTATCTCTCTCTCTACCTATCTGATCATCAATATTCAGACTACGCCCTCAGAAAGCTCAGTATTCAGATGTATTGCAGAAACACTTGAACAGAAGGACAGGTGTGATTTTAATGTCTGTTTACTTGCTTTTCACTTTGCATTGAGGGTAAAAATAGTCTACTTAGTGACTGCATCGGAGAAGGAAATGGCAACCCACTCCAGTATTCTTGCCTAGAGAATCCTGGAGACTAGGAGCCTGGTGGGCTGCTGTCTATAGGGTCTCACAGAGTTGGACATAACTGAAGCGACTTTGCATGCATGCATACATTGGAGAAGGAAATGGCAACCCACTCTAGTATTCTTGCCTGGAGAATGCCAGGGACAGATAAGCCTGGTGGGCTGCCATCCAAGGGGTTGCACAGAGGCGAACACGACTGAAGCAACTTAGCAGCAGCAGCAGCAATGACTGCATACTGGAGTCCTTTCCTTCTTCCTGTGACACTGTGGAGATTGTTTTTTTTTAAGATACCCATCATTTTTTTGTGGTTTTGATTTGTGATTCAGTAAATAGCATTTTTATTACTAGATTATGTATCTTATTTCCTTCATCTCATTTTTGACACGAAGTTCATTGTAGATTTAATTATAATTACTTTATAATCACCATGTTATGGCATAAATTGATATCACATCAAGTCACTAGCAGTGTTATTTTGCATAAAACTCATAGCATCACTGTGATCACACATGGTCCGTAGTTGGCCTATGGTGCCTCCCTCTCTTCTCTGGCTATTACTGTTTTTTTTCTCTCTAACAGATTTGAAAGGACTTCTTAGTAGCTTGCCTGCTCAGTTGCTTTGTCGTGTCCAACTATTTAGTGACCCCCTGGATGATAGCCCACCAGGCTCCTCTGTCCGTGGGATTTCCCAGGCAAGAATATTGGAGTAGGTTGCCATTTCCTTCTCCAGGGGATCATTCAAACCCAGGGCTTGAACCCATGTCTCCTGTGTCTCCTGCATTGGCAGGTGAATTATTTATCATTGAGCTAACTGGGAAGTCCTTTAATAGCTTAGATGTCCTTAAATTATTTTCTTCTCACAATAAGATCATGTATCTACATTGTTTTATGAAGCTTACTTTCTTATCCACAGCCTTCTGTCTCTCAAAAGACATTGATTACTCTCCTCTCTCTTACAAGTAGCCTCAGCCCATGATCAGGAAACTGACCTGTAGATTGAATGTAGCCAGTGGCCTATATTTGCATAGCCTTTGAGCTAAAAATGATTTTTACATTTAAACTGTTTTAAACAAATAAAATAAAATAAAGAATGTGGAGCAGAAAGAAATTGGTGCCTGCAAAGCACAAAGTATTAATTTAATCCAATATTGAAAAAAGTTTGCTAAACCCTGCACTGGGCTTATTATTAGACTTTCCACTCAAGGGAAGCCAAAGGGAAAGTATAGATTCCAGAACAATAGTTCTGTGTTCTCCCTCAGGACAGGAGGACTGACTCTTGTCACAAACTGTTCATCTCCATGTTATTTTGTTTTGTGGTTTTTAAATTTATATCTTAGTGTCTTTTGCTCTTTCTTTCTGGATTGAACTCATGTTAAAGCAACAATAAGTAGGAAACTGGTGTCTGACTATATTCAAGGAGACTTAATTACTTGTTACATCTCCTTTTTTCATGTGATTATGAGTCCATTCAATACCTCTGGTCCTTAGTTTCATTATCTATAAAATGAAGGAGCTTGACAGAATGGTGTTGAAAGTCCTTTACAGCTCAAACATGCTAGAACTGCATAGAGTAAAATGCAAGAAAGTTGAAATCACTTAGAGGCTGGAACAGCCTGTACTGGGTGAGACCTGGGAATGTTTGGATCTCTTGAGTAACTACAAGGACAGAATGCTCAGACCTCCTTTGCCATATTGCTGTTCAGTCGTTGAGCTGTGTCCGGCTTCTTGCATCCCCACAGACTGCAGCGTACCAGGATTCCCTGTCATTCACTATCTCACGGAGTCTGCTCCAACTCATGTCCACTGAGTCAGTGATGTCATCCATCCATTTCATCCTCTTACACCCCTTTTTCCTCCTGCCTTCCATCTATCCCAGAATGAGGGTCTTTTCCAGTGAGTTGGCTCTTTGCATCAGGTGGCCAAAGAATTGGAGTTTCAGCTTCAGCATCAGTTCTTCCAATGTATATTCAGAGTTGATTTTCTTCAGGATTGACTAGTTTGATCTTCTTGCTATCCAAGAGACTCTCAAGAGTCTTCTCCAGCACCACAGTTTGAAAACATCAGCTCTTCAGCGCTCAGCCTTCTTTATGGTCCAACTCTCACATCCGTACATAACTATTGGAAAAACCATCACTTTAACTGTCCTTGCCTTAGTCGGAAAAGTGATGTCTCTGCTTTTTTTTTTTTAATTTTCTTTACTTTATTGTGTTGGTTTTGCCATACAATGACATGAAACTGCCATGGGTTTACATATGCTCCCCCTCCAGAACTCCCCTCCCTCCTCCCTCCTGATTCCCTCCCCCTGGGACATCTCGGTGCACCAGCCCCGAGCATCAATCCTGGGCTGGCGATTGATTTCCCATATGATAATTAACATGTTTCAATGCCGTTCTCCCATATCATCCCACCCTTGCCCTCTTCCACAGAGTCCATGAGACTGTTCTATACATCTGCATTCCTTTTGCTGTCTTGCATGCAGGGTTCTTGTTACCATCTTTCTAAATTCCATATATATGCGTTAGTATACTGTATTTTTGTTTTTCCTTCTGGCTTACTTCACTCTGGATAATAGGCTCCAGTTCCATCCACCTGAGTAGAACTGATTCAAATGATTTTTTTTTAATGCTGAGTAATATTCCATTGTGTATATGTACCAAAGCTTTCTTATCCATTTGTCAGTTGATGGGCATCTAGGTTGCTTCCATGTCCTGGCTATTGTAAACAATGCGGCGATGAACATTGGGGTACATGTGTCTCTTTCGATTCTGGTTTCCTCGGTGTATATGCCCAGCAGTGGGATTGCTGGGTCATATGGCAGGTCTATTTGCAGTTTTTTAAGGAATTTCCACACTATTTTCCATAGTGGCTGTACTAGTTTGCATTCCTACCAACAGTGTAAGAGGGTTCCCTTTTCTCCACATCCTCTCCAGCATTTATTGCCTATAGATTTTTGGATGGCAGCCATTCTGACTGGTGTAAAGTGGTACCTCATTGTGGTTTTGATTTGCATTTCTCCAATAATGAGTGATGTTGAGCATCTTTTCATGTGTTTGTTAGCCATTTTTATGTCTTCTTTGGAGAAATGTCTGTTAAGTTCTTTGGCTCACTTTTTGATTGGGTTGTTTATTTTTCTGCCTTTTAGTATGCTGTCTAGGTTTTTCATAGCTTTTCTTCCAAGAAGCAAGTGTTTTTTAATTTCATGGTCACAGTCACTGTCCACAGTGATTTTGGGGCCCAAAAGAGATATCCTATGATGGAAAATCTTGTCACATAATGTCCATCATAGGAAATCTCTTTGTTTTATAAAACTGCTATCAACCTCACTGTAACTTCTATACACTGGTCACAGTTCTATATTTTCAAGACACATAGAATAATATAGGCCTGAAGATGTTAGAATCCAGCTAACATGTGCCTCCAGATGTTTCTTCTACATTTGAAGCAGCCTTCATTTCTTTGAACCATTCAGCACCTGATGATCTAGAGACATTGCTGTTACTCTGCTCCAGGGACACTATAATGTTTACATCTTGAAACTTTTGATATGTGCCGGGGAACATTGAAGGCAGGAGGAGAAGGGGATGACAGAGGATGAGATGGTTGGATGGCATCATCAACTAATGGACATGAATTTGAGCAAACTCCAGGAGTTGTGATTGTCAGGGAAGCCTGGCATGCTGCAGTCCATTGGGTTGTGAAGAGTCAGACACCACTGAGGAACTGAACTGAACTGAACTGAATGAAGTCTGTATTTTAGATGAGACCGTATAGACCTGGAGTATTTAGCAAGCATTCCAATACAGTAGGATGGCCCATAGACAAACTATGTCAAGCTTACTTTCTCTAAAGGCATATTCTTTTATGTACCCTTGCTTACTACAACTGCCACTTACCAAGTGGCAGCAGGCTGCAACTTTCTCCGTGTCTTCTTGCCCTCCGTGTGCTGGAATCAGCTTTGTCTTTCACCTGGAAAACTCCTAAGAATGCAGACCAACAACCACCACCAAGCAATCCAGTCTTCCCCGAAGCACTGCTTCTTAGATTAGTTGACAATCTTAGTCACTTTTATGATACTCTAAAGCCTTAACGAAGGAAACCTTGGGAGTTAATTTTATCCAGTCCTGCTAGACAGGAACTTGCTTAATTTTTTTGTAAATATTTCCAGTATTATAAATTCTGTGTACTTTCATTTTTTTCACTAGAAAAAAAGAAAAGTTTAATCATAAATTTAAAAATAAAATACTAAAAGAATTGTATGAATCCTGCTTCAGCATTTCAAATTCTCAAGTTAGGCTCCCAAAAGAAGTCTGTTGCTAATTATTGATGTGCAATTATCTTGTCATTCATAGATTTATAGTACTATATCTATATGTTCTTATTTATTTTATATACTATATGTCAATATTTGTTTAATATAGATGAAGATTAAGTGCTATCATAAGGATAGTAATTCATTCCCAGATTCTCCTATTCTGAGTAGAGTTAATAAAATTAAACTTAATCAATGCTAACATTTATATTATTATGCCTCTGTATGTGTTATTCCCTGCAGAGTCAAATAATGTATTAAGATCATGTTTTTTCTTATCACTTGCATAATTTTAATATACCCATTAGAATTATGTCTACCATTACCATCATATGACTAACAGTACATTTTTCAAATGGCTCAAACTTTTCTGAAAATTGATTCAAGTTTTATTTCCTTGAGCTCTATCCATCCTCCATTCAAATACTGAAATTTCTGTCAGTTGCTTTTAGAGTTATTTTCTGAATGTTGGATACTCTGTCTCTTTTAGTTTGTTAACTGATCTTATTTCTGTGGGGTTTCTCCTCAGAAGCTTCTTCAGAAGAATGCCCAGAAACATAAAACAAAAATAAAACAACCAAAAGATGTCTAAGTGATATTTTATGTTTTCACATTTAGTGAAAGTGTGGCTGAGTATATACTTCTAATCTGAAATTAATTTTCCTGCCTAATATTTGAAGATATGGCTCTGTTGTCGTTAGCATCCAGCTGTGACAGAGAAACCAGTATTGCCCCTCTGTTTTCATACTGATCTATCTGTCTCAAAGCCTATAGACTCTTTTATTTATTCCTGGCATTCTGAAGTTCCTCAGATACATGACTTGGTTGGTATTCATTGTATTTGCTTTGTTGAACACTCACTGGACGCTCAATCTGAATTTGAAGGTCTTTCAGTGGGTTCGAACCCTGGGTTGGGAAGATCCCCTGGAGAAGGGAAAGGCTACTCACTCCAGTATTGTGGCCTGAAGAATTCCATGGGCTGTATAGTCCTTGGGGTCACAAAGAGTTGGATACGGCAGAGCAACTTTCACTTTTACAGTTCTTAAAAATTTGCTAATAAATGTATTTATTTTTTTGCAAGCTATCATTTACAATCAGCAGCCTATAGTATTTGTTTGTTTATTTAAATTCCAATTATAGCCTTTGGAAACTATTTATATATTCATCCACCCTCTTTCTTTTTGGCTTGGTGCTTTGAAGACATTGCTCAGCATGATGACAGTGGTTGCTAGATTCACTCTAACTTTTCTCTACCCTATGGTATGAACAGTCCATTCCTCATGCCTTGTTTCCAATCCTGTCTCTGTTTTTCCTTCAACTCATCCCCAATTCTATTAGTCCACAAGACCGTCTTAAGTCCCATGCCCCTAAGAAGGCCTCTGACTATCACTGTCCCTCTCTCTACTTCCTTAAATTGTATGGTAAGTTTTTCACACTTGATACTTGTTACACCCATGGCAGTGGGAAGTAGGCACTGTAAGTTTATCATTCTGATTTTTCGAGTTCTCTATAACTTGCTCTTTCTAAGTACTTTTATTTGAATACTACAGGTTGTGTGATAGGTCATGTCATGTAAATATATTAATTTCCCTTTCCTTTTTCAAGGCAGCTCAGGGACTACAGGGTCTTGAGTATATACGGCCATATTGTGTGTTTTTTTTAGATTTTTTGTATTTTTAGTTTTTACTTCCAAGTCTAAGTTATGAACTCCTTGTTAGTTTGTAGTCCCACAGAGCATTTTTTATATATGGAGAATCCTCCGTGTCCCCTTTTATTCTCATATCTTTCATCTTGTTTTCAAAGGGATTTTAAGTGGTTTAAGAAACACAGAAACTACTGATAATAATTCTTAATGAAGATTATAATTCTCTAATATATTAATTTAATACAAAGTCTCATGTTTCTCAGAGAATTTTCATTTTAACTGATTTTCAGATATTTCATTTAAGAATAAATAATTCAGTTGCTTCAAACTTTCTCAGAAAAAAAATTGTGATTGCCATTGAAATTATATAAAATTTTCAGTAGAAGATAAGGTGAATGGTTTTAAATACTTTTAAAAATTCAAATTAGATAGCTAAGTTCTTATTTGCTTTTAGTGATTTAATCAATTTGTGATGCAGTGAAATGAACTATTAAACCCGTCAGTGTTTATATTGGGCTAAAAGTATGATTTGGTATGATTTTTCCAGCAGAATATAAATACCATAAACTATGTTTATATACATAAAAGGATACTTACTTCCTTTATTTTGGGGAGGGGACAAATGAGATTTTGTAAATCACTCTTCTTCAACTTAAAGACATTTTAAAATCAGCTTCTCAAATCATAATTTGCATACAAACTTCAATATGTCCACAGACCAATTTATACAATTATGCAGCTGTTGCCACAATAAGGATAAAGAATATTTCCTCAATCCAAGGAGTTCCCTTAGTGTCTTGTCAGTTAATGCTTTCCTTTCCATGCATTTAAAATATTCAGTGTGTACTATTTTTAAGTTCATTTAATTTCACTGGAATCTTACAAAATTGTAGAGTAGTGGTTATATAATGAGATTTATTTTTTCCAAATCCTCTTTTATTGGCACTTTAACAGAAGAATACATGAAGCAATGAGGGGTTTCCAAGAGCAGAGGCTTCAAGTAGTTCCCTAATAAAGAGCCAAGGGGTACATTTCATCACATACAAGTAGGGCATGTAAATGCCAACTGCCTAATTTTTGTATTTTCAGCATTTTCTCCCTTTCAACAACTTCAATTTGAAGCACTAGGGAGGATGCTCCTGAAGTGAAAGAGGAATGATTTGTCAGCCATAAGGCATAACAATGGAATACCAGATTTCTAGATCTTTATAACCCTAAGAACAAATTCTTTTTCCAAATGACCTTGATGACCCAGGATGAGACCAATACTCTATGCAGAACAAATCTCTCCTTATGGCAATTCTCAGATGAAGATCAGCCATGCCTGATTCATAGGCCTCTCCTGACTCACATCAATGTGTCCGATGAGAAAAGACAATGAAAGAATGATGTTCAAGAAAGTGGAAAGTAGTGAGTTTAAGTCAGGCCTAGAGAAGCAAACATTTAAGAGCATGAGATTAAAATAATATCTAACACTTTTTACTATACTTGCCACATGCGGAGCGACTTACCTGTATTAGCTTATATATATCAAGTGCTTTAAATATATTAATTTTTTTAAAATTTTCTTTACTTTATTGTGTTGGTTTTGCCATACATTGACATTAATCCACCATGGGTATACATATGCTCCCCCTCCAGAAGCCCCCTCTCTCCTCCCTCCCGATTCCCTCCCCCTGGGTCATCTCGGTGCACCAGCCCCGAGCATCAACCCTGGGCTGGCGATTGATTTCACATATGATAATTAACATGTTTCAATGCCATTCTCCCATATCATCCCACCCTTGCCCTCTTCCACAGAGTCCATGAGACTACATATATTAATTTTTGTTCTCACTCCTGTTAATAAGGTAAGCATCTGACTGTGATCCTTATTTCACATTTGAAAGTAGTTGAAGCACAAAAAGATTAGGTTATTTGCTTCAAGCTACACAGATGTTAAGTAGCAGAGCAAAAGTTTAAGCACAGGAAATCTGGCCCAAGAAGCTGGATGCTCAACCAATAAGCTCTACAGCCCTCTGTGTTTTCATCAGTCGTGGAGGGCTACAGATTAATTTGTTATCATTAAAAATTTTTGGTTTGTTAATGATATACATTTGAATTAGTGCTCTCTCAGAAATCTCTACCACTGAATTGCATTTTTAACTTGATGTCTGCTTATTTATATGTACATTGAGGAAGAGACAAATCTTGAACTTAATCAAGACCCTCCAATTAATTGACAGCTTTAAAGAGATGTCAATTAATCATGTCAATCTAGAGGAGTGTTTCTCCTACCTCAGTGGGCACATGAATGCTCTAGCATAATTGTTTAAATGTAGGTTACTCGGCCCTAGCTTCAGAGACTTAGATACATTAGGTCTATTCTGGGGCCTGGGATTTGCATTCAGCAAGATCCTAAATCTTCCCCCTACCCCGAAACAGTGGCTTTAGATCAACCTCTCTGACCACCCTCTTTCAGAGACTGGGTTTGGTGTCCTGAAGATTATACATGAAGACTCTACTATAAAGGGATTCATTCATTCATTCACTGTAAAGGGATCCACTGATTTATCCCTCTCAGCACTGACCACTGTACAGTAGTTGCCTGTCACTCCTGTTCTGAAAGCCTCTTGAGATTGGTTCTTGTTTATATTTTATTGCTATGTATCTTAAGTCTTCAGGGCTTCCCTGATGGCTCAGATGGTAAAAATCTGCCTACAATGCAGGGGACACAGATTCAATCCCTGGGTTGGGCATATCCTCTGGAGAAGGGATAGCAACCAAATCTAATATTCTTGCCTGGATAATACTATGGACAGAGGAGCCTGGCAGGCTGCAGTCCATGGCGTCACAGAGAGTTGGACAGGACTGAGCGACTAACATTTTATATCACTTTTACTTTCATCTTAAATCTTCCACAGCAATTCACATATGGCTGGATCCCACAAATAGTTGTGGAATAATGAATGACTGAATAGATGAATGCACGAATGAAAATGAGGTCATTTCAGATCATGCAAAACATAATCAGATGGCTGAACTCAGCATGCACAATGCTACATTTACTCGAGTATTTGCATAGAATAAGTGAAAAAGTACTTTAAGTGAAAAAGGCTACCCTGGGCTCAGCTCATCTTTGAAGGTCATAGAATACATGTGACATGGGCACAGCAGCAGCAATGGTAGACAGTGCCTGGGGTCTTGTCTTTCCAGGGAAACTGTTAGCAGCATGGGATTAATATTGTGTTCTCTGTTCACTTTCTATCATTCACTGTGACCTGATGATTAATCATAAAAATAGACCGCTGTGGTCTGAGTGTTTATATCTCCCCAAAATTAGCATTTTGAACCCAAATCCCCAAAGGTGATAGTGTTAGGAAGTGGAAACTTTAGGAGGTGTTTTGGCAGAGCCTGTAAGAGCACAAACAGGATTAGTGCTCTTCTAAAAGAGTCTTCAGACCCTTGCCCCTTCTGTCATGTTTAAGGCTACAAGGACATGGAAGAGGGCTCTCAACTGACCATGCTGGCTGGCACTGTGATTTTCGATGGACTAAGACCTTAGTATATTCGTCATGTGAAAGCTTGGATACCTGTTACCTATTGACACCATAATGCTATTGCTTAATAAACTTCATTACACTGTGATTACTTTTATTTTATTTTTTTTTAATTTTCTTTCCTTTATTGTGTTGGTTTTGCCATACATTGACATTAATCCACCATGGGTATACATATGCTCCCCCTCCAGAACCCCCCTCCATCCTCCCTCCCGATTCCCTCTCCCTGGATCATCTCGGTGCACCAGCCCCGAGCATCAAACCTGGGCTGGCGATTGATTTCCCATATGATAATTAACATGTTTCAATGCCGTTCTCCCATATCATCCCACCCTTGCCCTCTTCCACAGAGTCCATGAGACTGTTCTATACATCTGCGTTCCTTTTGCTGTCTCGCATGCAGGGTTCTCATTACCATCTTTCTAAATTCCATATATATGCGTTAGTATACGGCATTTTTGTTTTTCCTTCTGGCTTACTTCACTCTGGATAATAGGCTCCAGTTCCGTCCACCTGAGTAGAACTGATTCAAATGAATTTTTTTTTAATGCTGAGTAATATTCCATTGTGTATATGTACCAAAGCTTTCTTATCCATTCGTCAGTTGATGGGCATCTAGGTTGCTTCCATGTCTTGGCTATTGTAAACAATGCAGTGATGAACAATGGGGTACATGTGTCTCTTTCGATTCTGGTTTCCTCGGTGTATATGCCCAGCAGTGGGATTGCTGGGTCATATGGCAGGTCTATTTGCAGTTTTTTAAGGAATCTCCACACTGTTCTCCATAGTGGCTGTACTAGCTTGCATTCCTACCAACAGTGTAAGAGGGTTCCCTTTTCTCCACATCCTCTCCAGCATTTATTGCTTGTAGACTTTTGGATGGCAACCATTCTGACTGGTGTAAAGTGGTACCTCATTGTGGTTTTGATTTGCATGAGTGATGTTGAGCATCTTTTCATGTGTTTGTTAGCCATTTTTATGTCTTCTTTGGAGAACTGTCTGTTAAGTTCTTTGGCCCACTTTTTGATTGGGTCGTTTATTTTTCTAGAATGGAGCTGCAGGAGTTGCTTGTATATTTTTGAGATTAATTGTTTGTCTGTTGCTTCATTGGCTATTATTTTCTCCCATTCTGAAGGCTGCCTTTTCACCTTGCTTATAGTTTTTTGTTGTGCAGAAGCTTTTAATTTTAATTAGGTCACATTTCTTTATTCATGCTTTTATTTCCAATATTCTGGGAGGTGGGTCATAGACGATACTGCTTTGGTTTATGTCGGTGAGTGTTTTGCCTATGTTATCCTCTAGGAGTTTTATAGTTTCTGGTCTTATGCTTAGATCTTTGATCCATTTTGAGTTTATTTTTGTGTATGGTGTTAGAAAGTGTTCTAGTTTCATTCTTTTACAAGTGGCTGTCCAGTTTTCCCAGCAGCACTTGTTAAAGAGATTGTCTTTTCTCCATTGTATATTCTTGCCTCTGTGATTGCTTTTATTTATTTTTTTATTTTTTATTTTTTTTCCATTCTTTTTTTTTTTTTTTTTGGTTTTGCCATACAATGACATGAAACCGCCATGGGTGTACGTATGCTCCCCCTCCAGAACCCCCCTCCCTCTTCCCTCCCGATTCGGTGCACCAGCCCCGAGCATCAACCCTGGCCTGGCGATTGATTTCATATATGATAATTAACATGTTTTTTTTTTTTTATTATTGTTTTTGCCATACATTGTCATGATATCACCATGGGTTTACATATGCTTCCCCTCCGGGTCCCCCCTCCCTCCTCCCTCCCCCCCCGGGAAATCTCGCCAGGATTGATGCTCGGGACTGTGATTGCTTTTAATAGCTACTATTTAGTTGGCTCAGTATTCTCTGGGTCAGAATATTGGGCTGACCCAGATGAATTGTTCCTACCTTTTCTTTGTTCCTTCCTGCATCTTTGTTGAGCTGACTGCAAAGTCTGTGCACAGAGAAACACACAGAATTGAAAATTTTTATAATCGGTCTACAACAACTTGGTATGTCTCTCCCTTCCTCTGTAATCTCTCTCTCTCCCTTCCCTCCTCCCCTTCTTTCTTTATTCTTTCTGTGTGTGTGTTTATGTGTATGGTGGTGAGGGGAGAGAGAGAGAGAAGGAAGAGAGAGGGAGATTGGGAAATAGGGGGAGAGATTTTTTTGCATTTTTTTTTTTTAGAAATATACTTTGTATTTAGTGTTTCAAGGAAAATTTCACCTTTTCGATTTAATTATATTCATAGTTGGAGAAGACTCTTGAGAGTCCCTTGGACTGTAGGGAAATCCAACCAGTCCATCCTAAAGGAGATCAGTCTTGGGTGTTCATTGGAAGGACTGATGCATAAACTGAAACTCCAATGCTTTGGCCACCTGATGCGAAGAGCTAACTCATTGGAAAAGACCCTGATTCTGGGAAAGATTGAGGGCAGGAGGAGAAGGGGATGAGAAAGGATTAGATGGTTGTATGGCATTACCAACTCGATGGACATGAGTTTGGGTGAACTCTGAGAGTTGGTGATGGACAAGGAGGCCTGGCATGCTGTGGTTCATGGGGTCGCAAAGAGTCAGACACGACTGAGCGACTGAACTGAACTGAACTGAACAGAGTCACTTATTGAAATATTTTTTTTCTTTCTTATAGGAACATCAGGTCTCAAGGTGCATGTAGTTCTTTTCTGGTGCCTGTTTTTAATTTCATCCTTTTCATGGAAGTCAAACAAAGCACTGATTGATTACAGTTTTCTAAAACAATACTACTGATATTGATAAACCTGCATTGAATTTTTCACTTTGATACTTCAGCTCTGCCTATAACTGTGATTTTGCTCTTTCCATTAAATAAATACCATAAGGATGTGAGTTTTGGAGGAAGATTTAATTTGGCCTACATTATGGTACAGTAAGAATTAAAGATGGACTACTTTCTTTTCTGGATACTAGTATTAATTATTCTAACACATTTAGCACTATAGAGGAATTTCATTGCATGGTATAGGTTGTCGTTTTTGAAGGTATGCTTATAAAGAGCATGTATTTTTCAAATTTCTTAAAAGGAGATTTTTTTCATAAAGAAATTGTCTTTCTATTGTACTTCCAATTTGTCCACACATAGTAAATTTCAATTTTCATTTTGATACTCTCATTTAGATTTGTGAATTATAATTTTGTCCTAGGACATTGGACATTTCAGGGGATACATGAAGAGATATCCTTCATGGGGCAATGGTAGCAACAGAGTGTGTGGGCTCTTGATTTTTGCCTAGAGTAAGTACACCATTCTGCTGCGATCTCAGAACACCACAATCACTACACTGTTAATTCTTTATTCAAAAACTCTGCTGTGCTGAGCAATATTTCAAGTGCTAAATACACACAGCAGATATGATGCATAATTCAGATAGATTTGGAAAATTATGTATATTGAGGTCCAGTTATATACAGGACATTCTATGTGCATTATTCCATCTTTGAGATAAATTTTATTATCTAAGTAGGTGAAGGCTCAAGGTTAGAGAAATTAAATAACATGCTGAAGATTGCACACATGAAAATCAGTAGAGTCAGGATCTTGATCTGGAATGATTGTCTGTAAAGCTGGACACCATTTCATTTTACCACATGATTTTTAAAATGTCTTAGAATCTAGCTAGAAAAAAATATGCATTATGAGTAGTGATGTAGAAATATTAGCGTACACTGGAATTTCTCTTAGGAAGAACAAGGCAATTTTGGCAGGAATGCTTGACAAGATTCTGGGGATTATATATGCTCAGGGGAAAAAGTCTGGTGTAGATTGTGGTTATCATGCTGTACATTACATCCTCAGGATCCATTTCTTTTATAATTGGAAGTTTGTAGATTTTGACTCTCTTTAGCTGTTTTCCCCATGTTCAACCTGCCATTTCTAGCAACCACCAAGAGGATAACTTATTGAATTCTTCATTTAGGAATATATTTTAAGCTGATTTATTATGCCAAGAATTCTGGGATCATTGTTTCTGAAAGAAACTGTGGCTTGGAAGGGAGGGAACAATTTACTGATTTTGATAATAGGTCTTTTCTAAGATTATTTGCTTACAGTGTCACAACCAATGATGCAAAATATTTGAGGAGATAGTTAAGCTGAACATTGTTCCTGCAAATTTAATAAAGCTTGGTAATTTCCTGGTATATATTAGCATTTGTAGCCATTCTAATTAAGATAACCTAAAATAATTAAATAATTTTTAAGTGAAAAAATAAATGCCTGGACTTTGAGGAAGTAATCTCCTTTCCATGATGGTATGTCATTGTATATTTTTGTGGTTGCTCTACTCTTAGTGTTTTGGTGTATTATTAATGCTGGAGACAGAACTGATAGATTAAACTAGGTGGTTTCCAGCCCTTAAATAGCAGGTTAAAACCCTCAAGAAAGCTAGGCAAACCTTTCTAGGCTTAACCACAATATCCATAGGTGCTGTTTTGGGAAGACATGTTACAAATAATTTATTTCTATAGTTTTCAAAGTCATTGTATTAGCTAGCATTTTTTAGACAACACTTTGAGACACATCTCCCAATATGCAAAATTAATGAAAAATAACTACTCTGATTGAAATTCTAACTTTTAATTATAGTTATTCTTGTTACTACAAATAAGAATCTGGGGGTGTTTCTTAACTTCTTTCATTCACCATGTTTTTTTCCTTAGGAAAGGAATTATGCTGGAATACTTTTCCTTATTGCATGGCTATAAGCACCAGAAATAGTAATTTATGCAGAAGTCTTTTTATAAACCATCAAACAAAATGTAGCTGAATACTTTTACTAGAGAAAGGGATCAGCCCTCAAGGTAGTACATTCATGGGACTTTCCAGGTGTCTCAGTGGTAAAGAATTTGCCTGCCAATTCAGGAGACTCAGGTTCTCCTCAAGATCTGGGAAGATCCCCTAGAGAAGGAAATAGTAACCCACCTGAGTATTCTTGCCTGGGAAATCCAATGGACAGAGGAGCCTGGTGGGCTGGAGTCCATGGGGTCTCAAAAGAGTTGGACACGACTGAGCGACTAGACAACAACAGTACCTACATGACTAAGTGATAAATGGGGGTTTAGACAAGAAGCTTTCTAAAGTTAAAGAGTAAGAACATTTCTAGGTAGTTTCTATAATAATCCTTTACTACTCATTCAAAATGCCCCAGTGAATTAGGGTATGTTGTAGAGTATCAGAGATAACATTGATTATGGACATAAATGATCAGCGATGACAAGTAAGATTGTCCTTGAAGTTTTGGTTGTGTTTGCATGAAGAGTTTTCCTCACACAAATTTTGTGGCTTTATTAGCATTCAGAAAGTACAGTCTTTTAGGATAAATTTATGTTTTCTGCCATGTGTGGGAAATTGGTATGGTGGCATTTGTATCCTGTATTTTCCATCCATGTCATAATATAACTTCCTTTGATCTGTCTCTCCCCATTTTTCTTGCCTGTGTCCTCAACCCTGGGTCCTTAGTGTTAAGACTCACAGTATTCCTTAGAGCAACTGAGACACTACATTCCCAAAACTTTTAATTGAGGATGGAACCATGTGTTCAAACTTTCCATTTCACCCTATGGTTTAGTTTTCTGAAATTCATTGTTTTAAATTCTGGCCAGTTTTCCAGCCATCAGAGTTCTTTATTGTGCACTTTCTCTTTTATACCATCACATTCTTAGGAAAAAAACCTTAATTGAGGAAGCTTCAAAGGAACCCACTTCATGTAGGAATGTATATATTTATTACTAAAGTATTTTAAGAAAACTGTCTTTCGAAGACAAATTTTGTATAAGCATCCAAGTAGTTTTTGTAGGGGAACAAATAAAGCATACTGGATTATACCTCAGGTGGTAAAAAAAAAAATTCTGCCTGCTAGTGCAGGATACATAGGAGACATGGGTTAGATTCCTGGGTTGGGAAGATCCCCTGGAGGCAGGGCACAGCAACCCACTCCAGTATTCTTGCCCAGAGAATCCTATGGACAGAGGAGCCTGGAGTCTAAAAGGGTGGGAAACGACTGGGCACACATGCACACATTTTATACTTAACGAGATCTGAAATTTTCTTGATCTTGATCTGTGAGTTTCAAACATAGTCCAGCTGCTCAGCAAATGATAGTTTTTCCAGAGAGTTAAGGAGCTAGAAGTGAAATGAGTAACTCCTCAGATTCCCTATGTGCCTAATGAGGAAATCTTTGTGCCCTGTTGACTGTATCGATGGGTCACAATTTCAAGTTTCTTTATTCTGCAAAGTCAAAGTCTTTACCATATCCATATGCATTCTCCTACCTGTAGCAACAACTTTAATCATGCCAAAGAAGAGATGATATCAATAGCAACTCTAATTTTAAATCCTGCCATGTAATTGCAATGGCTCGTGAACACATTGGTCTTAATTCCACTTTTGGAGTCAGCAGAAAACAGCTGTTTTGTCTCTTGGATTAAGTAAAATGACTGGTTAGAGTAGGGATAAAAATCATTTCCTGCTTTATGATGCATGGATTAATGAAAGTATGAAAATGTTCTAATAATAGATAAGAAAATTACTCCGTTATGGCTGAAAAAAATAAAACTGTTCTCTCTTAAATTAAAAAGTTCTAGAACTTTGCAAGTTCATTGAAAATGTATGGACAACAAAGGTACAAATTTATAACCCATTGTAGAGTACCTTCATATCTCAACATTTATTATGTGTCTTCTTTATTATCACTGTACAATTCTTCAAAATCTTGTGGGAATCATATTTTTCCAGAAAAGAGTAAGTATATATATATCACGCTAATTCCTTTTTATAGGGAGTGCTGTTTTATCCTAATTTAGTAGCATGCTGCATTGTTAATTTTATGTCATTGACATTGTTTTCTGTCTTGTAGCTATGTCTTAAGTTTGAATAGCATGTTATACTGTGTCCAGAGATTAAATTTTAATTTGAACTAAATTGTTAGACTGTGGATCCAAGGAATGCAATTTCTGAGTAATTTACAGTAGTTGTACACTGTTTGTTTAAATGGTGACATTTTAAGGAGTTTTGAAGAAAGTTAGTGCTGCCTATAATGGAGATAAACTCTAAAAAAAGAAGTGGATTGAAGTCTGTATCACCTCTTCTGTACAACTTCATATCTTCCTCGCCCCACATTTTATACAGCTAACTGCAGTAGATTGTTCCTTATGATCTTGGACTTGCTTTGTCTGGGTAAAAACTACCAGAGCCTTATTTCATGTCCACACAGTAACTGCATCATCTCTGTCCAATGGCTATGGGAGACATTTGTCAGACACTTTCCCTTTTCATTCTTCAGGTGAAAATTCCTGAGGTGTATTTCTGATGTCTTCATATAATGCTCCCTAGGGTCATCGATAAGTATCCCATGGCAGTGGGCAACTCAGTGACGCCTTTTATATTGACTTTCTTTCTTTAACTTCCTTGTCATCCTTTTTCTAGGATCACATGCCTGAATTAATGGCATGAATGATAGTCTTTGATTTATATTTCCCTTATGGTGATAACCAAGAAAATATAATATCCCTATTATATTGGAATGTAGTGAAAATGACTACAGGACTCCTGTGCTGAAACGATACTCTCTTTACCCAACATTAATCTTTGACACTGAGACAAGACATGGCCTCAGAATCTGTTTCAAAACGAGGTCCTAGGGAAATATGGTGAATAGATGGGACTGGCATGCTTGCTGCAACCCTGCTGTCTTTACACCAGCTATGACCAGAGTTGATTCTGTATCCATTCTGGTGTCATTCTGAAATCAGTTGTTTTCTTTAAATTAATAAGAATAATTAGTGGAATCCATATTCACCAGGCACCACATTGCCTAATTGCAGTTTAGATGCTGGACAGAAGCTAGGGTTGCCCCTCAGTTTAGTGACTCTCACAGATAAGCCATGTGTCATTTAAGATTTAATTTTGTGCCTCAAGAAACTTAACATTGTTGACTTAACTACGTTCCATCAGTAGATAACAGTAGAAACTTCATATTTTGACTGAAATATATATGTGTGTGTATATAAATATATAACTATCATATAAAAAGTGCTTGAGGACAACTGTGCCTTGATGTAATATAGCCCTTCATTTATTATTCTACTCTCTCAAGTGACTTAAAAATTTGAGTCCTAGGCATTTGCATGTTTTGAACACCTAGTTTAGTTCAGTTTCTTTGGTTCATGACAGGACTTGCCCACTTAAACCTGTATTTCCATTATCAGGTTCTGCATGTCCCCAGCTATAATGTACTGTGACTTAGGTTCAACATGCCTAACTACTTTTGTAGAGTTCTCTAGAGCAACCTGGTTTCAGAGGGAAGAGCATGATTCTCCCAATGCTGCCTGTGAGTGAAAATATCCTGGTCCACTGGTGCCAGAGCTTTGGAGGAATGACTTGACTATGATCCTGAACTTCATTCTGACTGTTGTCCTGATCATATTACTTTAGTTCTATACCTAGTGGCCAGCAGGAGAGGTAGGAGTAGAACTCAAGTTGTCTTATGGGAAAGAGACCTCTGTATTGTCTTCCATAAAAGGCAGAATGATGGTTTCAAAAGGAATGGGAATGCCATTTCTGTAGACTCGAAGTATTCAAAGGAACAAGATCTTAGGGATCATCTACCCATTTTTCCCCTTCCAATGTGTCAGAAACAGATTTTCCTAACCAAGGCCTCCCGTATGGCATATGAAATCTGTCCTGCTTGAGATTTTTATGTCATTGATATTAAGCCACAATCTTAGCCCTCTTCTTTCTTTTTCTACCTACTACAGCAGATAAAATCTTTGTGGGCAACCAAAGAGTCCTTCTGGATTCAATTGCCTGCTCCTCTGTCACATTCCCTTCTATTTCATGTGCCTTTGAGAAGAATTATGCTATTGTTGAATTTAATGTTCTAGATATGTCTGTTATGCCCATTTGGTCTGCGATTTTGTTCCAATCTGGGGGTTGCTTATTGACTTTCTGTCTGGATGATCTAGCTGTTGTTGAGAGTGTGGTATTAGATTTATATTATTCACTTTTCTTTTTAGCTGTGTTTGTTTTTGATTCATTTATTTAGTTGTTGCAATGTTGGGTTTATAAATATTTACAATCATTATATCTTCTTGATGAATTGATTATTTTATCATTATGCCCTTCTTTGTCTTTCGTTTTTAAAACCATTTTTAGTTTAAAATCTCCTTTGTCTAAGTATAGCTACTCATGCTTTGTTTTGATTACCATTTGCTTAACATATTTTTTCCTTCTCTTACGTCTCAGTCTTTGTGTGTATTTAAGGCCAAAGTAAATCTCTTATAGGCACCATATTGTTGGATTCTACTTTTTTTTTGATTCATTTGAGCATCTTCTATTTGGAAAATTTAATTTATTTACATTTAAAGTAACTATTAATAGGCCAGGACTGTTGATTGCCATTTTCTTAAATGTTTTCTGGTTGTTTTGCACATCCATTGTTTCTTATTCTAAATTTTTTTTGTTAGTTTTGCTATTTGTTGATATCAGTATGCTTTGACTTCTTTATTAAGTTCTTTTGTGTTATTACCACAGGAATTTTCTTTGTGGTTACTATGAGGTTTGCTTAAAGCATCTTAAACTTTATAATTTTTTTTAGTTCGTAAGTTGGCTCTGACTCTTTGCTACCCCATGGACTTCAGCCCACCAGGCTCCTCTGTCCATGGGATTTCTCAG
Organism: Antilocapra americana; assembly: GCA_007570785.1. Taxonomy (NCBI): domain Eukaryota; kingdom Metazoa; phylum Chordata; class Mammalia; order Artiodactyla; family Antilocapridae; genus Antilocapra; species Antilocapra americana. The sequence continues at coordinate 613,504 of ML661914.1, read as the reverse complement.
GTAAGAATACTGGAGTGGGTTTTCATTTCCTATTTGAGGGGATCTTCCTGACCCATGGATTGAACCCTTGTCTTCTGCATTGGCAGATGGATTCTTTACTGCTGAGCCACCAAGGAAGCCCTTTAATACCCTATTTAAACTAATAACAACTTAACTTCAGTAATATTTGTAAATTTCACATTTTTGCTTCTCCTTCTCCTCACATTTTAGGTTATTGCTGTTACAGGTTACTTTTTTCTCATATTGTGTTATTAATGACATATTGCTGTAGTTATAGTTTTTAGACTATGTTTTATTTTTATCTTTTAAACTCTAGTTGTAAATAAAATATGACCACTATTGCCATATATCAGAATCTAACTATAGCTATGTTTACCATTATTAGTGAGATTTATACCTTTTGCTTTCATGATGTTAATTAGCATCATTTTACCTATACTCAAAGAAATCTCTTTAGCATTTCTTATAAGGTAGGTCTAGCGGTAATGAACTCCCTAAGAGTTTGGTGCATTCCTATTACAGGAAACATACCAATTTAAAATCTTTAAAACTATATTTATTTAAATTTTGGTTTATGAAAATTGAGTTCTCTTTGAGAAGAAGTCTCTCATTTTCAAGAAATATAAACAGGCACCTGTGACTCATCCATTGCTATTACATAAAATCCTTACTAGTTCTTTTCTATTAAGAAAGGTGAATTATTTGTTCCACTGAGAATGTTTCTTATCCAAGATATGGAAGGGCAGTAGTGCCTTCTGTGAGTACAGTAGTTGGAGATTAAGAAACTTGAATTTAGCAAAGGTCAGTTTCCAGACTGCAGGTTATCAGGTTTGTTTTGGAGAAAGAAAAAAAAAGTCTCAGTTGCTGAGAAAAACTAGATGAAAATCAAATATTTAATTCATTAAGTGAAGGCATCCTAATATGGGGACAGGAAACTTAATCTTTAGAGGAAGCTGTTGGCAGTCAGAGGCACTTAGAGATTCTGGAAGAAGATGATAAGAATATAGAGGGTTGATATCCTGGTAAATAAAGTAAACAATTTCAGGCAGCTTAGAGGAAAAGGGTAGTTTTCTGACCTCATAGTATGAAGAACACTGTGTACAGCTAAAACATGCTGCACACCCCACAAGTAAGGATATGGAGGGAAATGCATCCTTTTTATGGTTCAGATATTGATGGGGAAAAGTTCATAAAGTCTAGTTAGAAATATGGATTCAGGTGAAAATGACAGAAAATTTACACAGTAGGTTTAAGCAAAAAAAATGTATTGGGTCATCAAATTAGAAGTTTAATACAAGGCTTATTTCAAAGACTGAAGTTATGTCTTGATTAAAATCACTTCCCTCCACATTGCTTTCTACATTCTGTTTTGGCATTCTTATGAAGTTCACTCCCCTTTTATGTTGATCTCTGCAGCTAATGGTTTTCATCCTGTTAGTTTCAAGCCAGCAAAATAAAAGCTCTGTTTCTCAGTGATTCTAATAAAGGTTCATAAAATAACTCTCACTGACTCAAGTTAGCTGGACTTGGGTCAAATGTCTATGCTTCAGCCAATCAGATGTTTTGATAGGCCATTTATGAATCACAGGCCAAGCCCTGGAAATGAGGATGGGGCAAACCTCTATATGTCAACAACATGATTTACAAGTGGCAGGTGTGTTTTTAAAAAAGAAACTGGGGAAAGGATGAATGCTAGGCAGACAGGAACAAGTGTTCAATTTACACTTTAATTTTCTTTTTATTTTACTTGCCAAGAACTTTGCCAGAATTTAAGATCGGTATGTCCTGCTTTTCTCCCACCCGTTTGCCCCAAAACCACATGTAGAGGCTTCCTGCTTGGCTCACGCCTCATTTACCCTGTTCTCCTGGCAAATGCACATCTCTTTGCAAACACATCATTAGTTTTGATGTTTGCCTCAGAGCTCTAATGCATTTGAAGTGTTTCTTTAAGGTTCACCGGCATTTCCCCTGAGAACTGTCTGTGGGCTTTTTCCATTTCCCCATAGGCTCATCACTCTTGGGACACTGCTGGCTACCTCAGTATTTATTAACACTAAATACTAGTTAGTTATTCAATATTTGTTAACACTTTGTGTGCATTTAAGCAATGAGAGAGGCCTATCAAAGTCATCAGAATTTTGCCAATGGTTTGTGTCATGTACTAGGGAGTCTTTATAATAAACAAAGTGATAGTGACTTTCTGATTGCCAAATTTATCGTGGAACTAATAGAAAAGAAGTAATGAGTGATGCTGGATTCACTGAAGCAAGAGAAAAGGAGTGATTTGTTGAACAGTATAGGAGAGTCTCAATTTTCATCAAGTGCAGAATATCCATTCTTGGAAACTGGTGTATTCAGAAATGTCTATCATCCTTAAGCACCTTAGGTAAAGAGAGTCCTCAGAATCTACCCTGCTGTTCACTAGCTGTGCAGGGGATACTCTCAAACACTCTTGACTGCAACAGGTACTTCTACATTAACTCATGGCATCAGAACTGTACAGTTCTGTCTCAAATATGCTACTAGAGATTGAAGGTGATGTAATTCTGAGTCAACAAGGAGGGTGCCAGTTGTTGTGGGACTCAGTTAACTTTATACTATTCTCTAGCCCAAGGCTGTAGATCAAATCCTTACCAGTCATTTTTAATGTAGGGTGATTGTTCCATGAAGGAAAATGGGGGAAGAAAGCATGTTTGACTCATTACAGAAAAATTTGCCCTGTAGGAAAAGTCCTGAAAATGAATGGCTTATTAACAGAGTCAGGAGCATAATTTCAAATATAAAGCGCATCTGTTAATACCTTCCAGAGCAGGAATGGTATATGGATGGATAGTCAGCCTTGTCCAAGCCATAGACAGTTGACTGGGGTTCCTCATCTCATCATAACTACAGCAAGAAGATAGATTCCTAAGAGACTTTAACATCTAATCTTGCGGCTTTTTTTTCCTTCCTGTCATCCTGCAAGATTTTCCTTACATACCATATCGAGTAGAATGTATCCTCTTTAGGCAAATACTTCTAGAAAAAGTGATAATTCTATATTAATGAGCTTTTAATGATGTGACTATGTTTTAATCTCTGACTTTTTATGTCTAAATTCAGCATAATTAGCCAGGGAAAAGAAAGGTAAAACTTCTGCTGTAAAGACTGAATATGACCTCTTTGGGAGAATTATGCTAATTTTCCTGACCATCACAAGCCAAATAAGTTGCTAAATTCACATTTCTTCTTTTAGAACTCCCTTCTAGGCTATGAAAAGGTCTATACTGGCTAGGAGACTGAAACTTCTGGGAAGGCTAAGAACCAGACACACAACAAAACACTGGAATATAGTAAGTACTCAAAATCTGTGAAGAGAATAGGAAAAAACTTCCTGTCATCACAGTGTTTACATTCTTGGCATAAGGTGACAAAAAAATGAACTATAAATAAGTAAATATATATAATATGTTAGTGAAGAAATTCTCTGAAGAAAAGTCAATAGAGAAGGATGGCAGGGAATAGAGATGGGGGTCAGATGCAATAGGACGGTCAGAAAAGGCCATTTGAACAAAGAGCTGAATGAGGTGAAGGTGAGAGTCACGCTTGCTTGGAGAGGGAATAAGAGGAAATACAAGAGATACTAGGTAGGGTCGTTCTATCTGTATCTTTATGTATGTGGAAGGTTATTTATATTTCTCGACCTTGGAAAAGTGGCCCTCTATAGGGGATGTCCAGTTTGTCCCAGCAGTCCACTTCCCCCTCATCAGCACAGGCCAAGGACCAGATGACCCCAGAATAGTTTCTGATTTGTTTGGAGCATCACTTCTGCGAGCTCCCAGCTTATAGTTTTCTTGCTTCTGGTGCCTGCCTCTTGGTGGTTGAGGGTAGTTTAGAGATTTGTGCAAGCTTCCTGATGGGAAAGGCCTGTCCCTGCCCGCTGGTGGGTGGGGCTAGGTCTTGGCCCTCTGGTGGGCAGGGCCATCTCAAGGATTGTGTCTAGAGGTGACTGTGGGTTCAGAAAGTCTTCTGGTAGCCTGCCTGCTGAGATGGTTATGTGTTCCCACTCTGTTCCTTATTGCCCAGAAGTGTTTCTACACTGGAACTTAACTCACAGGCTGTTGGGTGGGTCCCGGTCTTGGAGCCAGAAGGACAGCCTCCAGGAGAGCTGACACCAATGAATACTCCCCAATACCTCTGCCACCAGTGTCCTTGTCCCCACAGAGAGCCACAGCTATCTGCTCACCTCTCCAAGAGGTCCTCTAAGGTCGGGAAACAGGTCTGGCCCAGGCTCCTATGAAATCACTGCTTTTGCCTTCATCCTGATATGCTTGAGACCTTTTGTGTACCCTCCAAGAGTGGAGTCTATTTTTCCCGTCTTGTGTGTCTCCTGCCTGCACTCAAGCCCTGCTGACCTTCAAAGCCAAATGCTCTGGGGGCTCTTCCTTCCAATGCCAGATCTCCACACTGGATGTCCTCCAGACCTGGGGCTCAGAACTCTCACTTCTATGGGAAAAGTTCTGCCTTATAATTGTTCTCCAATTTGTGGATCACCTATGTGGGGGTTATGGGGTTATATTGTGAGTGTGCCCCTCCTACCTTCTTGGTGGGTTTCTTCTATATGTCTTTGCATATAGAATATCTTCTTTTGGTAGGCTCCAGTTTTTTGTTTTTTTTTTTAATCAATATTTTTCCTGCAATTAGTTCTGATTTTGGTGTGCCTGCAAAAGGAGGTAAGCTTAAGGTCTTTTTACTCCGATATTTTAAGCCTTCCCCCACTACATGCTGTTTTGCAAAGTTGTTAGTAGATTCTTGAGCATTTTATTCACTTCTAATGATTTTTAGATCTTAATAACCATTTGTGAAATTTGTGTTTCCCCTAAAAAAAATTCTTAAGACCATACTTTGTGTGTGAAATTTGATACTGTTGTCCTTGCCAGCTTACTAGGTGCTTGCTGTGTGCCTTATGCTTTACCAAATGCTTTACATATATTATCTTGTTTAATCAGTTTAATTTTAAATTATTTTGATATGAGATACTATTAGTATCTCAATTTTTAGAGACGAGATAACTCAAAAAGAGTTTGCCCACAATCAGTTAGGAAGTCCTAGACTCAAGTCTCAAATTTAAGTTTGTCTATTTCAAAGCCCATGGTTTATATCTTTGTGCTACATTTGCTCCTATATGGGCATCAGAGGAGTAATAAAATACTGGCACTTTTGGGTGCTTTTTACAAAATCATTAACCTTTCAGGGAGAATGGATTTTCCTCTTCAGATAACCATTCTCAATATGTAACCTGATTATAAGCCTCTTCCAGTGGAGATAGACTCAAAGAACTGTCAGTGTTAAGGCTTTCACTTCCATGGTTTCACTTTTAAAATGTTTTCCTTGAACAATGTCAATCTTTACTTTTAAAGAAGCTTTTGGATCTCTCTTCTATTTCTGTGTTGCAAAATAGTCTATTGTTGTTAAATTTAATCCTCGGGTTTTTTAGGGCATCAAAAATTTCAAGGAGTCTTTAAAATATTATAATAAACAAATACAGTTTTCTTGGCACCCTTTTTCACTCCTTTTATCCTTCCCAAACCCCTGGTTTTTGCTAACATGCAGGTTTCAGAAGAAATGGAGAGAGTTTTCGTGTGCTCTGTGACTAGCATATGTTTACACACTGTGCTTCCAAACTTTTCCCTATGACCTTGGGTTATACATTCTGAAATAAATAATAAAATAATCAAATGTCTCTCAGCTTAAAGAAGGAAATTAAGTTGTGAAAAGATGAATTTATGTTGGCAGTCATGCTACCTTATATGTGCTGTTAGGAAACTGGCAAGAGGAAAACACTCAGTGTAGCAAATGGACAGTGATACGCACCTATTGGATTTCCTAGGTAGCACAGGGGTAAAGAATCTGCTTGCAGTGCAGGGGCATGGGGGATGCAAGTACAGTCCCTGGGTCAGAAAGATCCCCTGGAAGAGTAAGTGGCAACCCACTCTGGTATTCTTGCCTGGACAATCTCATGGAGAGAGGAGCCGGGTGGTCTACAGTTCATGGGGTTGCAAAGAGTCGGACATGTCTGAGCGACTGAGCGCATAGACATGCATGCACAATGCAGCTGTTAGGCGCTTGCTGTATGCCACTTCTGGCATTATAAATCTTAGAATGATAGGGAAAAGAAACAATAGATATGGGCTCTACCCTTAGGAATGTTATTAATATATATATATATATATATATATATACATATAATTGCATACCTACTATAGATAAGCCCTTGTAAACATTACTTTCATTATTGTTCCAACTAAGTAGACTACGCAATAAATACAAAATATTTAGTATCCTTAAGTGTCTACTGTAAACACTGTGCATTGTGTGAACAAGCTGAATTTGATTGAGGCAGTTGCTGCTGCTGCTACTAAGTCGCTTCAGTTATGTCCGACTCTGTGCGACCCCACCAGGCTCTGCCATCCCTGGGATTCTCCAGGCAAGAACACTGGAGTGGGTTGCCATTTCCTTCTCCAATGCATGAAAGTGAAAAGTGAAAGTGAAGTCACTCAATCCTGTCCGACTCTTCATGACTCCATGGACTGTAGCCTACCAGGCTCCTCGGTCCATGGGATTTTCCAGGCAAGAGTACTGGAGTGGGGTGCCATTGCCTTCTCTGGTTAAGGCAGTGCATGGATTTATTGTCTGGCTAAGAAACAAAGGAACAAACTCATATAAAATGTCAGTAACTTAATGTGGTCTATTATTAAGCAACGAGTTGTGTGATGCAGATTGTTTCATGAAGCTACGCAGATGCAAAGACCAGTTAGAGGACACCTAGTAGGGCAAAAGCCAGTTTCCAGGCAAAACAACAGCATGAAAAAAAAAACACTAATGTAGGGAAAGCAGCCAACCACATGGTAACTTATCCAATTTAGAGTTATGTAATACATACTAATGTTAGAAGGATGCAGTTGGAACTAGGTCATTTATCCTAGAAAAAAATCTAGAGTCCTGTTTTGAAATTGAAATGCACTTTTCTTATATGGGGTCATAGATTGAAAGGATCATTCAGAGCTGAAGCTTTTGGGGATTATCTTGAAACCACCAGAAGAACAAAAAATGTAATTATACTTTTGAATACCTGTTTCCAGAAATATCCTTTAGATTTCCTTTTATTTATTTTTAATTTTAAAGTAATATAACTCAGATCTTATTTTGTCACTAGTAACAAAATAAACGATGGCTAACAAAGCACAAAAGAATGGATGGAAAAATAATTGATTAAAGGGCAGGAACTCTACAGCAGAGTTGGGGGTATTATTAATAAGGACCTAATTTTTTCACATTTACAAAGAAAAAACTCATTTGACCTTAATAACCCACTCTGCACATATTTTGATTTATCTTCATTAATGAGACTCTTTAAAATTCTAGCATTGCCAAGCAAACTTTGTGATCTCTATGTGAAAGATAATACAGGAGAAGGTGAATATTTATTATTTAGCCCCAGAGACCACTATTGGTTCACTTTATTTATTTAGAGATATTAAGTTTTGGTAGATATTGGAAAGAAATGCATTTTTCAATAACCAAGCATCGTGTATTTAACTCACACCAGCTGCGATATAATTTATTTTATTAGTCAATTCACAAACTGCTGCTTTCACAATAGACAGTCTCATTCATCTGCATCCCCTCTCTGTCCATCCGTTAGTCTGCATTTCTCTTCCTTCCCTTTTGTCTTGCTCCTATGAGATGCACACATAGACAGAGAGAGAGAAGAAATAAGAACTGGGTCAATGATTTATAGGTAAACTGCAAAGTATTTTATGAGGGAATATCATGATGTTTGTGCTGCTGTGTATCCACTAAATGACACAGTTTCCATTCTTCATTCCACCCATAAACTAAAAGCAAACCGTGATGTGCTTGACATCGCATAGTAAATGAAAGTAAACTTTGCTGAAAAGCTCTGCTTTCTGATGGTCATATCTTAATCTAATAAAGGTTGATGTAATCAGTGGAAGGGAGCTAAATTTGAGTTTATAATGAGGATGGTCCTTTATCATTCCTGACAGATTCTGTGCTGTGAGTAGGAGGTAATGAAATAAGAGCTTTAGGACTTATAAAAGCATAAATAAGCTTCCCAGTAACAACTTTATTGTAATTTTTCTGGGATTAACCCAGAATGCCCAGGTAGGTTTCATGTCCCAGAACTTTTATGGAAATTACTTAGGTGAGAGGAGATTAAAAGAACAATAATCAGGTCCCTTTCAGGGGACAAGTCTTCCCTCAAGTATTCTCACAAAGATAAAACAGATTTGAAGGGAGCTAGTGATACCATTGGGCTTCCTAGGTGGTGCTAGCGGTAAAGAACCTGCATGCCAGTGCAGAAGACATAAGAGACATGGGTTCGATCCCTGGGTTGGGAAGATCCCCTGGAGGAGGGCATGGAAACCCACTCCAATATTCCTGCCCAGAGAGTCCCACGGATAGAGGAGCCTGGCAGGCTACAGTCCATAGGGTTGCACAAAGTCAGACACTGCTGAAGTGAATTAGCACACACTGACACCATTAAACATGTGCAGACTGGATCTCCAGAAAGGCTTCAGACTGGGACGATTTGGACCAAGAGTCCAATGAAGAGAAGACTTGGGGGGCAATGACTTCATCCTGTGATGGACTATTATGTAGGATAAAAGGTTGGTCAGCAGAGTCTAATGGGCAAATGTTTAAGAAAGGGCAAATTTAGCCACACATTAAATAAAAACATCAGCTGAAATTCTCTGAATTATTCTTTGTCTTATCCCCAGTTGCACAAATAAGATCTGCCGTTTTGAGAGAGAGACCTTATACATCTGAGTATATCAGAATATGATTGTGAACCTTATAAATCTGAATATATAAGAATATGATTGCTTCTTGGCAGGAAAGCAATGCCAAACCTAGACAGTCTGTTGAAAAGCAGAGACATTACTCTGCTGACAAAGGTCTCTATAGTCAAGGCTATGGTCTTTCCAATGGTCACATACTGTTGTGAAAGCTGGGCCGTAAAGAAGGCAGAACTCCAAAGAATTGACACCTGCAAACTGTGGTGCTGGAGAAGACTCCTGACAGTCCCTTGGACAGCAAGGAGATCAAACCAGTCAATCTTCAAGGAGATCAACCTTGAATATCCTCTAGAAGGACTGATGCTGAAGCTGAAGCTCCAATATTTTGGTCATCTGATGTGTCTTAGTCATTTTAAACTTGTTTTTCTGTCCATCTGGGACTTCCCTGGAGGCTCAGACAGTAAAGTGTCTGCCTACAATGAGGGAGACCCAGGTTCAATCCCTGTGTTGGGAAATGGCAACTCACTCCAGTATTCTTGCCTGGAAAATCCCATGGACAGAGGAGCCTGGTAGGCTATAGTCCATGGGGTTGCAAAGAGTTGGACTTGACTGAGTGACTTCACTTTACTTTTTACTTACCTCATCTCTCTTTTCCAATTCAATTCACTCTCAGTTGTGGTTAAGAGTAATGGCATTAGGCTGACTTTCCATGAAAGGGATGTCAAATGGGTTACCTCTTATGTTATCTAACCCATTATCATATGTATTGGAAAGGATTCTAATATTTGACCTGGGCTCAGAAAGGGTGCTAGGACTAAATAGTGATGACCACTGCGGACATGAGGTAGGAGAGAGACATTGGCCATTATCATTCTTTAGGAAATTCACTTAGACACCTTTTCAAATCCTCAGTATGTGTTAACAGTCCTTAACATGTACCTAATCATTGCTATGTATCAGACACCATTCTAAGTTCTTTATATATATTCTCTTTTTTAATCTTCACAAGAGCATTGTGAAATAGGTATTAAGGCTTTATAAATAAAGGAGACCTAAGGAAGTGAAATAACAATTGTTGGTTACAGAACATGATTAATGACTTTGCTGTTAAGTAATAGCACTAACTCCTTGGAAGGAAACTTATGACCAACCTAGGCAGCATATTCAAAAGTGGAGACATTACTTTGCCAACAAAGGTCCGTCTAGTCAAGGCTATGCTTTTTCCAGTGGTCATGTATGGATGTGAGAGTTGGAGTATAAAGAAAGCTGAGCACCAAATAATTGATGCTTTAGAATTGTGGTGTTGGAGAAGACTCTTGAGAGTCCCTTGGACTGCAAGGAGACCCAACCAGTCCATCCTAAAGGAGATCAGTCCTGGGTATTCATTGGAAGGACTGATGTTGAAGCTGAAACTCAAATATTTTGGCCACCTGATGTGAAAAGTTGACTCATTTGAAAAGACCCTGATGCTGGGAAAGATTGAGGGCAGGAAGAGAAGGGGACAACAGAAGATGAGATAGCTGGATGGCATCACTGATTCAATGGACATGGGTTTGGATAGACTCAGGGAATTGGTGATGGACAGAGAGGCCTGGCATGCTGTGGTTCATGGGGTCGCAAAGAGTTGGACATGACTGAGTGACTGAACTGAACTCAACTGAACAGAACTAACTGAGATAAAAATGCAGGATGGCTGGGTAGGGACAGTCAGCAATTCATATACTGCTCTTTCATATCAATCTCAGTACCAACTCACTTAGATTCTGGCTAGGCAATTTACATGCACTGTCTCATTTCATCTCCATGATGGTTCTATTGGGTGACTGAATGTTCCAAAATGGTGCCTGGCATCATCAAAGCCACATACTTAAAACAAAAAGTATGCACACAGTAAGAATTAATTGTAGTCCCAGTTGTCTTTCTAAATATTTTAGAAGTTGTCTCTTCTAAATCTTTCATTTAGCAGATTATCTTTTTGAGAACTGAAGAACAAGCAGGCAACACACTAGAGATCCATTTTTATTTCCTGTAGTGGAATCTTTCAATGAGATCGTACTCAGGTACCAGTATAGAAGAGATTGGAAAGTAGTGGAATGCTGTATTTATGTCTTTGCTATAAGATAATATAGCAGGTTCAATGCAGGTAAACATTTTACAAATTGTTGTTTTGTCATTAAGTCATGTCTGACTCTTTGCTGCCCCATGGAAGCACTCCAGGCTTCCCTGTCCTTGACTGTCTTTTGGAGTTTTCTCAGATTCATGTCCATTGAGTCAGTGATGCTATTTACCATATCACCCTCTGCCAGTCTCTTCTTTTGTCTTCAATCTTTCCCAGTGTCAGGGTCTTTTCCAGTGAGCTGGCTCTTCACATTAGGTGGCCAAAATACCGGCCAGCTTCAGCACCAGTCCTTCCAATGAATATTCAGGGTTGATTTCCTTTAGGATTGACTGGTTTGATATCCTTGTAGGTCCAAGGGACTCTCAAGAGCCTTCTCCAGCACCACAATTCGAAGCCACCAATTCTTTGGCCTTCAGCCTTCTTTGTGGACCAACTCTCACATCCATACATGACTATTGGAAAAATATTTTACAGATATCACTGGCTTTTATATTTCATTATATACCTCATTTCTTTTTTGCCAGTTTCATATGGTTTAAGAGCCAAAACCAGTAATGAAAATTAAAACATTAGCAGAGAAAACCAGGAAGATCTTCTATCAGCTATATCTCCACCTCTCCACTCTCTCACTCAATTGTCTTTTGATAAACTAGCTTAGGTTGATTTATTCTCATTGAACTTTAAAGTACCTTCTGTTTTTGATGAGTGAAGTCAAATCATGCTATGTTTTATCCTCAGTCCTTTTCCCAGAAGACTCACTTCCATATGGTCAGTAATTCATACAAGTAGGCAATGGACCACATAAAAAAATCCTACAAATTCAAACATTATCATTATTAACAGAGTAATGGCTGACTGTCCCACTGTTTTCCATACATACACTCTTTGGACTGGCAGAAACTACACTCACTAGTTCCTGTAATTGTTCTGCTGTTTCATCTGAGAGACAGTGAGTGTCCTGGGAAGAGGGCTCTATTGGCAGTCATTCCTATACTGTGTTTCTAGAAAGAAAATGTCGTATAGTCAAAGTATGGCAGAAAAGAGCATGAGGCTGATGTAACAAACAAGGCATCAAAAATACCTAGGTATAACTGAAGCTGTAAACAACAAAGAAAACAAGCATGAGCAGGCACCATGCTCTAGTGAAGGAGGCAAAGACTTGGGTTTCCATAGACTCAGGTTCAAATCCTGTGACCACTTCTGGCAAGATAGGTGTCTGGACATATTTAACAATATTGCTGAAACTTCCTGTTTATCTGTGAAACTAACACCTGCCTACCCAGAGTTATAGTGATCAGTACATGTGTACAAAAATGAGATACATAATTATTTATACAAACAAGTGAGATTTATAAAATATATGCTTTACTACTTCAGTAAGTACTAGTCATTTCCTAGCACTGCCCCATTCCTCAAAACAAAATATGGAATTTTTTTTCTATAAATCTTTATAATTTCAGGGGAAATCTCTTTGCTTATTAAAACAAACAAACAAACAAAACACAACAAAACAAAACTTCCCGCACATGAAGGAGGTTGATGTATGTTGATGTCCATCTTAGGATATAGTAGAAGGGTTGTCATATTTCTTACTTTTCCAATGTGAAAGACAGTCAATTTATTTTGTCCCCTCTAGTGTTTGTCCCTAATTTTTCCTTGATTACTGAAAATAAATGTCTATTTAGAAAATATTTCACCACACATACAACTTTTCCCTTTGTCCTCAAATGATATAAGTGGATTAGATTTCAGTTATTCACTCTCGAGTTAGGCATATGCCAAAGCTTGTATCATGAACATGAACTCCTTATTACAAAATTCAGACTTAAATTGAAGAAAGTAGGAAAAGCCACTAAACCATTCAATTATGACCTAAATCAAAACCCTTTTATTTATACTGTGGGAGTGACAAATAGATTCAAGATTTAGATCTGAGAAACAGTATGCCTGAAGAACTACGGGCAGAGGTTTGTAATATTGCACAAGAGGCAGTGATCAAGACCATCCCCAAGAAAAAGAAATGCAAAAAGGCAAAATGGTTGTCTGAGGAAGCCTTACAAATAGCTGAGAAAAAAAGAGGTGAAAAAGGCAAAGAAGAAAAGGAAAGATATACCCATTTGAAAGCAGAGTTCCAAAGAATGGCAAGGAGAGATAAGGAAGCCTTCCTAAGTGATCAGTGCAAAGAAATAGAGGAAAACAATAGAATGGGAAAGACTAGAGATATTGTCAATAAAATTAGAGATACCAAGGGAATATTTCATGCAAAGATGGGCACAATAAAGGACAGAAATGGTATGGACCTAACAGAAGCAGAAGATATTAAGAAGAGGTGGCAAGGATACACAGACAAACTATAGAAAAAAAAAGATTGTCATGACCCAGATAACCATGATGGTGTGATCACTCACCTAGAGCCAGACATCCTGGAATGTGAAGTCAAGTGAGCCTTAGGAAGCATCACTATGAACAAAGCTAGTGGAGGTGATGGAATTCCAGTTGAGCTATTGCAAATCCTAAAAAATGATGCTATGAAAGTGCTGTACTCGATATACCAGCAAATTTGGAAAACTCAGCAGTGGCAACAAGACTGCAAAAAGTCAGTTTTCATTCCAATCCCAAACAAAGGCAATGCCAAAGAATATTCAAACTATCACACAATTGCACTAATCTCATACGCTAGCAAAGAAATACTCAAAATTCTCCAAGCCAGGATTCAGCAGTACCTGGACCATGAACTTCCCGATGTTCAGGGTGAATTTAGAAAAGGCAGAGGAACCAGAGATCAAATTGCCAGCATCTGTTGTATCATCAAAAAAGCAAGAGAGTTCTAGAAAACATCTACTTCTGCTTTGTTGACCATGCCAAAGCCCTTGACTCTGTGTAATCACAACAAAAATGTAGAAAATTCTTCAAGAGATAATAGCAAACCACCTTACCTACCTCCTGAAAAATCTGTATATAGGTCAATAAGAAACAATTAGAACTGGAAATGGAACAACAGGCTGGTTCCAAACAGGGAAAGGAGTTCATCAAGGCTGTATATTGTCACCCTATTTATTTAAATTATATGCAGAGGACACCATGTGAAACGCTGGGCTGTATGAAGCACAAGCTGGAATCAAGATTGCCTAGAGAAATATCAATAACCTCAGGTACACAGGTGACACCACCCTTATGGCAGAAAGCGAAGAAGAAATAAAGAGCCTCTTGATGAAAATGAAAGAAGAGAGTGAAAAAGTTGGCTTAAAGCTAAACTTACAGAAAACTAAGATCATGGCATCCAGTCCCATCACTTCATGGCAAATAGACAGCATACTAAAAAGCAGAGGCATTACTTTGCCAATAAAGGTCTATCTAGTCAAAGCTATGGTTTTTCCAGTAGTCATGTACAGATGTGAGAGTTGGACTGTAGAAAAAGCTGAGTGCCGAAGAATTGATGCTTTTGAAATATGGTATTGGAGAAGACTCTTGAGAGTTCCCTGGACTACAAGAAGATCTAAGAAATCAATCGTAAAGGAAATCACTGCTTCATATTCTTTGGAAGGACTGATGCTGAAGCTGAAACTCCAATAGTTTGGCCACCTGATGAGAAGAACCGACTCACTGGAAAAGACCCTGAAGCTGGGAAAGATTGAAGGTGGGAGGAGAAGTGAATGACAGAGGATGAGATGGTTGAATGGCATCACTGACTGGATGTACATCAGTTTGAGCAGACTCTGGGAGCCGTTGATGGATAGGGAAGCTTGGCATTCTGCCATCCATAGCGTCACAAAGAGTCGGACATGACTTAGTGACTGAACTGACTAAGTTTTTATTTAGGAGCATGCCTGCTCAGTTTCTCAATCCTGTCTGAAATTTTGCCACCTCATGGACTGTAGCCTGTCATGCTCCTCTTTCCATGGAATTTTCTAGGCTAAAATACTGGAATGTGTTGCCATTTCTTCCTCCATAGGACCTTCCCAACCCAGGGATCAAACCCATGTCTCTTGTATCTCCTGCATTGACAAGAAGGTTCTTTACCACTGAGCCATCTGGGGTCCCAAGCTTGATCAATGACAAATTTCAAGGATATCTTATTTGAGATATTGTTGTCTTGTCTTGAAAGACAACAAGAAAGAAATTATTTTTCTTCAAAGATGGTAAGGTGGGGGCTGTCCTATGATAGCATTTTCTAGAAGAAAGTGTCCAGCACAGAAACAGGTGTAACACATACACACACACACACACACACACACACACACACACACACACACACACACACACAGAGAGAGAGAGAGAGAGAGAGAGAGAGAGAGGGGATGCTATAGAGACATAAAAGAGGAGTATCTAAGCCAATCCAGATTCAGGAAACCACAGAAACTTTCTTGGAGTGAGGGTCTGAGTTAGCTAGAAAAATGATGCAGATAGAGCACACTGTAAAGAGGAAAGAGCACGGGCACACATATTGTGGAATCATGGAAGGTTTTGGGGATGGAACAAAATTTATAATGGTGTAAGCCGCCGAGTCTCATGGTTTGTGAGGTTGCAAGGCTTCACATAATTTGTTTGAATTTATTTTTAGATCCACATCACTTAACTGCAAAAGATAATTGTGATGGCAACTGCAAATAAGTAATTCAGATAATAGGAGTTATAACTTGTAAGGGAGGAGAGCTAATCTTTGAATAATATGACAATTTAAGGAAATAGAATGGAATAAAATTAGAAGAGGGATGGTGCTGAGTAGCATCTACTACTAGACTGATAGGTCCACAGTCTTAGTCAGTAAAGAAAGACATACATTCTTAGTTATACAATTTTTGCTTAGACTCTCCTCTTGTATGTGTGTAAAATGTCCTCCAACATTTCTATAACCTTTCCCTTGTTAAAGCCCTTTGAGTTGATATCCTATGGGCTTCCTTTCTGGCTCAGCTGGTAAAGAATCCACCTGCAATGTGAGATACCTGGGTTCAGTCCCTGGGTTGAGAAGATCCCCTGGAGAAGGGAAAGGCTATCCACTCCAGTATTCTGGCCTGGAGAATTCCATGGACTATATAATTCAATCCATGGAGGCGCAAAGAGTCGGACACAACTGAGGGACTTTCACTTTCACTGTTCACTTTTACAGTTATAGGTAGGTAATTTCTTCCTCCCTGAGCCTAACTCACTATTATGATTTGTGTGCTTCATAAATATTGTTTTAAAATTTTATTTATTTATAGACAACACTGAAAATTGATGCTTTTGAACTGTGTTGTTCAAATGACTCTTGAGGAGACTCTTGAGAGACCCTTGGACTGCAAGAAGATCAAACCAGTCAGTCTTAAAGAAATCAATCCTGAATATTCTTTGCAGGGACTGATGCTGAAGCTCCAATACATTGTCACCTGATGCAAAGAGCCTACTCATTAGAAAAGACCCTGATGCTGGGGAAGACTGAAGGCAGGAGTAGAAGGGGAGACAGAGATCAAGATGGTTGAATGGTATCACCGACTTGATGGAGATGAGTTTGAGCAGGTTCCGGGAGATGGTGAAGGACAGGGAAGCCTGGTATGCCAGGCTGTGGGGTTGCATGGAGCGACTGAACAACAATACACAAAAATGCCTTTAAGTGAAGAAGCTTCCTTTAAGGAGAGGAACTCTATCTGTTTTGAGAAGAGGGCCTCTTCAGGGCCAGACTTACCTGGGACCCTTGGATTGTATGAGTTCAGTTGATGTGTGTCCTGGCCATAAAGCATTTCTTCATTTGCCATAATTTCTCAACAAATATTTATTCACTTTTTATTTTATTCTGTTTCATACTAAGCATAGATACAGTTTCAAACAAAGATAACCTTTACATAATTTCCAGATTTATAGCTTTTCTCTTCTATATCATTTTAAAATTTATGTTACAATTATTATTAATAATGCTGTAGTAAAATGAACAGGGGTTTCAGAAACAAACAGTCCTAAGTTGAAATTAGAGCTGTAACATTGATATATCTGTGAACTTTCAGTATTTATTTAACCTCTTCAAATATCATTACCTTATTTTAAAAATGGAAAAAATAATACTGACATTAAGGTAGATGTTAAACCAAATGCCCATAAACTACCATGTCCCTTACACAGAAGTGAGGTACAAATATTGACTTTACCTTCCTCCTGCTAACCTGAATATTGCTTGACAACAACAGCCTTTTGTGATTTGATCTAAATATCTTTCAAAATTCCTGGCTGAGTGCTAAGCAAATAGTAAGGATTCAGAAAAAGTGAAGGGGTGAATAGCAAGGACTATATTCCTAGGAAGAGTAACTTAGTTATTGAAATTTTCAAATAAATGGAAGAGCTGAAAGCACGGGGGGTGAATAATGAAGTAGTACGTGTATGTGGTGTGTGTGTGTGAGAGAGAGAGAGATGAATGATGAAACCTAGTGTCAAATGAAACCAACTATCACTATTTTGCTACAGAACTATTCTGTCATGATTTGATATAAATTTATGAGTTGCCTTCTTCTGTTGTTTGGTGAAGGGAAGAGGGTCATATTTCTTACAGAATCAAAACCAGCATCTGGTTGCAACCTGAAGCCAGATGTGACAATGTCACTTGTTTCAGGAACCCAGGAGCCCATGCTGTCCTCTGCTGGATCACACAGCCATGGTAGTATGACGTGCAAACAGAAGGTCTTTCTTTGATCCTCAAATTAGAGGCATGTCTCAGACAATTGAGATTTTCTGCCTGAGGTGCTGTAATCACTCAACATATAATTTCCCTAGAATATATCTTTCTCCCAGGTGCCCTGATGCTGCAGTTACATGCTTCCTGTGGTCATGGAAATTATATGTTGCAGTAACTAATTACAGGTTATAAAAATGAAAAGACTAGTAGGGTAGTAGTCTTAGAGCAACTACTGAGCAGAGTCAGGGGTGGACCTAAGCTAATTGGCTTCCCGATAGAGTTCTTCTTCAGGGTCTCCAGGCTGCCCTTTATTTTAACAAGTGTTTGCCAAGATTAGAGGTGTCTCAAAACCTCAGATACAGTATAGAATATTTCAAGAGAATACACTCTGTGGTGGCCCTAAGGTTTCTGGACTCAAACAAGATGTTACCCAAGAAGGTCCTGGGTAGTTTAACTTCAATTATTTCACTTGCTCAGTTTCTTCCATAACTAGGAAGAAATGGCCTTATTTGCATTTTATGGATACATTTTTAAGCAATGGTTCAGGAATATTTACTCAGTCAGGCAATTCTTTGATTGAAACTAAAGTGCCCCAACGTCTAACCTGGAGACTCTTAAGTTTAATATCTCACAGCCAGGTCATTAATAACCACAGATTGTCTTAATTACTCATGGAACTTACACTATATTCAGTTCTATCATTGTTCTAGTTCAGTGTGTTAATGTGTAAGTTTTTTTTTTAAGTTGACAACTAATCAGATAAATGGAAGAGATTTTATTTTGAAGAGCTTCTTACCCTCCAGCTGCCCTAATAAAAATATTCATTCAGAAAGATATCTAACAATATATTCTGAGTTGAATGAGTTGTAGAAAGCAAGTGTACAGAGAAAAGTACCTGTTGTCTTTCTAAGGGACGTGCTTTCAAAAGATGTAACCCTTAAGCAGAATATTTTAAACACGTGATTTAGATGGATAGGGAAATGGAGTAAGGATTACTACTGATACAGAATCTTGAAGAATGGACTGGGAAGGATCAATTTGGCTGCTTTGGAAGCTTCATCTTAGGATATAGAGGTGAAAAAGAGTGGACAGTATGGTTATAGGGCTTCCATGGTGGCTCAGTGGTAGAATCCGCCTGCTAATGCAGGAGATGTCAGTTCAATCCCTGGGTCAGGAAGATCCCCTGGTGAAGGAAATGGCAACCCACTCCAGCATTCTTGCTTGGGAAATCCGATAGACAGAGAAGCCTGGTGAGCTACAGTCCATGGGGTTGCAACAACAAGCATGGTTATGCCCGAAGAGGAAGACATTGATTTTGAATGGAGGTTGTTGAGTTTTTATCCCATAGATAAAGGGGAGTGATTGTCAGTAGGAGGGACAACTTTATAAGATAAATTTGACTTAAGTCTGCTGATCATGAATTAAAATGAAGGAGCCAGTTCAATATGAATGAACAAGGCTTCTCTAAGAAGTAGTAAATTTCTTTCAGTCGAGATATGTAAATGGTGATTAAAGTAATATTTGTTGGAATATTCCAAAATGCATATTAGCTTTAGGCATAGTGAGTGAGGAATAGGTAATGAGAAACTAGAGATTAAATCTCCTTAACTTTTTCCAGTCCATCCAAATTTCCCCATTGCAAGTCTGAGTACCCATTGGAATAATGCAAGAAGTAGGTTCTCCTTAAAGCCCATTCTAGCCCAGAAGTTCTCTTTAAATTATTTCATCTGGTATAGTCATTGTGATATTTCTCTTTATATTCATTACAGTATCTTACTTTTATCCCATGTTAGAATTTACAGATGAGAAAAGTGAGGCTTTGAAAGGGATGTAGCTGGTGTGTGATGTAGCAGACTTTTTATTTTAGATAACGTTGACTTCAAAGCCTCTCAGTCGTAACAAATACTACATGCAATATCTTTCTTTGGTCTATAAAACATGGGGTGCTCTTGTAGACTGGATAAATTGTGTGACCCTAGGGAACTAATAATACCTTTGAAAAATTTGGTGTGGAATCCCTTCATAGTTCAGTAGGTAAAGATCTGCCTGCAATGCAAGGTACGTGGGTTTGGTTCCTGGGTGCGAAAGACACCCTGGAGAAGGAAATGGCAACCCACTCCAGTATTCTTGCCTGGAGGCTCCCATGGACAGAGGAGCCTGGGGGTCCACAGTCCATGGGGTCTCAGGAGTTGGACACGCCTTGGTGATTAGAACACATATTCTTGACAGGTTGGTAAGCAGAACACTCAAAAGGAACACTTGAGACTGTCAGGTTCCCAACCTGGCCCTATGGTCTTAGCTGGCTTCTGTGAGTTTATGAGTAAAATTAACTCAAGAATCAGGGACAAAGGGGCAGGGCGAGAAGGTGAAAGAAAGTCTGAGAAAAATATATTTTCAAAATGTAATGATATTTATCCAATATCCAATTACTCCAGGCTGCCTGCCCATGTATAATGCAACCCTATTTTCAATCCAGTACAGAATGCTCTCAAAATGAGCTGGATGAGCAGAAATGAACATTTAAAACAACCAGTAACATTTATACAGATGCAAACAAGATGACCATCTCCAGAGGAAGGAACAATGCCCTTGGTGCTGCAAATTTCAATTTCCCATGTCTCCACATCAAAGTAAGGCAAAGTGGCTCTTTATAATTAACAGGCAGCTCTATTTACTTGTTTATTCCTTCCCCTAGGAAAGGAGAAAAGAAATCAGAAAATTATATTTTCTTTATTTTTTTTCCATTGCCCAAGCTGACTGAATTTTTCTAAACTAAAATGGAATCTGGATAAGTAAAGGTCAGTCCAGCTTTGACACTTTCTTCATTAACAGTAAATCAACATCTAGCTGTCTTTGCTTCTGGCTTTTTTGCTATATCAAGATGCTTGCAAATGCCATCAGTATGGGCTAGTGAAGCGTAGAATATATATCCAGAAATGTCAACAGCAGAGGCAGGCAAGAGGCAATTATTATTTACTTCGGCATGTGTTTATTTGATATGCATAACAGCACTGTAAATATACTCACTGGATTTAATACCATACTGTTAACTCTAGAGATAAGGACTTTCTGCAGAAAACAATGAGACAATTGTATTGTACATTTCTTTTTACTAAGGGGCTTTGGTTCATCCAGATACAAAAGTGTGAAAAGTCGCACAGTCCCTATGACGTGCTATTGTATTTCCCTCCTTAACTAGGTTTCTGTGTATAGTTTTTTATACACTTTTTTATGGCCCAAGTGTATAGGTTCTCTAGAGAGATTGTATAGATTTCTTTTAATAAATATGGTCTGAAGTGAACAAGAAGAAAAGAAATAGTAGGACAATTTCAGTTCAGTTCAGTTCAGTCGCTCAGTTGTGTCCGACTCTTTGTGACCCCATGAATCGCAACACGCCAGGCCTCCCTGTTCATCACCACCTCCTGGAGTCCACCCAAACCCATGTCCATCAAGTCGGTGATGCCATCAAGCCATCTCATCTTCTGTCATCCCCTTCTCCTCCTGCTCCCAATCCTTCCCAGCATTAGGGTCTTTTCCAGTGAGTCAACTCTTCACATGAGGTGGCCAAAGTATTGGAGTTTCAGCTTCAACATCAGTCCTTCCAATGAGACCCAGGACTGATCTCCTTTAGGATGGACTGGTTGGATCTTCTTGCAGTCCAAGGGACTCTCAAAGGTTTTCTCCAACACCACAGTTTAGGGGACAATTGAAATGGGGCAGGAAAAATCTGACAGTGAATCATGAATCAGTATTTGGGCCTGGCCTGTTTTAGGAATATAGAAGGAACTGATTACATATTTAACCACTAGTAGAATCTGGCAACTAATTGAATGAAAGTGAAAGTGTTAGTCACTCAGTCCTGTCTGACTCTTTGAGACCCTATGGACTGGAGCCCACCAGGCCCCTCTGTCCATGGGATTCTCTAGGCAGGAACACTGGAGTGGATTGCCATTCCCTTTTCCAGGATATCTTCCAGACCCAGGGTTCAAACTCAGGTCTCCCACATTGCAGGCAGATTCTTTACCATATGAGCCACCAGGGAAGACCTCTAATTGAATGAAGAAGAGTTTAATTCTGAAAACTTATAGGAATATCATATTTAGGATGTGGGACACAAATAAACATAGTTTAATCTGTAAATTCATTTATGTATTACTGAAACTGGAACTAAACATTAAGTGTGACTGGTAGTGAGTATATTTGTGATTTTTTCTGCAGATTAAAAAAATCTATTTTTGTTATTTACTCACTTTTTATTATAGAAGAATTTTGGATTTAGGGAAAAAAAAGTTAAGAAAGTGCATAACTCCTGTACCCAGTTTTCTCTGATTATTAGAACCTTGCTTTACTATAGTGAGTTTGTATAATTAATGAACTAATATGTATACATTACTGTTAAATAAAGTTTACTCTTTATTGTATGTCCTTACTATTTACCTTATGTCCTTTCTTCTGTCCCAGGATCCGCTTCTGGATACACTATATTCAATAGTCATACCTCCTTAAGATCTCCTTGGCTAAGACAGTTTCTCAGATTTTCTTTGTTTTTTGATGGCCTTGAGAATTTTGAAGGGTAATAACCAGGTCTTTTGAAGAATGTCTCTCAATTGGGATTTGTCTGTTGTTTTTCTCACTTTTAAGTGAGATTTGTGTGTTTGAGGGAGGAAGACAACAGACATAATGTACCATTTTCATAACATCATGTCAAGAGTAAATATTATTAACATGACTTATCACAGTTGATGTGAACATTAATTGTCTGACTGAAGTGGTATTTATTAGTTTTCTCTCCTGTGAAGTTAGCCTCCCCACCAATGGAAGTCACTTAAGGACTAGGGAGTTTATAGGAAGACAGAGTAGCTACATGAATTAATTATTTTTTTATTTGAGATTTAAGGGATTTTATTTTGATGAGAATATCACTTTTTTGTTTTATGAATTGTACTTTTGATGTCAAGTTTAAGAATGTTTTCTTTAGCTTAGATCTACAGAATTTCTCCCATGTTGATTTATAAAAGTGTTATAAATTTCATTAAAATTTGAGATCTATTTTGAGTTATTCATGTGCAAGGTCTGAGCTTTAAGTCAGGTTTGTATTTTTAGTCTGTTGATATCCAGTTGCTTCACTACCATTTGTTGAAGAGACTAATATTCTTCTATAGAATTGCTTTTGGACCTTTATCAAAATCCAGTTGGGCATATTTATGTGGTCTATGTCTGATTCTCTATTCCACTGTATTGAGCTGGGTGTCTATACTTCTGCTATTATGACATTCCCCTGCTTACTGCAACTGACTAACAGACTTTAATAGCGGATAGAATAATTTCTCCCACTTTTTTTAAAGATTGTTTTAACTGTCCTAAGACCTCTGCCTTTCCATATAACTTTAGAATGAACTTGTCTATACCACTAAACTGGGGCTTCCCCAGTGGCTCAGTGCTAAAGAATCTGCCTGTAATGCAGGACACACAGATGATTCAGGTTCGAACCTTGAGTCAGGAAGATCCCCTGGAGTAGGCGTGATAGCCCACTCCAGTATTCTTGCCTGGAGAATCCCATGGACAGAGGAGCCTGGTGGGCTACAGTACATGGGGTTGGCGAAAAGTAGGACATAGCTGAGCGACTGAGCATGAATGCATGTACATATCACTAAACCATGCTGGGATTTTTATAGGAATCACATTAAGCCTAGAGATCAATTTTCAGGAGAAATTGATATGTTTACTATGTCCAATCTTCCAATTCGTGAACATAGTATGCCTCCCCGTTTGTTTGTCTTCTTTGATATGAGAATTTTCTTAAAGATTTTGTTGTTTATGCCTGTTTGTAGTTCTGTATTGAAGGCTTTTAAAATGCCCATGTCCTATTTCTGGGAGGCAATTAGGAACCCCAGAGAACCCAGTATGTCTTTTTTCATTTTTTCACTTTTTGAAATCTTTCCATGGTTTTGTTGTTATCATTTGTTGTTATTCTCAGAGATTTTTAGTTGTAAGAGAATGGACCAGGAAATGAGAACACTCCACCTTGGCAGAACCAATAAATACTTTTTTAATTAAAAGAATGTAACAAGTTGAAATTTTAAGCTGAGTCTGTTACTTAGCTTCTGTCAGCCCTGTAGTGTATTCAACATATGGATTATTAGCCTTAGCCTTTCCCACCATACATTCATGCTTAAGGGTCACACACAGTAGACATTCGCTTCTCTCATGCTCTTATTCAGTAGATATGTAATCACAATTAATAAAAAGTAGTGATTTAGTTCATCATGAGTCTATTGCATGATTTAGATTTTCAGTAACCAATTTTGTATTAGAAAGAAGCTTCACACTGTGTGCAGAGCCAAGGCTATTCCCAAACCATCTCCAGTATCTTACCTTTGATGCTCTAGTCCCTAGATCTGTTCTTCATATGATCACACTTTTAAAATCAGAGGAGAGAGTAGAGGCCTGTGTGTTAGCAGATCAGATATCGTAACTTAATTATTGACACATTAGGTGTTCCTAGGGTTCCCATAACTTTTTCTTTGAATTAAGAACAATGAGTCTTTTAAATCTATTTGTGCACAAATTGGAGAGGGATATGTAAATATAAGCACAAGAAAGCATCTCAGGAATCATCCAACAGTGGAGCTATAGGACCAGAGAAAGAATGAATCTAAGTGTTTTATATGCTATAGTTATATAAAAATGTGTAGTAACAAAAAAGGCCATGTTTCAGAAAATTGTTAGTGTTTTTTGAACAAAAATGAGGAAAACCTACCATGTATAAATATTTTGTATCCTTGTCTACGTATGGTATTATTTTGACTTAAAAAGAAAGTTAAATTCACATTTGCTTTTTCCCTAAATAATATTGATTGTCAGTTTTTATAAAATTCCTTCAAGGATATAAACATAAAAGTGAAATATAATAAATCATTATATAAAAAGTCATCAAGTCATCAAACATAAAACTAAGTGTAAAACTGTGAGGTAATAAGAACTTATTGAGATTGCCTTATAACAGCTTTTTCTTTCCTAAAAGCATTTCTTACTTATAATAAAATGTTGAATTGTAACCCACATGCAATAAACTATTTGATTAGTGTATACATGAAGAATAGAGTAGAGCCATATTGATTTCTCTTTTGGATATTTCATTGTGTTTAGTATAAATGGCCATCAAAAATATGCTGCTGCTGGTGATATACTACTATTAAATAAACAATAGTACAAGTATCCATTTGCAGAAGTAGGAAGGATTAGATGCATTTTTGTAAGAGTTAAGTATTATAAATCACCCATTTTCTCAGAAATTAAGATTAAGCTGGAAATAGGATAGTTCAGGAAAGGGTTTAAAGAGGATGAATAAAATGGGAAGACTTAAGACTTTAGAGTTAAAATCACATTCTGGGTCTATCAAGTTTCTGTGTCTTCAGATAGTTGTACCAGTTTTTGTCAGGTGATTCTGAATCATCAGAAATGTTGGATGCAAAATTGTTGGGGTGCAAAATCAAGTTTCTGAAAATGAGCCTTGAAGTATTGATAAATCTTCCTGGACATATTGGAAGATAACCATACTTTAAAGATTCATTCCCTTAGTACATCACCTTATTCTTAAGCAAGGTGAACTAGAGAAACAAAAAAGTGGTATATATAATACATGTACATAGGCATAGCCTATCTATCTATCCATCCATCCATTTATGGAGGGAGGATTTTGAAGAAAATATTTCTCAAGATTTTGAGGATTGGCTGGTCTAATATCTATAAGACAAGATGTCAGGCTCAGGACAGAATTGATGTTGCCATCTTGATACATAATTTCTTCTAGGAAACATTTTTTTATTTGTTTGTTTACTGTTGAGGTCTTGATACCCCACACTGTTGAGAGTAATTTCATATAATTAAACTTAGTGATTGAATATGTTAGTCACATCTGTAAATTACCATCATAGTAACACTTAGGTTAGTAGTTGATGAAATAACTGGGAGGGCACAAGGCATATCATCCAGCTATGTGGAGTGGCTGAAGGGCATGTTCCTGCTAGTCAGGACCTGATAAGATATGGTCCACTGGAAAAGGGAATGGCAAACCAGTATTCTTGACTCAAGAACCCCATGAACACAATGACAAGGCAAAAAGATATGACATTAGAAGATGAGCCACCAAGTTGGTAGATATCCAATATGCTAATGAGAAACAGTGGAGAAGCAACTCCAAAAGGAATGAAGAGGCTGGCTAAAGCAGAAATGTTGCTCAGCTGTGGACATGTCTGGTGGTGAAAGTAAAGTCCAATGCTGTAAAGAACAGTATTGCATAGGAAACTCGAATGTTAAGTCCATGAATCAAAGTGGTCAAGCAGGAAATGGCAAGAGTGAACATCGACATTTTAGGAATTGTTGAACTAAAATTGATTGGGATGGGCAAATTTAATTCAGATGACCATTATGTCTACTACTGTGAGAAAGAATCCCTTGTAAGAAATGGAAATGTCCTCATAGTCAACAAAAGAGTCCGAAATACAGTACTTGGGTGCAGTCTCTAAAACAACAGAAGGATCTTGGTTCACTTCCAAGGCAAACCATTCAACATCACAATAATCCAAGCCTATGCCCCAGCCACTAATGCTGAAGATGCTAAAGTTTAACAGTTCTATGAAGACCTACAAGTCCTTCAAGAATTAACACCAAAAAAAAAAAAAAAAAACGATATCCTTTTCATCACAGGGGACTGGAATGCAAAAGTAAGTAGTCAAGAGATATCTGGAGTAACAGCAAGTTTGGCCTTGGAGTACAAAATGAAACAGGGCAAAGACTAACAGGGATTTGCTAAGAGAATGCACTAGTCATAGCAAACACCCTCTTCCACAACACAGAGATGACTCTACACAAGAACATCCCAGATAGTCAATACCAAAATCAGATTGATTATATTCTTTGTAGCCAAAGATAGAGAAGCTCTATACAGTTAGCTGGAGAAGGAAATGGCAACCCACTCCAGTATTCTTGCCTAGAGAATCCCATGTACAGAGGAGCGTGGTATGGGGTCGCACAGAGTCAGACATGACTGAAGTGACTAAGCAGCAGCAGCAGCAGCAGCAGCATACAGTTAGCAAAAACAAGACCTGGAACTAACTGTGGCTCAGATCATCAGCTACTTATTGCAGAATTCAGGCAAAAATTGAAGAACATAGGAGAAAACACTAGGCCATTCAGGTTTTACCTAAATCAAATCTCTTATGATTATACAGTGAAAGTGAAAAATAGATTCAAAGGATTGGATTCCATCTTCAGGCAATCTGGAGGTTCATAATATTGTACAGGAGGTGGTGACCAAAATCATCTCCAAGAAAAAGAAATGCAAAAAAGGCAAAATTGTTGTCTGATGAGACCTTACAAATAGCTCAGAAAAGAAGAGAAGTGAAAGGCAAAGGAAAAAGGGAATGATATACCCTACTGAATGAATTCCAGAGAATAGCAAGGAAAAGAAAGTGAAGAATTCTTAAGTGAATAATGCAAAGAAATAGAGGGAAACAATAGAATGGGAAAGACTAGAGAGCTGTTCAAGAAAACTAGAGATACCAAGGGAACATTTCTTTCAAAGATAGGCACAATAAACGACAGAAAATGCAAGGACCTAACAGAAGCAGAAGATATTAAGAAGACATGGTAAGAATACACAGAACTGTACAAAAAAGGTTTTAATGACCTGGATAACCATGATGGTGTGAACACACACCTAGAGCCAGACATCCTGGAGTGTGAAATCTAGGGGTTTCAGAAATCCAGTGGGGTTTTGGACAGAGCTAGTGGAGGTGATGGAATTCCAGCTGCTGCTGCTGCTGCTAAGTCACTTCAGTCATGTCCGACTCTGTGTGACCCCATAGACGGCAGCCCACCAGGCTCTGCCATCCCTGGGATTCTCCAGGCAAGAGTACTAGAGTGGGTTGCCATTGCCTTCTCTGGGAATTCCAGCTGAACTATTTCAAATCCTAAAATATAATGCTGTTAAAGTGCTGCAGTCAGTATACTAGCAAATTAGGAAAACTCGGCAATGGTCACATGAGTGGAAAAGGTCAGTTTTCCTTCCAATCTCATAGATTGGCAATGCCAAAGAATATTTAAACTACTGCACAATTTTACTCATTTCAAACTCTAGCAAGATTATGCTCAAAATCCTTCAAACTAAGCTTCAGCAGTACATGAACCTAAAACTTCCAGATGTACAAGCTGGGTTAGAGAAGGCAGAGGAATGAGAGATCAAACTGCCAACATCTGCTGGATAATAGAAAAAGCAAGGGAATTCCATAAACTTCTGGACTGTGTGGATCACAACAAACTGGGAAATTCTGAAAAAAATGGGAATACCAGACCACCTTACCTGTCTCCGGAGAAACCTGTATGCAGGTCAAGAAGAAACAGTTAGAACTGGACATGGAACAATGGACTGGTTCCAAATTGGAAAGGAGTCCATAAAGGCTGTATATTGTCACCCTGCTTATTTAACTTATATGAAGTGTACATCATGTGAAATGTTGGGCTAGATGAATCACAAGTGGGAATCAAGATTGTGGGGAGAAATATCAACAACCTCAGATATGCAGATGATACCACTTTATTTATTTGTTTATTTTAATTTATTTATTTTTTCCTTTACATTATCGTGTTGGTTTTGCCATACATTGACATGAATCTGCCATGGGTATACATGTGTCCCCCTTCCAGAACCCCCCTCCCACCTCCCTCCTGATTCCACTTTAATGGCCGAAAGCAAAGAGGAACTAGAGAGCCTCTTGATCAAGGTGAAAGAGGAGAGTGAAAAAGCTGGTTTAAAACTCAACATTCAAAAAGCTAAGATCATGGCATCCAGTCCCATCACCTCACTGCAAATAATGGGGAAAAAGTGGAAACAGTAACAGACTTTATTTTCTTGGGCTCCAAAATCACTGCAGATGGTGACTGCAGCCATGAAATTAAAAGACAGTTGCTCCTTAGAAGAAAAGCTATGACAAAGCTAGAAAGCATATTAAAAAGCAGAGACATCACTTTGCCAACAAAGGTCTATATAATCAAAGCTATAGTTTTTCCAGTAATCATGCATGGTTGTGAAAGTTGGACCGCAAAGAAGGCTGAAGGCCAGAGAATTGATGCTTTTGAAATGTGGTGCTGGATAAGACTCTTGAGAGTCCCTTGAAGTGCAAGGAGATGAAGCCAGCCAATCCTGAAGGAAATCAACCCTGAATATTCATTGGGTGGACTGATGCTGAAGCTGAAGCCCCAATAATTTGGCCACTTGATGCAAAGAGCTGACTCCTTAGAAAAGACCCTGATGCTGGGAAAGAATGAGGACAAGGGGCAAAAGGGGTGACGGAGATTGAGATGGTTGGATAGCGTCACTGACCCAATGAACACAAATTTGAGCAAAACTCAGGGAGATAGTGAAAGATGGGGAAGTGTCAAGCTGTCATTCATGGGGTCACGAAGAATCAGACATGACTTAGCAAATGAACAACATAGCTTAATCTTGTTAGTACATAGAACTAACCACCAAAGATTTCAGTATAATATCCTTAACTATGGCAAGTGTAATTGTGGTAGAAGAGAAACATTTAAAAACTGGTAAGGGGCTGAGTTTGGAGCCACTTTGACAAGATAACATCTTCTACAAAAGTGAGGAAATTATGTCTTGACTTGATGAGGGTAGCCTCTCATATCTGCTCATATGTTGACTTCTTAGGGGCTAGATATATCATATAAAATTCATAGTTAGTGTTTTTCTCCCCAGTTAGGATTCTGATGAAGACTTGTTTTGGAATTAAATGAAAGCCTAGAGTAAAATCAGCTGTACCTAGTCTGACCCATGTTTGGCTTCATGCCAGCTTTTTGACCTAGGGATCTTGTTCGATTCTTGAGTTACAGGTTGTCCAATGTAATCAAGGCAGTATCAGTAAATTACACATTTCAACAACTGACCTGGAAGCTTATTGAGTAATTAACCTCCATCAATCCTAGAAATTTTGCTCTCCTAGCAAACTTCACATGCTGTAATTCATGGGGTCGCAGAGTTAGAAATGACTTTGCAATTGAACAACAGCATGCTCATCCCTAAAAAAGTGTACTGTTTTTCTAACTTCATATGGGAAGCTCATATTTATTGAATATCTGGAGTGGATTAGATGTTGGCACAAGTGAGTTATCCTGAAAGAACCATAGTTCCTACACTCAGTTATTTATAGGCTTTGTAGAAGAGGTGAATATAAAAATGTAACAATATCCTCTATGCATTGAGTCATACAACTATATGCCAATTTAATTATAGAATTATAGCTTAGGATGAGAAATTGATTGGAGAAAGAAGGCCGTTACAAATGATATCTTTGGCAATGTGGTATCTGAATCTTGAAATGTAAGTAGTGATCCATAAGATGGACAAGTCAAGAATATTAATAACAATAGCAAACATTCATGGAATGCATACTTAACCTCAAACACAAGTTTATGCTCATAAGAGCATTATATTGTTAACTCTAAGAGGTAGTTGCTGTTTTTAACCCACTTTTACAGCTTAGGAAGTGTGGCCTAAGAGAAGCTAAGTGGGGGACCAAACATTTAAACCCCCACAGTCTGCATCTGGATCACTTATTCTTGTTGTCTGTGAGTCCTGCCTTCCCTATAAAAACAGGGAAGACAGTCTATAATATGATGTAAGAGGACATCCTGCGCAAACGGCGTGAGAGAGCAGAGCTGAGTAATAACGAGTACAGGAGGGGCCACGTAACAAAGAAGCTCAAATAAAATTTAGATTATATCTAGAACACAGTGGAGGACACTGAAGGATTTCAAGAGTAGGGAGGCATTTTCAGACATGCCTTGTAAAAGTTACTGTGGCAATCATGCAGAGACACAGGATGTAGTCTAGTGTAATAAGTGACATAGAGACAAAACAGACTGATACAAGATGAGGTGAGAAATAAAAAAGCATGAAAAAGAAGCAGTGAAATACAGAGGGCAGACAAGAATAAAGAGTCATTTTGAAGGTACAGAATTTCTAGAATTGGATGACAGATGGCAAGCAGATGGCAAGTCATCTCTGGGATGACTCCAAGATTTCTGGAATGGATGAATGATTGTAACTTTCATTGACATGGGGAGTACAACAAGAGAAGAAGTAGATTTTTCAAGAAGGAGTAAGACTTCAGTTTTCCTTATTCATTTAAATTGGATGGACCTCTGGCCCTGTGGTATCCCATATGGCAACCATTAGCCGTACAGTCATTTAAATTTAAATTCATTAGAATTAATTAAAATTAAATCTTAGGACCTCATGCTCACTAGCCACATTTCAGGTTCTTAATAGTAACATGTTGCTAGGGGGTGATCATTATATTGGACTATAGATTATAAAACATTTATATTATTACAGAAAGTTCTATTGGAAAACATTGCTCTAGATCATGCAAGTAAAGGCATTTGTTAGAAACTTGAAAATGTTTTCCTGGGATTCAGAGTGCCATTAAATGTGTTGCCTAAGGAAGTAATCCTTTTCTAATCTTGGAAGAGATATCTTGAATGAGAATGTCAGATGAATTTTTAGGTTATTACATCCACAAGTGTCCTTGAATGGGTTCCCACAGCTGCATTGTTTGTTAGGTTAATACTTACAGTGATTATTAATAATGATGATTATGATAGAATTGCTTCGAGAAAAACAGTAGTCACTTTTTAAATATTAAATTTATTTTGATACATTACTCTAGACTTTTCAAAGCAAAACCCATCAAAATACTGCAAAGAGTTTTAGTATTTTAAAATATATGTGTAGTTATAGGAATATGTAGTTTGTATGTATTAATATACATTTGATATTTTTGGCTCAGCTCTGGTTTGATATAGATAGAGAAGTAATTCATTTCTGCTTTTACAAACATTTGGATTATAACACAGTTATTTAATTTAATCTTATGCCTTTTAGATATAATTTACATACCATAAAATACTCCAATTTTAAGTGTATAATTTCAAAGATTTTCAGAATATTGACAGTTATGCATCTTTTACCACAATCCAATTTTAGAATATTTCCATCTCCCCCCTAAAGATCCTATGTGCCCATCTGCATACAATTCCCTTGCCACCTCTAGCTCCAGGCAGCCACTATTTATATTTTATTTCTGTAGGTATTCCTTTTCAGGACATGTCACATAAATACAATTGTCACCATAAGTGATTACTGTGATGAGTTTATATAATATTTAACTCTTTCAGAAGCTATCAAAGCAACTGCACCTTTTATATTCTCAGCAGAGGGTTCCAGTTTCTCCAGATTCTCTCAAACATGTCTCTTTATTTTAATCATTCTGGTAGGTGTGAAGTGGTATTCAGTTGCGATTTAAATTGCATTTTTCTAATGACATGAATTTTCAGCATCTTTTTATGTGCTTACTGGCTATGAATAGATGTCTTTGATGAGATGTTTTTGTGTATTTTCCCATTTTCTTTCTCTGATACTCTTCACTTAGTGAGAATATCGTGGGTGTGCAGCTGCAGGTTGAGTGTGAAGTTCCTTCCTCTACATTCTCATTATTTGCATGTCCAAGAGGGAGAGGTCCTTTGCTTTTTACTTTTCTCCCGTGCGTTCTTCTCTTTTTATCATATGATGTGGGAACCTCTTTAGTGTCAGTGGGCAACTTACTCAGAATACTTATGTATGTATACACACATAAGATGATTTACCATGTAAGCAGATATTAATGTAAATTTATTTTTTGACCTACCTCCTTTTG
Source organism: Antilocapra americana (assembly GCA_007570785.1). Lineage (NCBI taxonomy): Eukaryota > Metazoa > Chordata > Mammalia > Artiodactyla > Antilocapridae > Antilocapra > Antilocapra americana. The sequence continues at coordinate 581,179 of ML661914.1, read as the reverse complement.
CCAGCCATTCAACTTATAAAAAATCCTAATAAAATACAATAACATCATGACTGGTGGCATTTTCTGCCCCAACAGCCTTAGGAAGCCAAACCATTGAGTGCAGCCCTGAAAAAGTTCCAGGATCTCTGATTCACTTACTTGGATACATCTGGTTGAGGGTAAGAGTAAAGCATAAATGGTATTACACTGGTTATTCCTTCTGTAGTAAAAGATTAAAAAAATTTTTTTTAAGTCCACATCAGTCCACCAGCCCATACACTTGGAGTACATCCATATATTGAACATTGATACATCACTTAGGAACATTAAATATACAGCCCATGACTTCAAGGAGCTGCCATAAGCACCTATCCGGAATGGTATCAAACATTTCAAATGGAATTAGCCTGAAATCAAGCCATTCTCAAACTGTGAGATAATCTTGGGCTCTAGGCATAACATGGCCCCCAAAGCTGGGCCATTATTTCCTTCTGAGATCAGTGCTGCCAGGCCTCTAGGCTAAAATCCTAAAGGCCATGGAGTGGACACTCTGCTCTGCTCTGCTCTGCTCCCTATCATTGTTCTGGCTTCCAGATAAAATGTTCTCTCTTGATTAGAGGTAGCTACCCATTCCCAGCACCTGCCTTCACAGTTGCCAGCCTGGTTTACAGGATTTACAAAGGTAAAGAAATTATAGGGCTCACAGAGCTTATACAAAAGAATCAGGAATAATTGAGGATTCATAACACTGGATATATATTTGTAACTGTTATGGGTTTGTCAAAAGAAAGTATTGAGTTGGTCAAGAAGTTTATTTGGGTTTTTGTTCCCCATATGATGTAATGTAATGTTTAACCAACCCAAAATATAGCATAAATGCATTTCACATTGGCTGGGAAGACTCACAGTCTGTCTGGATGCAAGTGCTGCTTCATGACTGCCTGAAGCCCACAATGATGAGAAGAAAGGCTCTTTCTGTGAGGTATCATCCTCCTCTGGCAACTGATGATGAAACCATGCAGGAGGGGAGAAAGGACACATGGTCTGGGATAAATCTGCAACCAACTCCCAGCTTTTGTTGTTGTACAGTTGCTCAGTCATGTCCGACTCTTTGTGACCCCATGGACTGCAGCACGCTAGGTTTCCCAGTCCTTCACCATCTCCCGAAGCTTGCTCAAACTCATGCCCATTGAGTCAGTGATGCCATCCAACCATCTCGTCCTCTGACATCCCTTCTCCTCCTGCTTTCAATCTTTCCCATCATCAAGATCTTCTCTGAGTTGGCTCTTTGCATCAGGTGTCCAAAGTATTGGAGTTTCAGCTTCAGCATTAGTCCTTCCAAAGAATATTCAGGATTGATTTCCTTTAGGATTGACTGATTTGATCTCCTTGCAGTCCAATGGATTCTCAAGAGTCTTCTCCAACACCACAGTTCAAAAACATCAATTCTTCAGCGCTCAGCCTTCTTTATGGTCCAATTCCCAGCTAAAAACTGATTTCTATTTTTGATGTAGCATGGGGTTGGGGGTGAATTTATTAAGTGTATTTATACTAAAGATATGCTCTTTCATATATGATTTTTTCTAATATTATAATAAAGGATAAAATATTTTCTTTTTTTTCAACCTTCAATGCCAGGTGTGGTCTATAGTATCCTTGGCACATTTCTTGAGCTTTCATGCTGTTAAGGATACTTTGCATTCTTCATAATGGACTGGTGGAAATGTGACCTATTTCAGTGGAAATCTGAGTATTTATGGTAGCACAGTTCTAAAATAATAAAAAAATTCTACAATGGTTTTCTCTGTTTTGAAGTTTGTTCCATAAATAAATTTAAATGCCAACTATTCATTGAATAATTTGTACATGATACTTTTCTAAAAGATATGTTTCTTGGGCATCTTTCTATGCTCATCTTTTCTCTTTTGTCTGTTTTTTTTTTTTTTTCCCAACAGAAGCAAATAATGTAAAAGTCAGCAAATCTAATAACTGGCTTTGTGTGGTTAGTTCTTAATCCCCCACTAGTGTCTCTGATGCTTTCCTTGTGTGAGCATGTTCTTGTCCTCTCACATTTGGGAACCAGGATATCTTTGTTGATGTGGCAGTAATAGCCAGTCTGCATTTCTCTCAAACCGTGGTAAAAAGGTGTGCTAATTGGCTCCATTTTCACTCTACTTTCCCAAGTATAATCTTCAGTATGAATATATGAAATGTTTATCATGATATTAACAGTGATGTCAGCTGATAATAATCACATTTCAGGAAAGAATCTCAGTGGGTACAAAAGAAACAAAGACTTATTTTTTTTAAATGAAGAGACTCATAAATATTAATGAACCTAACTGACCAAAAAGAAAACCACGGACTACCCTCCTTCAATATGAAAATGCTGAATAACACAAACAATGCAGCACAAAGTTTTCAAGAACCATAGTTATTCACAGAATCAAGGATTCTCTGAGATTCCAAGGGATGCACTGCAGGGTTTCTTCAAAGATTGAGTTATTGTTGTATATTTTAAGTGTAATTCAATTGTTTAAAATTCTAAGTCACCTACAGCCTTATAGGAACATACTCTTTACTCTCATATAAATCCAGGTTCAAATGAGATTAAAATCTGTAGCCCAGTATGGTGGCTGCTATAAGAAAAGAATACTATAAAAACGCATGTTATTTTTAATCATTAAATATTCTTTGTGAAGTTAATGTGCAGCCCTGGGAGTGTTCCCACTAGTCACCTGCCTTCAGGTCAGACTTTTAGAGCTGCAATTCCCCAGATAGAAAGAAAATTCTTGAAGAGTTCAGTTACAATCAAGGGGATAATAGGGGAGTTCAGGGTCCCCATATCCCTCCAGGAGAACACTCTTTGAAGCTACTTGAACTTTATTTCTTGTTTGTTCGTTTGTTTAGGTGTTCATTTTAGGCTATCATTTTCTAAACACAATGGAAGCCATTGCTTATCATGCTTCTATACCTGAGCAAAGACATCTCGATGCTGCTGGCCCATAAAAGTTTGAAGAACTACATCAAAATGAATGAGGAACTGTTACCATCTCTCCTGCCACAGTTTTCAGTGGGTTAAATTATTAATGTGTGCATCTAAGCAGTTTACATTAAACCATATTCACTTTTTAAATGTATGATGTTATAGCAGTATAATAATTAATATAAAATGTCTATTTTAATCTACTTTTTAGACAAAGTTAAAAGTATTTCAGCAGAGCATGAGAGTATTTTTAATGGGAAATAAATATGTAGCAGATAATACTGTGAGGACTTACCCAGAATGTCTACATTTTTTAGGTGGAGGGAGTTCTTTTTTAGGTGGAGGGAGTATGATTGGTTTTTGTGTTCATTTCCTCTTTGATTTTCATGTTCAGGTTATCTTTCAACAAATCTATTTTAAATATTCAATACAACTATTTAAGGAAAAACGTTGTTTTGATGTTTCTCTTTTTATGACAACACTATTTTTAACTGAGGTGAGATTTTTTTTTCCCCTTGAGATTAATGATTATTATCAGGAACTCATATGTGAAAATTAAAGTTTAGTTTTTTTTTAATTTCACCACCAAGAGTTAATTAGCCAAATTAATCAGCTTTTGTCATTTAAATGTGAATAGATAGGGGAATTTTAAACTCTATCAGAGACCACTTCTCTACTGGAATATGTGGTCATCTATAGGCTAGAAGAATTGTATTCATTTGCAAGGACCTGCAGCTCATTTTTCCTCATCCTTCTTGGGAAATAGTGAAGGTGTGTGTGATTATTGCAGAAAATGTTCTTTCTGTCTGTTCCCCTATCAAATATGGCCTGGGCACATGGAATCAATGTGACATTCTGAACAACTGTCTCACCAGAGGACACTTTCCTGTTCTGAGAGAAGACAGCCTGGCTTTGAGGTTCTGAAGTCCACCTGGGACAGTTTCCACTCTGCTGTCTTGGTGGATGAGCCTGCAGACCTTACTGTGAGCCATTAACTGGGTCAAACAACAGGAAGGGTCTAAGACTCTCAAATCTCATTATCAAACACAAAGACTGACCTCAAACAAACTCATTCTGTAACACTGGGACCTTACACCTGTCCTTGTTTCAACCTCCTTTTCTTGCCAACTTCTCTGAAATCTTCTGCATTCAGGTTGTATCAGACATTGTCCTCTCCTGCATTCCCATCTTCAGCCAGTCTTTCTCATGGGGTGTTCTCCCCCCACTTTTTGCTTATTAAAACCTTGCCTCAATCCAAATATCACATTTTCAAGAAGCTTTCCTTAAAAAGAAGCTTTGCTTGATCATCTCATTTAGTCTCTACAGTTTGACAACAACAGTCCTTTAGTGCCATTACATGAGGGGTTTTTTTATCCAAAGTAACTGCAGAAAGGAACCGATAAACAACTCTTGTACTCTGTGTTCTGAATAGCTAATAAGACTTTGACCTAACATGATTTTTCCCCAGGGCCCTATTATTTCCCTCCTTCTCTTCTTGCAGAGTAGGCCTTGTGACTATCAGGGACATCTTGGTGCCCTTCCCCCACTCCACACTAGAACCTTACATGGTCTCTTTCATTGAATAGACCCTTAATACAAAACATTTAAATGAAATAGTAGACAAATAAAGAAAGGAATTCCTATGCTGTATGTTTCAAGAAAAAAAGGAATTCCTATACTATATACTGAAAGATGAACTCCCAAGATTGATAGGTACCCAATATGCTACTGGAGACCAGTGGAGAAATAACTCCAGAAAGAATGAAGAGACGGAGCCAAAGTAAAAAAAAAAACAAAAAAACACCCAATAGGTGGATGTGACTGGTGTTGGAAGTAAAGTCTGATGCTGTAAAGAGCAGTACTGCATAGGCACATGGAATGTTAGGTCCATGAATCAAGGCAAATTGGCAGTGGTCAAACAGGAGAAGGCAGGAGTGAACGTCAACATTTTTGGAATAAGTGAACTAAAAAGGACTGAAATGGGTGAATTTAACTCAAATGGTCATTATATCTACTATTGTGGGCAAGAATCACTCAGAAGAAATGGAATACCTATCATAGTCAACAAATGAATCTGAAATGCAGTACTTGGATGCAATCTCAAAAATGACAGAATGATCTCTGTTCATTTCCAAGGCAAACCATTCAATATCACAACAACAAGCCTATGCCCTGACCAGTAATGCTGAAGAAGCTGAAGTTCAATGTTTCTATGAAGACCTAGAAGACCTTCTAGAACTAATACCCAAGAAAGATGTCCTCTTTATTATAGGAGACTGGAATGCAAAAGTAAGAAGTCAAGAAATACCTGGAGTAATAGGCAAATTTGGCCTTGGATTACAGAATGAAGCAGGGCAAAGGCTAACAATTTTGCCAAGAGAATGCACTGCTCATAGCTAACACCCTCTTCCAACAACACAAGAGAAGACTCTACACAAGGACATCACCAGATGGTCAATACCAAAATCAGATTGATTATATTCTTTGCAGCCAAAGATGCAGAAGCTCTATACAGTCAGCAAAAACAAAACTGGGAGCTGACTGTGGCTCAGATCATGAACACCTTATTGCCAAATTCAGTCTTAAATTGAAGAACGTAGAGAAAACCACTAGACCATTCAGGTATGACCTAAATCAACTCTCTTATGGTTATACAGTGGAAGTGACAAATAGAATCAAGGGATTAGATTTGACAGACCAAGTGCCTAAAGAACTATGGACATGAGGCAAGAGGTTCATGACATTGGGCAGGAGGCAGGGATCAAGACCATCCCCAAGGAAAAGAAATGAAAAAAAGCAAAATGGGTCTCTGAGGAGGCCCTACAAATAGCTATTAAAAGAAAAGCAAAAGGCAAAGAAGAAAAGGAAAAATATACCCATTTGAATACAGAGTTCCAAAGAATAGCAAGGAGAGAGAAGAAAGTCTTCCTCAGTGATCAATGCAAAGAAATAGAGGAAACCAATACAATAGGAAAGACTAGAGATCTCTTCAAGAAAATCAGAGAAAACAAGGGAACATTCCATGCAAAGATGGGCACAATAAAGGACAAAAATAGTATGGAACTAACAGAAGCAGAAGATATTAAGAAGATGTGGCAAGAATACACAGAACTATACAAACAAAAGATCTTCACGATACAGAAAATCACAATAGTATGATCACTTACCTAGAGCCAGACATCTTGGAATGAGAAGTCAAGTGGGCCTTAGGAAGCAGCACTATGAGCAAAGCTAGTGGAGGTGATGGAATTCCAGTTGAGCTATTTCAAATTCTAAAAGATAATTCTATGAAAGTGCTGCACTCAATATGCCAGCAAATTTGGAAAACTCAGCAGTGGGCACAGGACTGGAAAAGGTTAATTTTCATTCCAATCCCAAAGAAAGGCAATGCCAAAGAATGTTCAAACTACCACACAATTGCACTCATCTCACATGCTAGCGAAGTAATGCTCAAAATTCTCCAAGCCAGGCTTCAACAGTATGTGAACCATGAACTTTCAGATGTTCAAGCTGGATTTAGAAAAGGCAGAGAAAGCAGAAATCAAATTGCCAACATCCACTGGATTATAGAAAAAGCAAGAGAGTTCCAGAAAAACATCTATCTGCTTTATTGACTATGCCAAAGCCTTTGACTGTGTGGATCACAACAAACTGTGGAAAATTCTGGAAGAGATGGGAAAACCAGACCACTTGACCTGCCTCTTGAAAAATCTGTATGCAAGTTAAGAAGCAACAGTTAATACTTGACATGGAACAACAGACTGGTTCCAAATCTGGAAAAGTTTATGTCAAGGCTGTATATTGTCACTCTGCTTATTTAATTTATTTGCAGAGTATATCATGAGAAATTCCAGGCTGGATGAAGCACAAGGTGGAATCAAATTTGCCAGGAGAAATATCAATAACCTCAGATATGCAGATGACACCACAGTTATAGCAGAAAGCAAAGAACTAAAGAGGTTCTTGATGAGAAAGTAAAAGAGGAGAGTGAAAAAAGCTGGCTTAAAAGTCAACATTCAGAAAACTAAGATCATGGCATCTGGTCCCAACACTTCATGGCAAATAGATAGGGGAAACAGTGACATACTTTATTTTTGGGTGCTCCAAAATCACTGCAGATGGTGACTGCAGCCTTGAAATTTAAGACACGTATTCCTTGGAAGTAAAGTTATGACCAACCTAGACAGCATATTACAAAGCAGAGGCATTGCTTTGCCAACAAAGGTCTGTCTAGTCAAAGCTATGTTTTTTCCAGTAGTCATGTATGGATGTGAGAGTTGGACTATAAAGAAAGCTGAGTTCCAAAGAATTGATGGTTTTGAACTGTGGTGTTGGAGAAAACTCTTGAGAATCCTTTAGACTGCAAGGAGATCCACTCAAGTCCATACTAAGGGAAATCAGTCCTGAATATTCATTGGAAGTACTGATGCTGAAGCTGAATCTCCAGTAATTTTGCCAGTGATGTGAAGAACTGACTCATTTGAAAAGACCCTGATGCTGGGAAAGATTGAAGGTGGGAGGAGAAGGGGAGGACAGATGATGAACTGGTTGGATGGCATCACCGACTCAACGGACATGAGTTTGAATAAACTCTGTGAGTTGGGGATGGGCAGAGAGGTCTGGTGTACTCCAGTCTATGGGGTAACAAAGAGTTGGATATGACTGAGCAACTGAACTGAACTGATACTATGTGTTTCAACAGTCCATTCGGCTATTACCTCACATCCCTTGTACAATTTGCCAGTGTTTCTCTCTTCACAGAGCAGGAAGATCAGTAAGAATACACACAAACTACATCAGCATCTGATTCCACACCAATTTCGTAAGTGCAAATATTGCTGCTACTTTCACATCTGCTTTCCACATCTCACTCAGATTTCTTTTGTGAATAGCCCTAACGCAGAGCCCACAGGGAGGAAATTCTAGGAAACATACTTCCACTTTAGCTAAATTGTCACAGTGCAAAACTATAAAGGAGGCCATATCAAAATGTTTGAATATTTTAAAAGATTTATATAGTAGATAATATCTTCAGTTTTGTCTTGTTTTTTTTTTTTCTTTTTCATGTAGATATTGACAGTGGAGATCCCAGGTGAGTCTCAGTAATCCTAACCAATTTGTTAAATGCATTAGTAACAAGTATGGAAAACAATTTGTAATGAACTCTCTTCTATTTCTTTAAATTTGGATTAGAAGGAAATTGTATCATTATGATCTCTATTTAACTATCAGGAGTTCTACCATTTTAAAAACAGTGGACTAGTTAAAAGAAAATATAATATAGAAACTCTCCTACAAATCACTGAATGAATTTTACATATTCCTGTTTCAGTTCTCTCGTTTCACCTGTTTGCTTTGTTTAGGAGTACAAAATAGTTTCTGTTGGACTTGAAGCTGTGATTCAAGACATCACAACCAATACAGCTTGGAGCTCTCGAATCACAGCCCATCTGGCAAACCAAGAGAAGAGGAGAGAGACAAGGGTTCAACTCCTAGAAGGCACCAACCTTTCTGAGACCAACATGATGGGTTAAAATGCAGAACTTGTGAACATCTAAACTTGTGTTTGTCTTTTTCCTCTCTCTCACTTTTCTTCCCTACTCTTAATATTTTTCCTCCCCACTCTTTATCTAGTTATTGTTTTCTTATTCTTTTTTACTGGCACATCTGCTCTTATATTTCTTTTTTATTCTCCTTACCACTGTTTGTTCTTTCAATCAGTCCAGGCTCATACATTACATGGCCTGTGATTTAGATCTCTTTTTATTTGTATTTCTATTCCTTACCTTTTTAAATGTCTTCATCCATTATCTATGCTTATCAGGTTCTACCTAGCCTTTGAAGCCCAGATTTAATTTCCTCAGGAATCTTTTTCTGATTTCTCTAGTTTGGCATAGACTTCTCCTTCTAGACAAGTCTCAGCATTTGAGATTCCAAACCTATTCTTTGTCACTCATGGGTCACTGTCTTTCATTTTTCAAAAATGTCCTACATGGTATTCCTAGCAAAACACATGAGCAGGAAATATTAGGTGCTTAATAAAAGCCTGCTAATAAATCAGTGGCTATTGGTGAAAATCCATGTTCCATATAGTCTATCTTCTATTTCATGCATTTCCTTATTTTCTCTCAGCTACCACTTGCTTTTCATTTACATTTTAATGATCCTTCACTTTCCTATAGTAGAAGGTTGTGATATCTTTTCAGACTGGAAAAGACTGCCTTCTGATTAATCTCTTGAAAGCAAGAAGCTACCCTGTGTACAATGTGTGATTGTACAATAACAAGAATAGTATACAAAGAAATTTCAGAGTGCCTGTTCAGAGTGAGTTATGAGATACAGAATGAGAATACAGAGAAACAGTGGTGATGTTGCTTGAACACCTGTCTCAGGCCTATTTGAAGCAAGGAGTCCATGGAATTTTGACTTGTAGTAGCGTATAATTTCCCTTTTTCCCAATTAGTAAATATATTGGTTTTCCATCATTGCTATAATAAATTGTCAAGAACGTAGTGGCTTAAAACCCACAAATTTATTCTCACTGCTCTAGGGGTCAGAAGTCTGAAACCAGGTTCCCTGGACTAAAGTCAGAGTGTTAGCAAGCCTGGTTCTTCAGGGAGCTCTAAAGAAGTGCTTCTTTCCTGCTCTGGTCCTGTGATAGGAGGCTGTCTGCACCTCTCGGCTCACTGCCCCTTCCTTCATGCTGAAAGCCAACAGTGCAGCGTCTTCTCTCCTCTCTGACTTCTGCTTCTATCCTTGGATCTCTTTGATTCTGACCCTCCTCCTTCCCTCTTATAAGGGCCTTGTGGTTATATTAGGCTATACAAATAATCCAGAATAATCTTTTCATCCTTAAATTATTCATGTCTGCAAAGTCCCTTTTGCCATGTAAAATGGCATGTACATACTTTGTGGGAATTGTATGTGTGCTCAGCTTCTCAAGATCTGGACCCAGCCACCCTTGTCTTTCAAAATACTTCCCCCATCTTCACTTAATCCAAAATAAACAATGAATCTCTTCCCCTCCTGCTAATGTGTCACTTTCTCAGCCCTTTCAAAGAAGTCCTCCTTAGTCCTTCATCCTTTTTCACCTAAAGTTCTTTATATACTTCTGTCATGGCCATAATTTGTATATGTCCTAGCACTGTAGCTGGTATGTATTAAGTACTCACTAAATATTTACTGAAAAGTAGATGAATGAATGAATGAGCATATTAAATATCTGAGTAGTTTCTAGAGGAATCCTCTATAGTAAGTGTTTTCCCATCATTAGACTACAAAAAAAAAAATCCAATGACTTGAATAAGCCTCAGAATTATTTTCATAATCAGGAGGAAAAAAACCCAAAAGAGTGACTTATTTTACATACTTATATTTTATTTTCTAGAGTACAGAAATAAGTCTAAGTTCATCTTTCCTGGAACTTGAATAAGTTGGCTTAGATTACAGGCTGTCACCACATCTCATTATAAGTAAAGTAAACTCATATCCTGGCTTCCCAGGAGAGTCTCAGTTTATGCCTGTTATTCTGTATTAGATTTAAAAGAACCTTTTTTCCCTTTCAAAAATATTCTGAGTTGGGTGATGAATTATAATGTCACCCTAACTATAAGGAAAGTTTACTTTTATGTTTAAAGGGATATTAAATGGTTGTATAGTAAGGGGATTCAAAGGTAGTTAACCTTGTCTACAGACTATCTCAACAGCTTGCTAGCATAATTTGCATCATATGCAATATACACCTTATCTTTCAAAAATGCTTATGGGGTGTCCCGGTGAACTTCTGTCTTATACCCTTCTGCATAATGTTCTGCTTATTTCCTGCCCCATGTTCATTCTCTTTCCTCTTTCCTGCAGCTCAAGCCATGACCACATTCTATAGACAAAGGTTCTGCATGATTTAAGAAGCACAAGTTAAAAATTCAGAACAACTCTTTGCTGTTTAAGTGATAAAAATTTAAATCATTGACTATGGTGAGCTGAAAAATGTGACACCCTCTCCCCTCTCCCAAGGCTATCCATCTCCTAATTCCCAGAAGCTCTTTGGTTCAGCAGTAAAGAAACTGCCTGAGATGTAAGAGACATGGGTTTGATACCTGGGTCAGGCAGATCACCTGAAGGAGGAAATAGCAACCCACTCAAGTATTCTTGTCTGAAAAATCCCATGGACAGAGAAGCGTGATGGGCTTGCGAAGAGCTGGACACAACTGAGCAACTAAACCACTACCGTTACCACCACCACCATCACCATCACCACCACCATGTGGCAATAAGGGGAAGAGACAAAATTTAGAAAATATCCTTCTTGTCTTAGAGTTTGGGTACCTCTGTCTTTTGAGCAACAACACAAGCGATGCTTCCAACAACACAAGAGATAACTGTACACATGGACATCACCAAATGGTCCATACTGAAATCATATTGATTGTATTATTTGCAGTTGAAGATGGAGATGTTCTATACAGTCAGCAAAACAGGACTGGAAGCTAGCTGTGGCTCAGATCATGAGCTCTTTATTGCCAAATTCAGACTTATACAGAAGAAAGTAGGGAAAACCATTAGACCATTCAGGTATGGCCTATATCAAATCCCTTATGATTATACAGTGGAAATGACAGATTCAAGGGATTAGGTCTGATAGAGTGCCTGCAGAACTATGGACAAAGGTTTGTAACATAGTACAGGAGACCCTGATCAAAACCATCCCCCCCCCACCCCCCCCCGCCAAAGAAATGCAAAGAGGCAAAATTGTTGTCTGGGGAAGCCTTACAAATAACTGAGAAAAGAAGATTAGCAAAAGGTAAAGGAGAAAAGGAAAGATATTTCCATCTGAATGCAGAGTTGCAATGAATAGCAAGGGGAGATAAGAAAGCCTTCCTAAGTGATCAGTGTAAAGAAATAGAGGAAAACAATAGACTGGGGAGACTAGAGATCTCTTCAAGACAACTAGAGATATCAAGGGAACATTTCATACAAAGATGGGCACAATAAAGAACAGAAACTGTATGGACCTAACAGAAATAGAAGATATTAAGAAGAGGTGGCAAGAATACACAGAACTAGACAAAAAAGATCTTAATGACTTAATGATGTGATCACTCACCTAGAGCCAGACATACTGGAGTGTAAAGTCAAGTAGGCCTTAGGGAGCATCACTATGAACAAAGCTAGTGGGGTGATGGAATTCAAGCTGAACTATTTCAAATCCTAAAAGATGGTGCTGTGAAACTGCTGCATTCAATATGCCAGCAAATTTGGAAAACTCAGCAGTGGCCCCAGGATTGGAAAAGGTCAGTTTTCATTCCAGTCCCAAAGAAAGGCAATGCCAAAGTATGTTCAAATTACCACACAATTGCACTCATCTCACATGCTAGCAAAGTACTGCTCAAAATTCTCCAGGCTAAGCTTCAACAGTACATGAACTGAAATTTCCTCATGTTCAAGGTAAATTTAGAAAAGGCAGAGGAACCAGAGATCAAATTGCCATCATCTATTGGATCATTGAAAAATCAAGAGAATTCCATAAAAGCATCTACTTCTGCTTCATTGACTATGATGAAGCCTTTCTCTGTATGTATCACAACAAACTGTGGAATATTCTGAAACAGATGGGAATACCTGACCACTTTCCCTGCCTCCTGAGAAATCTGTGTGCAGGTCAAGAAACAACAGTTAGAACTGGACATGGAACAATAGACTGGTTTCAAATTGGGAAAAGAGTATGTCAAGGCTTTTACCCTGCTAATTTAACTTTTATACAGAGTATATCATGCAAATGCTAGACTGGATGAACCACAAGCTGGAATCAAGATTGCCAGAAGTATCAGTAAGTTCAGATATGCAGATGTCTCCACCATTTTGGCAAAAAGTGAAAAGGAATTAAAGAGCCTCTTGATGAAAGTGAAAGAGCAGATGAAAAAGCTGGCTTAAAATTCAACATTCAGAAAACTAAGATCATGGCATCCAGTCTCATCAATTCATGGCAAATACATAGGGAAACAATGGAAACAGAAACTTTATTTTCTTGGGCTCCAGAATCACTGCAGATGGTGACTGCAGCCATGAAATTAAAAGATACTTACTTGCTCCTTGGAAGAAAAGCTATGGCAAACCAAGAAAGCATATTAAAAAAGCAGAGGCATTACTTTATTGACAAAGGTCTATCTAGTCAAGGCTATGTTTTTTCCAGTAGTCATGTATGGATGTAAGAGTTGGATTATAAAGAAAGCTGAGTGCCAAAGAATTGATGCTTTTAAACTGTGGTGTTGGAGAAGATGCTTAAAAGTTCCTTGGACTTCAAGGAGATGAAACCAGTCAATCCTAAAGGAAATAAATCCTCAATATTCATTGGAAGGACTGATGCTGGAGCTGAATCTCCAATACTTTGGCCACCTGAAATGAATAACTGACTCATTGGAAAAGAGCCTGATGCTGGGAAAGAGTGAAGGCAGGAGGAGAAGGGGATGACAGAGGATGAGATGGTTGGATGGCATCACCAACTCGATGGCCATGAGTTTGAGCAGGCACCCGGAGTTGGTGATAGACAGGAAAGCCTGGTGTGCTGCAGTCAACGAGGTCGCAAAGAGTCAGACATGAGTGAGCAACTGAACTGGACTGAGCTTATCTTTTGAACAGTTGTTTGCAAAACATAGGGTGGGAAAATAGTTCGAACTGACTTTAATGTTCATAATTTGGGGCAATTGGATGTATAGGGATGGGAATTGAAACAGAAATTCTAGGTCATGATCTGTACAAAAGAAAATGTCCTCAGCTTGGAGCATATTGAGTTTGAAATTCCTGTAGAATCCACTGATAGATGGACATGCTCAGAAATTTTAGTTAGGGCTGGAGAGTGTAGAGAGATGAACGAAATAAGGTAATTGCAGCCAAGGAAATGAAGACAATGTGTAATAGTTCGATTTCTACTTATCCTCCAAGGCCCAGCTCAAACATAAATCTGAGCACAGTTTATGGAACCATATGGACATTCAATGAGAGCAGCTACTTGACTGACTGACTAAAAGAATTAATTTCTGCAAGAAACTTTCCCAACAGTTTCATCCCACTGTGAGTGACATTTCCCACACCCAGTTCCTGTAGCATTCGCCACCTGGGCCACTCATTAGGCACCCATATGTATCTCCTTCTGTTGGATTTCACTCTCTGCTTATGCTCTGACTCACCAGCTGGCTAGGCAGCTACTTAAAGACAGAGCCACCATGTAAGCATCTTTGTATTCCCCACAGCTTCTAGCTAATCCTCTTGCCCGACATCAGTGCTAAAGAAAACTCTGCAGAATGACACAGAGCAGCCAGAAGCTTGCTGTCAAGTCCCCACATGCATTTCTGATCTGCAAAAGGGAAGAAAGAGTAGTAAAAGCAATTGTAGTTGAACACACAAAATGAGTGAATTGCTAGGCTAATTTCTTTATCCGTTAACTCAGGCAACTTCTGGGACAACCAAGACAGGTTGTTATTATTTTTCTCTTTGAACAGATGAGGAAACTAAAACCCAGAGACTTTAAAAATGGCCCTACAGATACAAATCTAGACAGTGATGGGTCTGACCCCCAAATCCATTTAAGACTCATAAACCTACGCTCTCTTAAGTGGAACCACCTGTTTTCTCTTTGGCTACTTCATCCCTTTCAGAACACCCAATGTTCCTCATCATTTTTCTGGAGTCAGGAATCTGGAAGTACAGGGGACCACAGGCATGTGAAGGGCCATCTTCACTCCATTCCATGCAGGGTAGGGGCCTTCAGGTCACAGCAAGCCTCAGGCCCAGGTACCTATCAAAGGAGATGGCAACACAGATTGCAAGAAAGTCTTGATCTCGCTCCAAAAACGTGGTTACCAGGGCCCCTGACAGCGAAAAGCTGCTGTTGCGGCTCTTCCAAGAGTGAAAAGGCCAGGCCTGATGAAAGCTGACCTACACCTGCTGCCAAGAGAAACAGCAGGAGCTGGCCTAACCCTTCCCCAGAGCAGACTGTGTCAGTAATAGTGGCCATACTTTAAATCTCCTTAACCCTTCCATCTCTAAAAGGAGGTTTTACATCTTAGGCTGCTATGTCTTCTCCAACCCTCCCCTCACTCCTCAAGATAGGTTGTTTGTATTTTAACAGCCTCCCAAAGAAATCTGCGTATCTTGAGTCTATTTTCTAAGTCATAATAAGCCCAAATACTGTGCTTTGTGGAGAAACTAAGATGGCGGAGGAATAGGACGGGGAGAACACTCTCTCCCCAATAAATATACCAAAAGAACTTTTAAAGGCCGAGCAAACTCCAAAAAACAGGAACTGAATGCTGGCAGAGGACATCGGGCATCTGGAGAGGCGACGCAGTGCCGACGTGAGGAGGTAGGACAAAAGAAAGAAAAGAAAAAAAAAGTAGAGGGAGAGACAAAGAGCTGGGGACGGGTTCCGTCCCGGAAGGGGAGTCTGGAATAAAGAGGGAAAAAAAAAAAAAAAGAGGAGAAAGGTTTCTGAATACCAGGGAGCATTCTCTCTGGCAGATCTGCGGTGGATCTTGGAGAGCAATATAGCTGAGAGCAGAAGCAGATTAATAGCTAAGCCCTGCAAGGTTCGTCTCTAGCTACAAGCACAGCCGAGAGCAGCAGCACAGCCGAAGCAGACTGCTCCTGCTCAGGGAGGGGCGGGCCGCGGGCTCAGGGAACGGAGCAGCCTGAGGGACCTAACCTTCCAGGAAAAGCTCCCTCTCCCCCCCAGGTCAGTGCACAAAACAAAGGGCGGTGAGGAGTCAACAGAGAGGCTGTGCAGCTGAGGGCTGCGGACCGGCCCAACCCCCGCCTGAGAGCAGTGGGCATAACCCAACCCAGCCCAGGGGAGGCTAACCAAGACTACTGGGGAATCTGGACAGATCGGTGCTGTATACACCTTAGAAGGAGTGCTCAGCTGCACGCCGAGAAAACAGAGCGGCCGGGCCGGGAGAGAGGAGAAGCCCCACTCCCCAACTGCTGGGCGGACGACAGAGAGCCTGAGCAGAAGGGGCGGGGGAAGCCCTCTCA